>CP137685.1:14316728-14916728 GCA_037976565.1 Mesocentrotus franciscanus
CAATCAGCTTACTCCATATTCCTGAGGATTATTCGGAATTCTTTTCCAAATGAGAAAAATGCATCTCATAAATGGGGAGAGTATGAGCTGAGCTTTCCTGTAGTACTAAACTTGTATACCTAGTGTGTAGGAAAGTGGGCAGAAGAAGACTGCAAAATATGATATTCAGCTCATACTCTGCGGGCATTTCAATCAAATTTAAAAGGACAAAGGCTCATGTTTTTGGATTTTTCTCCCTTTCAGGGAATTTTTTGCACCCAATCTTTGAACAGTTTTATTTTATATTTGCAAGAAAAAGGAAAATTACAACAACTCAATTTCTGGGGGGTCCCATAACATTTATTTTTCAACCGTTGTCTCCCCTGCTTACATACTCAGCCCTGTACTCTTATTAAACATAGGATTTTGTTTTCTTTCTTTTTCCTTCAAAATGTACATAAACTCCCTTCTCGTCCTCAAAGTAAGTACAAATTACATCATTCAGAAATGAAATCAGTTAAAAGTTAAAATCAATTCTTACATCAATGTCTTTTTCATCCAAAACAGTTACAGAAGAACAACATACACATGCTTTAATAGTTCTATCTATCTAAGTATCTTCTCCCAGTTCGGAGGTTGATTGCAACATCTCTCCATTTCACTCTATCTTCTGCCATTCTGGTGCACTCTCGCAGTTTTAGTCCACTCAGTTCTTGACATTCTCTTCCCAGTTGATTCTGGGTCTCCCTCTAGGTCTACTTCCTTCCACTCTTCCTTCCAATACATCCTTTAAGAGGCTTTGGTGCCTTTTAATGACCAAAGTATTTGACTTTTCTCTCCTTAACTAATCCTACTAGTGCAATTTGTTTACGCCCTGCCATGTGCAATATCTCTTTGTTGGTTTTCATTCGTTTCCAGGATATCTTCATCATTCTTCTGTAGATCCACATTTCAAAAGATGTTATTCTATTTTCCATGGCCTTGTTTATTGTCCATGTTTCTGCTCCATACAATAGGACAGACCATACATAACAGTTTACTAGTCTCAACCTAAGTGCAAATTTCACCTTTCTATTTGTGAATAATCCTTTCATTGCCAGAAATGTATTCCGAGCAATTTCTATTCTTCTTTTTATTTCTGCTTCGCATCTGGCATCATCTGTGATATTTTGTCCTAAGTAGATGTGATTACTGACTTGCTCAATGATATGTCCATTGAGTTTCAAACATATTCTAGGCTTGTTCTCTGTTCTACTAAAAATCATTGATTTAGTTTTCTTGACATTCATGCTTAGACCAAACTCTTCACTTTTGACTTTTACAATATCCAATACATGTTGTAAATCTGCTTCATTCTCTGCGCAAAGTACAGTGTCATCAGCATAACGTAAATTATTAATATTTACACCCCCAATACTAACACCTTTCATATCTGAAATTTCCCTGAATACCAATTCTGTGCACAAGTTGAACAGGGATGGAGACATTACGCATCCCTGACGTACTCCTCTTTGATTTTTGTGTAACCTGTAATTTCATTGTTAATTTTGATGGCAGCTGTCTGCTCCCAGTAAAGTTTAGATATGAGACGTATGTTCTTACCATCTAGATTAATTTTTTGTAAGCTTTCAATCAATTTTTCGTGGTGAATTTTGTCGAATGCTTTAGAGTAGTCAATAAAGCACATATATATTTCTTTATTTACTGCCATATACCTTTCTGTCACCATTCTCATACAGAATATTGCTTCTCTAGTACCACTTTGAGGTCTAAACCCAACTGTTCCTTACCTACTTCATTGTCAATTTGAATTTTTATTCTGTTGAGAATGATCTTTAAGAGCAACTTGGTTACATGGCTCATAAGGCTAATTGTCCGAAATCTTCACATACACTTGCCTTAGGCTTCTTTGGAATTGGCACAAATATCGACTTTTTCAGATCTTCAGGAATATGACCTGTATTGTATATCATTTGGCAAATACTAGTCAAATGTTCAATCCCAAATTCTTTTAAGGCCACAAGTTCTTCCCGTGTTATCCCATCTGGGCCTTCAGATTTAGAAGTTCCCAGTGAATGCAGAGCTTGTTTAACTTCTGATTCAAGTATACTTGGACCCTCGTTGTCAGTGATTGGAAGTTCTGGACCTCTATCATCGTCAAATAGGTCTTGGATATATTCTTCCCATCTTTGTTTAATATCATCCTTTTCAAAGAGGGAAGATGTTCCATCCTTGTTCTTGATACATCCGCTTGCTGCCTTGTTTTTCTTTTTCTTAAAATGCTTGATTTCTCTGTGCATTTCATTTGTTTGGTTTGTCTTGGAGAAATGCTCAATTCTAACACATTTTTGAGTTAGCCATTCTTCTTTTGCTCTTTTACATTCATTATCAATTTCCTTATTGATGATTCTGTATGATTTGGAGTTTCTGACTTGCTTTTGCCTCTCCTGCATCAAGTTCAGAATCGTTTCTGTCATCCATGGTTGTTTTGCTGGTTTCTTTTTAGTTGGTAGTGTCTTATTTCCATGCTGAATGCTTTTTTTCAAGCATTTCCATTCCACTTCTAGTTTCTCAATGTCATTTACTTCATTATTTGTTTGTTCTATTTCTTCTGTGACTAGACAATTATACCTATTTCTAACTTCCATAAGATATTTTTCTGCTATGTCTGTTTTATTTAGAGCTGTGACATCCGGAAGAGAGTTTCTTTTTGTTCTGGGGGGTGTATTCTTTAGCTTTATTTCAACTTCTGCAATCACCGGGTTGTGATCAGAATTTATGTCAGCCCCTGGGCATGTCTTTACCTGCTTGATACAATTCTTGAACCTGTTCTTTATTAAAATATAGTCAATCTGATTTCTATTTACATCTCCTGGGCTCTTCCAGGTGTAGGTTCTTCTTTTATGTTGTTGGTAAATGGTGTTGGTTATCACTAGATCATGTTCCTTACAGAACTGAACAAGTCGATCACCCCGTTCATTAATAGTTGGGATTTTTAAAAACTTTAACAACAACAAAATCAAACAATGCTTTGTACATAAAATGATAATAATCTTGAAATAAAACATTATTATATTTCATTACATAAACCCCTTAAAAAAAAATCACCCCCAATAAAAAACACAAGAAAAAACACTAAAAATTTAAAACATCCCTTCTATTCTACCCCACATGCATACACACGTATAGTCAAACAAACACACAACACCCTCACACGCCCCATTTCCATTACACTAACAACCCCCACCGCCCTCCCTCTTCCCGACCCAGTCTCAAGGTATGTGAAGGGAAGGAAAGGCCAATATTATCGGTCGGTTAGGGTCTGCTGGGAGATGTGACTGGGGTATCATACACCTCTCACCAACTATTTACTCGTCCACTGCCTGGGTTGTTCCCTAATAGGGAATTTTATATTTGCACGACGAGAACGTGGACTGCTACGTGAAATCATTTTAAGGCAATGTGACGTCCTTTTAATGCACACTGCCGGGCACTGCCAGTGCCTTAAAAGGACGTCACATTGCCTTAAAAGGATGCCACGTAGCAGTCTACAGTCTCGCAGGGATCTCCTGGTTCTCGTCGTGCAAATCTAAAAGTCCCTATTATGAACAACAGAATTACGCACGAAATACATACCCTGAGAACTTCGGGCAGGTAAGTTCGTGGAAAACAGTGAAATCGTGGGGTGAGCGCGCACACACTCAAATGTAAAATAGTTAGAGCGACCAGAATCTCGTCTATTTCATGGCGTGCGTGTCTTTAATATATAATATATATATATATATATATTTGTTAAAGTTAAAAACTAAATTATTCATACCCTTCCAAGTTTTGTAATTTTTAAATACGTGGAAAATTGATTTTTTGTTTTCCCCCGATTTATTTTTCTAGAGAATGTGGCATATTAAAGCTAACGTCTAAAAGTATTCAACAAAGGCCTAATTCAACCAGTCAAACTTTCATTTTTAGTTATAAAAAAACATAAAAGACTTCAAGAGGTATGAATAATTATGTTGTTAATTGTGTATTATATATATACATATATATATATTTACAAGATGTGTATACAATAGGTAAATATATATACATGAGGTCAAAAATATACATGATAAAGGTTTATGTTTGTTCAAAGTATTGAGCTTTTATTTTTCTTGAAAAACTTATTATGGTCAATGTATACAATTTATAAATGAAGTGAATCGATCCATGAAACGTTTTTGGATGAACAAAAAGAAGTCTCACACACACAAACAAATACAATTATCTTTAATATGTTTACGGTAACTAAAAGAAGTTTCAATTCTGATGGCGTCTTTAGCTGAAATATTTTTAATTTTTAAGATGTATTATGTTGTTTATCAGTTGCAGGGTATGAAAAGCCGTTGCCTCTATCCATATTTACTTTGCGTCTTATTTTCAACCTTACTAGTACCGAGCAAACCAGTTTAGGGGCGTATTAAATGTTTCATTTATGTTTCGCTTTCTAATTAAAGCGAGAGATAATTCATGATTATTTCTTTTCATGTCTCCATCAGTTCTGTACAAAAGCAACAAATGTACAAACAGTGGGGTGGGGGTTTGGGCTGAGGATGGCGATGGCTAAACATAATCCCCCCCTCACTCCTAAAACAAATATTCCTGCCAGGCATTCAATACCATGTTTACTTCACCTAAATACAGAATGGAGAAAGGCAAATGTAGATTAATGTCTTGCCAAAGGACATTAGAGCCGTGTCAGGGATTCGAACCCCATACTTTGTTTTTCATAGTCCGGGGGTTTAGAGTTCCCTTGACCACAACACCTCCCAGGGATATAGGCTTTAAAAAAGGGGGTTGCTTTTAAACGTGTTAAAAATGTCAATGACGTACATGTTATGAGTGATCATATTCATATCAAAACAAAGACCGGAAGGATTACATTACTAGGTGCGACAAGACAAAAAAATAGAACGGAAAGAGCGGATTGGAAAAGACATCGACAAAAAAATACGAAACTGATTAACAGGATATTTTTGAACATTCTCTACAAATTCCTGAAAGTCCCATGAAGAGCCGAATTTGAAAATGTGTCAATAAAAAATTGCTAATAAAAAAATATCTTACTTCTATAACAAAGTTTGTTGTAACAGCCAATCAAATGCAGTTATTTATGTAGCTTATAACACTTAAAGTTACTTGTTATTGAAACGGGGCCAAGGGCTGCGATACATTGTCCCTTGTTACGAACCGTATACATATTCATATCTGCTAATATTAATTATGGGCATGCGAAGGACTGAATTGTTAAAGGCTTGATTTATTATTAAAAACACTAAGGCCGTCCGCACAGGTATTTTATTATGTTGGTTTTGAATTCATACTAATGTTACTGTTGTGTGAATATGATTTTATGATATTAATTGTTGATATAATGTCACCTTGTTGCGACACCCTTCGGTTTCTTTATCAGGGCATCTTCATTACTTTAAAGATCATTTGGTATGTAATCTAAAGATAATAATCTTTGAATTAGATATGGAAGGGATTTTCGATGGATTTTAAAAGTGACTGTGAAAGTGGGTCTATCTTATTATTAAATCTAAGGGAGTCAACTTTTTCCATTCATTTTCTTTAGTTCAAGAACAAAATATAAACACAAATTATTCGAGAAATGTCATACAAAATCACATCATGCCGTTTGAACACTTGTAATAAAAGAAATGGTAGTCTTCAGAATTTAAAAAAGTACAAAGTGACCAAGAAATTAAACTGAGATATGATTGTGATGTATATGTTGAGTGGAGGAGTATTTAAAGAGCACAACTAGCATGTATAAACCCATGTCTGGAAAACTCAACCTGGAACACAGCTACCCTAGATGATCATATGATATTGGGGGGACCCGGAATGTGCTTACTTTAGCACTCCTCATGGACAAGGGACGGTGATACCAGAACAAAAGAAAAGAAACATACATAAAGAAAAGAGGACAAACGGATATGCACAGGTTATCCGTGGTATACAGAATGAAGAAAACATGTTTCCTTCGAAACTTGAACATTTTCCAACATTGATTTCGTGCCAACTATTGTTCCAAGGGGTGTATAAATGTCTCAGAATTACAGGTAGAACTCCATTCTGCTCGAAGGACACTCTAGAATTTCATAATTTCTCTTCCAAAGAGTTCGGAACCAGTGAGAGAGCAAACTTGAAGCTGTTAAGATGCGATTCTTGATCAGTGTCGTGTGCGTCATCGCCTTTTTTGGAGCAGGTAGGATAGAATTTTCTTCTTTTAATTATACCATTCCATTTTGTTTTCACGATAACCCCCTTCTTGATCTTACGGGCAAGAAATGGTATTTGATCGTTTATTTTGATAGCCCTTCTTCTGCAGATTTAATAATGAATAATTCTTGGTACTGTGTTATCAGTTACATTTTGCCCTGCATTCAAGTTTTGGTTTGTATATTTGATTGTTTGTTTATTTCTTTGTTTTGTTTTGTATTTGCCCCCAACCAACCATAATCATTGATAACGTGTCAGTGGCAATTATGATTGATCAAACTCTAATGTTCTGTTATTACATGTACAATTGTTTGATAAAGTACGGTCATGAAACTACGGGCATAATATCTGAATCCGTAATGACGCAAATTTATATTCCACTTTTTTCCAAATAATAGTGATGTAGAGATTGAGGATACTACTTTCAGGGAGTAAAGTTGCATACGAGGAATTGTTTTCCTCTAAAAGGGCTCATTTTCAAACTTATTGGACTATCATGTGCTACATCTTCATAACGCACGGATTTGTACGTCCTTCTTACGATCCTTCATAGGCGCCTTCCACACTCCTCACAAACATACTTTCCCTTAACCTGCAAGGATACTTGAGATGAATTCAAAAACCCGTAAAGTTGCCTTGCAGCTGCCGTGCGATGTCTTACGGCTCCGTACGGCTATGTATAATGCGCCATGCGGCTCCGTAGACAAACACCACTTCTTTCTGTACGGATTAGGTCCAGGGGCCAACCGTAGGTAAAGTGTTTCGTGTGAATAGTTCTCTTAAAAACATGGACGTGTAAAAGTGAATTTCGATACTTACGACAGCGTCTCGGTAAAGAAGCGTCTACCCCTTGCCATTAGGCGACTTTCTCGTAAAGCTCTTCGTTGCTATCATACTCTTTGGGAAGTACAAATCCTTCTTCCATTTAGCATTCAGTTCGGAGATATGGCCAAAGCCGTTAGGTTCTATCCACATCTCGACATCGGGTATGCGACCAGTTGAAAGGAGAACGCGGTTGACGAACCTCGTGGTATTGTCCTCAAGCTCAAACGCTGGTTTTAGATTCGACTGTGCCAAAACAAACTCAGCCAGGGTGTTAATTTAGATTTTTTAAATAAAATCATCTCTATAGAGACGAGCCTCAAAAGAACGCGGTTCGTCCGGTGACGCACAAGGCTATCGAAATTGCCCTATGTGCGCTTTATAAGAAGCCACCATTATTATTATTATTATTATTTCGAAAGTAGTTGCTGTCGTGTCTCGCTTAAATTACAAACTATAAGTAGTATTTCATTTCAATTCAATTTAAATGTTATTGTCAGCTGTTTACATATAACTTTACAAACAAAAATATAATTATGATACAACGCAACATGACCATTATGCATTATTTTCATTGATGAGCATACTTTATAAGCCTATGAAAAAGTAAAGATGTGCCATGGCCCGGGGAAGACAGATGAAATTAAACACTGTCAAATTACGTAATAGTCTCATTGAACGTATGAATACAATAGGGAACCGAAGCATTTTATGGAAAATGTTGTTGTTGGTGTTGCTGTTGTAGTTAGTGTTGTTGTTGTGCATGTGTTTGTTAGTATGTTTTGTTCCATTTTTGCGAGGTTTTTGTCGTCAATAAGTCTGTTCTCCACATTTCAGGTTGTTCGGTATTAGTTCGAACATTTCCCCCACCATTAGACTTCAAGGCCAAGAAAACTCCCGAATTCCAAGCATGTCAATAATATGTACTCTCTTCTTTTCCCTTTCTCTCTTTTCTCACTTTTTCTTTTAACACTCGATTAGGGGGCACGTTCACCCGTGCCGCCGCCCTTTCCCTTATCTACGCCACTGACCAGAACTAAACTTCATCTTTAAATTTGACTGTATCTTTTCAGTTGATGCACAAGATCGATGTGAGGCGTGCGAAGGTGTGGCTAAGGCTCTACAAAAACATGGAGAATTTAACAAGGTGAAATTTGTTTGTTGCAACATCAGAATAATCTTAATTCCACATTTAATATGATCATTTTTTGCCAGTGTTATGCTACTCAATAATAGAAAAGTGATATAAGTTAATATCCGGAGAAATCTTAAACTATCATCGACTGCCCTATCGTAATACTAGTATATTTTTTTTAATGTCCATGTATCAAATTCTACTGATTTTCTTCATTACTTTGTAAAACAAAAGTTACAGTTTCATTACATTGTACATGTATTAAGAAAAAGGTGGAAGTGTCGTGATATAGTAGTTCATTAACTTGACTCTCAGTCCAAGGGTTGAGGGTTCGAATTCCTGATCGGCACTAAGTCCTTTGGCAAGACGTTAATCCCCATATGCCTCATTCCATTCAGGTGTACATGGCTACCTGGCGATTGGGGTAATAGTAATGCAGGGCCCTCAAGAAAAGTAGTATAAATGCTTATGTGGCTAGCGCGGGTAAATAAAACTCAATAACTATTATTTATCATTTATATTATCAACATCATCATCATCATCACCATCATCATCATCATCATCACCATCATCATCATCATCATCATCATCGTCTTTGATATTATCATGTATACTTGTATACGGAAACGGAAAGAAAATCAAATCAAACCAAATCACATTCATATAACTGTTCATCTCGGCAGAGATCTCGACGCGTTGCAATCCTCGGGTCAGCTGGGTTTTTTTCGAGAGTCCGTGGACCAGGTAGGTTTTTTTCTTCTTCTTCTTTTTAACCCTCTCAGGGAACTTTATTTCACATATCTACAACTTTCACAATAACATATGTACATGTAAAATTAAAACTTTATCTTAGCATATCAGTCAAAGCTTTTACCTGTTTTTCATTAACCTTTGCTTTTGTTTTAGAATGTAAATGTGACATCAATTCATACTTCGAATCAGTTAAAAGAGTTATACCATTCATGTTGCTTTTTGTTTTCAAATATTTAACGTGGTTCTTAACATATTCAGCAAAATGAATCAAAATTTTTACCAAATAATTATCTAACTTGCCTATATCATATCCAATTACTAAAAGTCTTCTCATTTATGTTGATATCTAATCCAAACAAATAATATATCAAAAGTGTTACAGTTTTCCAAAACACAATTATCTTTCTTCTCTGTAGAATCACTTAAATTGATGATGTGGGAAGCTAAAATGAATAACCTTTTAGACCGCTTGTTACACCAAGATGCAGACCGCGGGCAATACAGCGACATTTCTTCGGAACTTTCTGAATCCGCAGAAGATACATTCAGAAGCAAAGGTAAGTTAATTCCTCTGTGCTTCTCCTAAAATTAGAAATGAAATAATAATATGAAGTCAAAATCTTAAAGTACAAGTCCACTCCACTGAAAAGTTTAGCTGATTAGATAGACAAAAATCTAAAAACCCAAATATAACTTGGTTTTGGAAAATGGTGCTCAGATTTATTTTTAATAATTTGTTTTAATGAGCAAAAAACAAGTTAATGAGCGAGTCGGTTGTGACGTAGGGTCCTCACAACACAGATTCGTAATGTAACCAAATTTAATGCATACGTCTTTGTGAAGTGCCTCGATACAAACTATTTCATTCACCTGATAAGAATAATGAAACACTATTATTTTTATCAGGTGAATGAAATAGTTTGTATAGAGGCACTTCTAAAGCGTATGCATTAAATTTGTTACAACGAATAACCTATTGTCAGAATGTATACCGCTGGCACTTTCGTTGTGAGGAGCATACGTCACATCCGTACAGCAATATAAATGTTTTGCTCGAAATACCCGAAACAAAAATCGCTCTTAAAAATCACCTGATTGAAGTACGCCCGTGATATTTGGCAGTTTTAACCTTTGATTTATTTACAACATGTTATAATTTTTGAAAATCGGAGTGGACTTGGGCTTTAAAGATAAAGTTGAGTAACAATGCTGTCCGAGTGTTGCTTATACACATAGTCACCCTCATGTACGGCACTTCTTAATAAATGTTCTGGTCTATTTTTTGTTTACAGTTGCCACTACTACTACTACTACCACCACCACCAGCACTACTATAAGTACTAGAGCCCCCGTTCCTTTGTGTACGTAAGCAGAGTGCTCCTTTTACTTCAGATAAGTGCCACTTAATATTTCTAATAAGTGCCTCTTCCCCCTCGTATAAGTGTCCCTTTTCACCTACCAAATGAAAATAATACTGAATACTCTTTAAAAAAACATATTGAATCTTAAAAACAAAATACAAATTGGAAAACTATTTTTTACTCGATATTGACAAATCACAAATAGCTAAATACACACAAATCAGAATAAGCAATAGTAACCTCATGATTGAGGAAGGTCGGTAAAGAAAATAATATGAATATATAAGATACGCCCCCTTTATAAAACTGAAATAGAGAATGAAATACATTTCCTAACAAAAATGTACATACTTAAAATCCCCAATTTGAAATATACTCTTAACTTAATAGTATAGTAGCGGACTTTCAAAACCCTCCCAAGCACAGGTAACCGCCTAAATATCAGTCCCTCTCTTATTAATGCTTTATTGCTCATAAGTTTGGCATTTAAAATTCATATAATTCATAACTTCAATACTTGCACTGATCCAAAACTTTAGTCCTATCTTAACCTTATCACTGCCCGTGTTTTTAATTTGCCTACTGTGATTTCAATGCATGAAACAAATTTCATATCATGAATAGTTTCCTTTTTCTGATAAATCCCTTTTTCCCTTTTTTTTTTTTGCATTGACTTTTCGTTGTATCTTTTACTTCTTTGTACCATTTTCCATGTTCTTACTTTTTCATGCAGGAATCATGACATGATATATCATGTACATTATGAATAGCAACCTCTTTCTCTTATCAAATACCCATTATCCTCTAACAGTTCACTTTGCATTGATCTGCAACAAAGGTCAAAGCTTAAGCTTTTCTTGCATTATTTCCTTAGTTATGCCACTGAAATCAGACGATATCTCTTTCCTACAGTCAAAGATGCAGTTGAAGTTGCCGATGGTGCAGTTGAACTTGCCGATGGTGCAGATGAAGTTGCCGATGGTGCAGATGAAGTTGCCGATGGTGCAGTTGAAGTTGCCGACGGTGCAGATGAAGTTGCCGATGGTGCAGTTAAAGTTGCCGATTCCACCTCTGGAATTGCAGGAATATTCTTTTACTGGCTGTCTAAAATCTTTGATATATTTAGACATCCGGTATTAGTTTGCCGAAGGAAGCGTGATCTTGCCTCCACAGAGAGGAACATGGCAGGTATGTAGGTCATCCAGAGTTGTTGTTGTCGGTTGTATATTTGGTGTTCTGTCAAATCTGACTATTTACGCCTAGTCTGGTTCGTTAGTTTATTCAGTCGAGGGGGTTCACGTCAGGTTATAAGAGCAATCGTAAGAGAAGACCATACATAATCAATGATTCCGGGAAAATAGTTAATCCAATCAATACAAATAAATCTATATATATATTTTTTTTTTGATCAGGGGCGTTGAAATAAAGTACTGTGAAAGCATTTTACAAATTCATTGTTCTTTTCTTTGCAACCTGTTGAAAAGTTTCTTAAACGTTCTTGCAAAATCTTCGATTTTGTTTCTTCTAATTGTATATTGTTATTCAGGAATCTATGGAGAAGAGGAGGACAATCCTTTCGAGTACATGAACCCCACCCTCAATCCGTCCTCTGACCTGCCTGAGGAAATGGACGCGTTCATGACACAGGCCGTATCGAGTGTAAGAGACTACCAATTTTTGTTCAATCCATTTCTCATTGCATACTATTTCTCGCACAGAATGTTGAAGAGGATGTTCATTTAAATCATATTTTGCGATAAAATCACTCGTCGTACACATTTCTTCATTAAAAGGAAAATGAAGGTTCATTTGCAAATCGAGACTCGTGTAAGCCCATCGCACACTATGTGACTGCGATCCGATTTTAGACTAATTCGAAATAGCATTTGATATGAATAGCTAAATACGTTTAAAAGAAATAATAATGATCATGATTCTGAAATGTCATATGATTCATAAAATCGGATTTTGTGTGGGAGGAAAAGCCAAATCAGCTCTTGAGTAGATGATGAGTGACGTCAGACCAGTAGTGCGAGAATTAACGATTTGAATCAAATTTGGAATTTACTCTAACTGGAAGGCTCACGATGCACGAAATTTACATTTCATAGTATTCATATCATCATTCCGAATATAAAAAGAATAGGCTTGCTTACATTTCCATATCTAATGTTGCGATTTACGATTATAAACTAGGATCGCTTCCGAATCGAATACGAAGGCAGTCCATCGCCTGTTGAAATGTACGAATAAAACACTTATGATGATGTAATCCGAACATGATTTCTAAGGGTTTTAAAAGGGTTTTGGGACTGCCCTTGGATTGATTTTTCGAAAGATTTTGCGATCGTGTATATACGATTCCTTTGGAATATATAAATCGTAGCCTTCATCGAAGTATTGCTGTCATCATGCACTAATATAACAAATCTTTAACTTAACCTCCAGAAAGAAAACAACCCTGCTCATTAACGAATCTTAATTATTTATTTAACAACCAAATTAATTTCTTTCACAGTTGAAGTGTGAGCTGTGCAAACTGGGAATCTCGATCGACTCTTCAACGCCACACTGGTAAGTAACAAACGAGGGAGCTTCAAATGATAGCTTGCAGTGCGCAAGCTATCATTTTAATGGCACCCATTGACTAGAGTTTGGCCGTATCAGGACAATTACCCCGGAAAAATACCCTACAAGGACATTACCCCCGAAAAATTACCACTAGGACAATTACCCCCAAATTACTAGGACAAATACCCTAGACAACCAGGACAACCACCCGAGGACAAATACACCCCAACCCCGAAATACACCCCCCTGTTCATTAAAGGGAAGTCTACCCTGATAATTAGTTGGTTTAATAATAGCATTTTTTTCCGGGAGGTAATTGTCTCGGGGGATGATTGCCCAAGGTGTACTTTTCAGGGTAATTGTCCTCGGGGATGATTGTCCTAGGGGCTAATTTTCAGGGGGGATATTGTCCTCGGGGTAATTGTCCACGGGGGGTAAATGTCCTAGAGGTAATTTTCCGGGGTAAATGTCCTCGGGGATGGTTTTACCTCGGTGTGTTTTTCAGGGTGTAATTTTCCGGGTGTAATTGTCCTTTAGGGTTATTGTCCCGCTGGTAATTGGCCGGGTGATTTCCCATGGGTAATTGTCCTAGAACCTAGCTTAGCTAACCCGACCGGTTCACAATATGGACACAATATGGCGAAATCTGCTCTATTAGAATACACGCCACGTTATGACCAAGTGGACCAAGTTGGCAAAACCCTGTGTATATATACTCCGATAGCATGTAAATTGTTTGTGAGCCTCGCAAACCAATTGTCATATTTTGTTATAGTTTCCGATGGTGATTAGTAATTAGATCTGAGTACGCTGTAATCGCTGGTTCGAGTTATATATTTAGTTTTCTTTACTTTTTAATATAACGTCCTTGCAGATCTTTAATAGGTTTTCAATCAAATGGCTAACATGTCTGAGTCCGACACATAGAAGACAAGCATGTGCACATCTTGCAATGATAATCATATTCTGAATATATACTTTATATTGCGCCTAATAAATCGAGATATTTCTAAGCGCTTTACATAAATATATTCCGCAGTCATCAAATTGATGCTTGCTCGCACACTATGCATGCACCTTCTCCATTCTCTCAGGAGCATGCCTGAAAAGTGCCTTATTAGAGACACTCACAATGGTGATCAGACCATACGGCCTCGGTCGAATCCTACCAGGACCTCAACCTGTGTGGAGAGAAGCAATTTTGATAAAAACCTTGCGAGGACATAAATGCCGTGCCGAGGATCGACCCCATGACCTCCGCATCTCAAAGTTTTATTAATTACAGCCTACTGTAGCACATTCATTACTTTACACGTTTTCTTTAATATAGGAAGGAACTTATTGTGTTTTCTCCTTGTTACGTCATGACATTTAGCTGCAGACTGGTCGAGACGGAGCGCCTATGCGGAGGGTTCTATGCCGCTCACTTACCGAAAAAGGGATCAGCGAAAGGTAATAAGTAGTTAAAGATAGTAACTTTAACATGTAAAGAGAGATACATGAAATTTCCATCAACATAATAATAAATAGTACTTTGATTGTTTTTTTTTTATAAATTCTGATAATAGTCTCAAATTTCAAAAAACTGCACATTTACAAACGGTACGATGTACATACATTTCTTTGCAAATTTGGTAATCTGAGGATCCTTGTTTTTTGCTTGTTGGTTAATACGGGTTACGTCTCGAATATTTTGTCTTCAAAATTTATACAACACCCCAGAATCCCTATTCGAAATACGACGCCCTTGACTGTCTCTCCATCTATTTTCTTCCATTCCTCAAAATAGTGTAGACGGTTCTGCGTCAATTCAAGATCTTCCTTCAAATCGGATCCATCTTTGGCTCTCTTGAGACTTGCGAGGGGCTCAAATCAAGTGGGATAGTCATTTTAAGCCACACACATGTGTTACGCCCAGTTGGCTACGCCCAAGCTACAATAAATGTAGTAAAAGAATAAGTTGTTTAGTATCTAGTCAGAAAAAAAGGACAAACATAATGCTAGTAGCGCAAATTTAAAAATAAATCGGACCATTAGTAAGACATTATTGAATATTAGAAATATGAAATCACTAAATCTGTGCAATTCTTAAATTGGCAATTTAGTCAGTGGATTGAGACGTAGGCACATTGGCGGATCCAGGGGGCAGGGGGCACGTGCCCCGCCAAAAACCTTAGTGCACTACCCCCTACCGAGCGATTTGACCGGCGCGATTTTCAAATTTTCGGGAGCAAAAAAAAAAAGTGTTCACTACCCTCCCCCACTGAGCGAATTTTCGGCAAGCGCGATTTTCAAATTTGCAGGAGAAAAAAATTGTGCCCCCTCCCCGTCTAAGAATCCTGAATCTGCGCCTGAGGCACGCCATCGGTCATTCATGGATTTATTTTGCTCTACGACACATCTTCAGCGGTCAATTGATCCAAGCAATAAACTACACTAACTGAATTCCAAACTTTAACCATCGAACTATTACCGTATACAAGGTTAGATCCATGCTTTAACCCTAGAAACACACTATACATAAACCAAAACCCTAAACCTAACCTAAAACCCAATTGCAAACCATCACGTAACGAAAATATGCCAGGATTAAATGTCTCTGGAGCAGGTTTTTATGGGATTCAGGTGAAATGGCTGTAAGTGTAAGGGATTTAAGTGTAATTGATGCAAATGTGGGTGAACTAAGTGTAAGAAATGTAAAGTGTGATGGAAATGTGAGTGAACACAGTGTAATAAATGTACATGTATTTGATGTAAATAAGTGAACTCAGTGTACTAAATGTACGTGTAAGTGATGTAAATGTAAGTGAACCGGGTATAAGAAATATAAACGTAAGTGAACTTAGTGTTAGCAATATAAGTGTAAATGATGAAAATGTATAAAGTGTACTCAGTGTAAGTGATGTAATTGTAAGTGAACTCAGTGTAAGTGATGTAAATGTAAGTGAACTCAGTGTAAGTGATGTAAATGTAAGTGAACTCAGTGTAAGTGATGTAAATGTAAGTGAACTTAGTGTAAGTGATGTAAGTGTAAGTGAAATAATTGTAAGAAATGTAACTCTGAGTGATGTTGTATTAAAGTGTAAGGGGTTTTACGTGTAAGTGACGGATATAAGCGTCATATAAAAGTCTAATGAAATTAAAACGAAAATATGTAAACTGATAAGTGCAAGTGATGTGAGCGTAATTGATGATCAATTGCAAAAAGGAATAAGAATCTAAAATTGAAAATGTTGTGATATTATTTATTTTCAAGATTGTAGTCCTTCAAAACACGTGTTTAGAATCACATTATTTTCTAAACGCCACATATCAACTTGACGACAGTATGAACAATTTTTGACAACCTTTCAAAATACTTTAAGTTAGTCAGAATACCATGACTTTTACAAGCCGATCGCCTGTCTGATTATCAAGATATTTATGATTGGAAATCGAAATTTCATTTTCGTTTTCCTAACGGTTTTATAACACTACAGTTTATTGGGAAAATGAGTTTGGTAAAACCGGTCACTCAAAGATTTTTACTTTTTAAGGCACTTCATGATCATTTTGAAGCGCATTTTTTTTTAGGGCTTCAATATTACACCATATCACAGACACTGATAACACGTAGGGCCATGCATCTCAGATTTAACATTGTTAAACGATGCCTTTAAGGGGGGACTAGGGTCGGATTTTTTCTTCCTACTAGCATACATTTACAATGAAAATGTTTGGACAAGGTGTGGATACAAAATTTACGCTGGAAATATACATTTGGTATGTTTTGCATTATTTGACCTCCACCATTAAAATTTCACTGTCGGTAAATAGCAAAAATAAAGTATATACCGTACCCTGCCCAGTTACCGCCCCCCTGATACCAGTGGCTTATTAGACACAACGGCCGTCTTCCATCGCCCGTGTTTCTACGGTGCGCGATGAAAGCATGCAACTAACTTGCCTATGGAAGCATACACGTTGTAAGGAACGTGTGCACGAAATATGGTACACTGTCGATCGTGCAATGGACGGGGATACGCGAATGACGTCAATGTGCAGCAGTGAGCATTGCGCTTATTTAGGTGTGAATCAAACTCTTTTAAACACCAAGTTCATATTCATAACGATCAGAAAGAATTTGTAGTGGCAGATTTATTTTTTGTATAGATATATGAAAGAAAGAATTCCTGATGTGTTACCTGAGCAATTTTTTTGCGGAAATTATTAGTTATAAAAAGTTATCGAGGCTTGAACTGGGCCATGTCACCCTGTGATGCCCCTGCCCTATTTCCGCCCGCCCATGTTTGCACGTATAAGATAGCTTTTGCTCACCCAACCGCCGGCCGCGGGGACCAGGCTATTACAAAGAATATCAATCGTAACTTATTTGCGATTGATATCAATCATAACTATGTACATAGAGATAGGAGACTGCAAACTTGGGATTGATTGGAGGACTTACGATTGATTTGGATCAATCGTAACTCTTTGTAAGACGGGGCCCAGGCTTTGCAAAAAACAGCGCAACATCCAATCAACCGGCCGAGTTTCTCCTGCGCGTAATACGCGCTTAATAGGCACGTACTAATGATGACAAGCTCTTTATCGTATGTAGAACGAACGAATCTATACAAATAGTTATACGTATGTATACAATAAAGAAAATTAAGATCAAGATGAACTTCGGTTAATTTTCCCGTCGCCCTAACTCCTATTAAGTTGTTGTTGGGTAAGTTTTCGACAGCTTTCAATATTCCGAATAATCTCAAAGTTACTCACCGAACACAGAGTTAAGTTCCGTACGTGTCGCTTAATTTAGAAATAAACAAATCTTTCGTCAATCGATCTATCGTGCGTACGTACTTACGCGATCAGCTGAAGAAAGTAGAGGAAAAGATGAAAAGAATGGAGGAAATGATCACGAGAAAATAAATAAAGAACGAAAGAAAGAAGAGAGAATGACAAAGTCGAAAAAGGAGAACACAGGCAGAAGATGAAATGCCGGCAAAAACAGAGGCCAAACGAGACATCATTGAGGAGACTGAATAAAGGGGACAAGTGGTACAGAAGGAGGGAAGCTTGACCCAAAATAAAGGACGAAATTCTGAAAGAAAGAAGTTGAAAGAAATAAAAAAGAAAATGAAGAAGATCAAACAAAAAGCACTCAAGAAGAGCTTAAAGAAGAGGAAAGAGCAAACAAAAAACAAAAAAAAGAGGAACTGAGAAAAAGAGACAACAAAACAGAAGATATAAGCAACAGAAAAATGAGAATGTACACATCAAGACAAAGGGAAAAGACAAAGTTGAAGAGCTTAAAGAAGGACAAGAAATAATAAAGGAAGAAAACGTAGTGAAGAGATGGGGTAAGGCAAATAATAAAAAACCGGAACGTTTAATAGATGACTCTATATACTTGCCCAGGATGCTTGAGGACGAATTTTGATGACAAGTGGGTACAATGTGATCATTGTGACACCTGGATCCATTTGGAATGCACTATTTTGCGTATAGATTGAGGATGAAATATATTGCTGAAGTGGATTTCAAATGCAAATGTTGTTAATTGTTGATGTTGTTTTTCAAATAGGGCCTACTGCTAAAGTTATCTGTCTATAATCTGTCTATAATCACGTTTCAAAAATGTATAAAATTCGAAAATTTGATGTAACTTAAATTTCTGTTCTAATTTTCAGCTTCCATGTCATCTTGAAAACAAGATTGTGTATAACTTATATTTTTGTTCGCTTTATTTTTTAATTTTGATGTTTGATCAAATATAGCCTACATTTGCTACTAGTACACGGTAAATTGGTATCTAATGTATATCGTTATTGTATCAGTTAATTCATGCCAAAGGGCAATGGCCTTTCAAGACAAAGAATTAATATAGGCTGGGCCTTTGTGGCGATAAAATTATTATGGCGTGTTTTATCCCAATGGTTCAAGTTACGATCACAATCATTATCATCCAGGCGCGTACGCCTTTGCTAAAGTGTGCAAACAAAAACGTTTAAAAGGGTCTCCTTTAATACCCCCCTCCCCCTGAATATCGGTCGGCGCGATTTTCAAATTTCCGGGGGGGAAAAAATTAGTGCTCACTACCCCTTCCCCCTTATATATATCAAGATATTTTGACTTGTTTTACTTTTATTTTAAATATGTAACTAAAATGGTAATACTCTTTATAAATGAAAAAAGGGCATTGTGAAAATGACTTTGTGCATGTAAAAGAACATTCGACATGTATGTGAATTTTTCCTACATTATTTTGGTTAGCCTATACTTATTATTTTTGATGAGCTTTACCTACATTGACATGTTTTATTTATTTTATTAGATCATGAGAACATTGTTATTAATGAAAATGTGCATGAACCGTTAATTCAACAATAACAGTCTACACATGAATAAAATGTGTGAACACCTAAGTCGAATGAGAGTATGTATAACTTTAATGTTCGTTATTATTATAACAATATTTTAACATTCATTTTCCTTTGTACTAAAGAAGATATACAGGGTGTTATATTTTAAAGACAATAGTGAGATGAGTGAAATGAAAAAATATATAATAAAGAATATAATGAAAATAGAAAGTGTTGCATGATTGACTGCAAGTGGTGAATAACAGTGAACTGGTATTATTAGTACGTACAGAGTGAAATGAAAATATAATGAGTGAAACGGAAAATATATATATGAAAGAATATTACGATGAATAGAAAGTGTTGCATGATGATTGCAAGTGGTGAATAACAGTGAAGTGGCATTATTAGTAGGCCTACAGAGGCAAAGAAGAAATAAAAAAAGAAATATCAATTATCAAAACAACATGTAGATCGAACTCTACTGGGAAGCAATTTTATTTGGCCTAACGTGTACCCGAGATGTTTCCTTTTTCTATACTTTTGGCGCGCCCACCATCGGGCGGAATTAGGGCGGGTCTAGGCGGAAATAGGCAAGGAAAATGCCTCACGCAGACGGTGCACTACGGACAATCGCGTACGATTTCAGGAGTAAGAATGGCATGGTTAGATTCGCTAGAATTTCGGCTACAAATCAATATACATTAGCGCCTGTATAATTCATTTTCAGAGAAGTTATCTGAGAAAAACTGCCTATCGGACGGAAACCGGGCAGGGAACGGTACTATATTCTTGGTGTTGTTGCTGTTGGTTTGCTTGCTGGCATTGTTCTGAAGCTAAATTAGCTTCGAGAAGAAAGCATCCCCATACCGCCCCCTACTCTTCTGAATGGTCTACGGACGCCCTTATCGACGTCCGCTAAATTATCATTACCTAATTTTAGAAAAACTTACAAAATCTCATTAAAAATGTATTTTTGACAATATGGTCCAATTTAATATGTCTGCGGTTTCACCACATGTGGGTAGTCCTGGGCTCTGTTTCGTAAAACTTGTTATCAATAGCAAGTTCAAATAACTGTTATAAGCTCCTGAAATCGTGGCATTTAATTGGCTGAAAGCAAATTTGTCATATAATTTTTATGATTTTGTTTTTCCTTTTCTTTTTTAATTGATAACAAGTTTTATGGAACAGGGCCCTGAAACCAACTGCTGGGTATGAAAGGGGACATTAAAAAAGTGAGAGAGGGGTATTCTTTTAGTTTTGTCGTATGGAGGACTACTTGGTATGATTGGATACAGGTAGAGAAATAAGAGAGAGTCCTGAGAAGGACTGTGAACCAGGTTATGAATGCAAAGAGAGTCCGAGGCTCGATTTTCCAAACAGGTTGACTGTTCGTAATCAGACCTCTCTCCGCATTCATAAGCTGTTTTTATATATTCCCAATGTTCAGGACTACCAACATGGTGAAACCGCAAACTTATGAATGAATTTATACATACCACAATGCAAAACCTCACGTTCAAAGATCAATATGGTTCAATTTTTATTTTGTTATACTATGACCAATCCAATCTTGTACCTACACAACATACAATGATAAAATCAAGATATTTCATTCATTTTACATACTGGACAAAAAATGAAAATAACTTATCGAAATATTTTCATATTCACTATATATTTTTCATGAATTTTCTTTTCCATTAATATTGCATAAACTGCATTAAATCCACTGCAGCAATGATATATAACATCGCACTACTTCTATTCATGGATCGTTTTGTATTATTCAAACTTGGTAGTCGACTAACCTAGATGGTCGGGGGCAAGGGAGGCACGTGCCCCCCCACACCACTGTGACTATGCAGGTATGTATTTTCCGTGTGATCCACTTAATTGGGTGTTTTTTAATCACTCATAAATAGTTATAATATAACATAAATGACATGCACTAGAATATTTTGATTTGACTTGATTTGATTTAGTGATTTCTGCATTTTTCATACATAATAATCAGTAACAATATAACATTTTGTACATAGTGGTAATATTTGTTTCAAATCACAATGAATAACACAATTTATGCAAAAATGTGTTGGGAACGATTACTAGGAATAGTAGTAGTAGTACTACTACTGCTACTACTTCTGTTACTACTACTTCTTCTACTACTACTACTACTTATAATAATGATTACAATAATAATGAACAATAATAACAATGGTAATCATTTTGTTAAACCAGAGAACCAGAGAACCAGCAGCAATGCTGTCCTTGCTGAGGGCACTGCAAATATTATTATCCTAGCAATGGCCAGGTACCTATTTTTACCTGGGTGGACTTTCGAACCCTCAACTCAAGGATTGAGAGTCAAGTGAACAACTATACCTCGACACCTCCACTATGTTTGTTTCATTTCTTGAACAAAATCTATAAAATGTGAAGCTAAATGGGATAGGCCCACTGGATTAAAAATGAGTTTAAAGTACTTAAACATTGCATCATATATTCATGTAATTAACAAATGATTACGAGGACTTCTAACATAATGCCCGTTGTATATGAGGCCCCGTTTCCTTGCGCCGTTAAATGACATCCAGACATATTACTGGACAACACAAGTCCAGGTGCATTCTCTTGTCAAAGAACTAGTTTGCTTTGTACTGTAAAAGGCACGAAGTCTTTAGAATCGCAAGAATTAAGTGGCATAGTTAAATGACGCAGCGGGTACAACCGTCAAAGAGAAATTACTAGTACGAATAGGTTATGAAACAAATACAACCCTAAATTACTTTTCATTATATACAACTACACTCCGTATCAAAATCTTTTATCTATAAATGAATTGAAAAACAATCCATACATTTTACTGATGGAAGGGACAATAACAACTAAGCTCTTCCTTGCCGCCCAAACTACTCAACGCTCTTACATGACATGAATTCTGCTCAATGCAGGGCAATTCCGGGGGAGCGGAGCGGGAGAACATTTTTTCCCTTCGATATTCCAATAAGTGTGTTTAAACCTTTAGAATTTGAACTCCATGTCGTTACCAAAAATGTCTTCATCAGAGAAGCTTCTTTGACAATTTATTTGACGAAGGTGTTAATTATATAAACTATGTGATTCAGGTTAAAGGATTACAGTAAGTGACACTCAAATGAAATTCCGTGAAATCAGGAGAAAATAGACAATGCAATTTAATTTGACTACCACATATTGGAATTGCCCTGCTGACTGACTTGTTGATGTCATTGTTATGGCAGGTACGTCTGACGTAGCAGGCTAGGTAATCCTGATGTTGCAATCGTTACCGAAGAAATCGGATTTGCAGGGAGAAAGGAGAAAGAGAAAGGTTAATGAAAATTCAGGACTACATTTTATTTTAAACATAAGATTATGGGCCAGTCCCACTTCAAGACGATCTTGAAGGGGACACAAAAGATTTTTTTCTTCTTTTTAAAGCAGGAATGAGAAAATGGAGAAAAAGAAGAAAACTCAAGGTCCTGAAGGATAATGTACCCCCGATACGAATGGTAAATAACATATTATTAATACAGTTTTTGAGGGTTTGAGATAGGAAACTTGTATACAGCTGGGCCGCTTTTCTCCCTCGCATGTTGCTTCATGGTCTCGTAATTTCGCGCCCCCAATATAAGCTGTAGCTTTTAAATAGAGTTTTTGCAGTCATAGACTTACGGTCGGGACGGGGGAAGACATCCTAAATATATATTCGGTAAGCAAGGTGCAACATATGATGATTCCATCAACATTTTCATTTTATCATTGTTGAGGAAACTTGGTCGGTTTTTAACGAGTCGGAAACCCCTTTTGTAATAACCATACAAAGGCTGTGACTTTCATTCGGTCCTAAACGACCATAATTTTGCTTTCAGATTTGGGGAAATAATTCTGGATAGTGTAGTTTTTGTTCAGTCTGATATCGGAAGAAAGGTGGAAAGAAAAATCTCATTCACACTCATGCCGTAAAAGCGGATCTTAATAACACCTGTCTAATGTGAATGTGAAGACACAGCCGTTCCATGAAGCGTACCTGTGAAGCTGTCCAGAGGTCCACATCCTACAAGCAACACCAAACATATGGGCTTTGGCGTTAGTCTACATGTACTATATATGCATAGTCGTATGCAATAATGTGAGAGATCAAATATATTAGACATTTCCCTTATACTGAGTCACATCAGGAGGCGCGATGGATCATTGGTAGAGCAGTGGCGTCGTAAACGGAAGTCACGGGTTCGAATCCAGTCGATGCGTGCCCTTTTGGTAAGGCATTTATCCTCATAACCGAGGATCTCGAAAAGTGACTAAAAGCCATCGGTCCTCTGGTTGATTAATTACAAGCATACACATGCTTTCTTAGCAGTCAGGTAAAAACAATCCAATCACAATCATATCCGTTTTCCCCCAAACCTATATCGTTTTGACCATTTTTCATCGATATGCCTTTCCGCGTTCACAGTAAAAAAACGAGGATTTAGCGTGTTAATACCAAAGCCGAGTTTTGAATGTCTAAAACCTACATATATCTAAATGCAAAATGTATTGAGCATGACAATCGAACACAACAGTCATAGATAGGGCCTTAATACGATGGCAAAGACGAAAAATCAACCAAAGGCAATTCCTATAGCCTTGTCTACCACCTTTTAAAATGTGCGAACATTACGTAATCTGAACATGATTTCTATGGGATAGGGAAGTGAAATTGTCCGACCATAAGTTGGTTTCTCAAGGTCTTTCCGATCGTGTTATAACCACCGTCGTCTACAAATTGGCCCTTATTTACATGACCTACATGACACGTTATGATGCAAGCAATTCCTGCGTCCCTTAATGTTGCTTTAAAAACGGGTTACTTTAATTACACGTCGATCTCAGTGACTTTAAAGAAATGATTTCAAGGGTAAATTCAATACCCTATTTTTGTTATGCCTTCATAAATCACGTACGGATTTTATATTTTCAAAGGTGACGCATCCGACAATTGAAATTGCCTTAAGTTTATTTCTCGAGATTCTTTGCGATCGATTACTTGATGTAGCTTACCACATTGCACATCACCACATGTGTATTTGATTTGCAAGTAGGCCTGAGGGTTCGAACCGCATGGGTTGTTGAACAAAGAACCTAGCACAACAGCATTGCAGCTTGTCTGGTTGTTGCACCATCGGTCTTGCAGGAGATCCGTAACATCTTCGAAACACATGCTGGAAGTGTTGGCGTTGCTACTCGCACATGTGGTGCTGCTATTCCGCCCGTAAAAAGCGCTGCAGATGACGACATTTTCCGGAGTACAGTTCATGTTCTGGAACCGACCTTGACACGCAGTTACCATCACTAGAGAGATGAGAGATTAAACGAGCAAAAGTGTAATTGTATTCTTTTTTTCACCGGAAGTAAGATTTTGTAAATTCCTGCTTTCCCTCCTAAACACGCTCGGCGGGCAGGGTCTTGACAAATTTACGGAATCCTGCCCACCATCCAAAATTCGTAAAGTAGGGAAACTCGGATAGGAAAATGATTTAGACAAAAAAAGATATTCTCACAATAATATCCTGCTTTTTTAGGTGGCCCCCTTTTGCTCCCCTGTCCTCCTATTCTCCTATATGGGTATTTTGCTCTAAGTGTTTCAAGATAATATAGGCTATAATATGGTTTTTCTTATTTTGGCCGATTAACAATGTAAAGACATGCACAATCTTCATATCGTATAGGTTTATTTAGGCCTAGGTATCAACATACTTGGTGGTGGCGTTTCTTGAGGCCTAGGTGTGATCATACTTGGTGGTGGCGTTGTTGTCACCTCTATAGTTGTCGGTTGTGGGGTTGTTGTCATCTGCGTTCTTGTCGGATGATCTGGTATGTATATTTTTCAAAATATGAAATTTATGTCGAACAAAAATGTTTTACTAGGTAAAATATATTAAATTGACAAAGGATCTAGAAAATCTCAGTTTTGGCGATATTCCTTTATTGTTTAATTATAGAAGTATTGACCCTCAATAGTTTCGATTTAAAAAAAGACAAATAAATTGGTATGCCTGGCTCAAAGATATGATTGAAGAAAACAAAACGATTACGAATACATGAAATTTGATGAATCACCCTAGGCGTCAGTGACTCACAAAAATCAATCCTGTTTTAGTTCAGAAGTTTCATTTATTATGGAGTTCGTCAAGGGTTCGTAATATCCCCAACTTTGTCCAACCTGTGCAAAAAGTTAATATTTAATGAAATTACAGGGTATGATGGGTGTTCGTGTTGGAGGTGTAAACAATCATTTGCGCTATGTTCATGACACTGTATTGTGTGCAGATAATGAAGAACATTTACAACTATTGCTGGTTGTTGTAAAAGTCAAAAGTGAAGAATTCGTCCTACAAATGAAAGTAAATAAAACTAAGTGTATCGATAATTTCTTGAGAGTCTTTGTGATCGATTACTTGATGTAGCTTACCACATTGCACATCACCACATGTGTATTTGACTTGCAAGTAGGCCTGAGGGTTCGAACCGCATGTGTTGTTGAACAAAAAACCTAGCACAACAGCATTGCAGCTTGTCTGGTTGTTGCACCATCGGTCTTGCAGGAGATCCGTAACATCTTCGAAACACATGCTGGAAGTGTTGGCGTTGCTACTCGCACATGTGGTGCTGCTATTCCGCCCGTAAAAAGCGCTGCAGATGACGACATTTTCCGGAGTACAGTTCATGTTCTGGAACCGACCTTGACACGCAGTTACCATCACTAGAGAGGTGAGAAATTAAATAAACGAGTAAAAGTTAACTTTCTTTCTTTTCACCGGGAGTAAGATTTTGTAACTTCCTGTTTTCCCTCCTAGACACGCTCGGCGGGCAGCTGGGTCTTGACAAATTTCGGGAATCCTGCCTACCATCCAAAATTCGCTAAGTAGGGAAACTGGGATAAGAAAATGATTTAGAAAAAAAAGATATCCTCACAATAATATCCTCCTTTCTTAGGTGGCCCCATTTTGCTCCCTGTCCACATATCATCCTATATGGGTATATTCATTAATGACACTTGCTCTAAGTGTTTCAAGTTAATGTAGACTATACTAGTATTTCTTATTTTGGTCGATTAACAATGTAAAGACAGGCACAATCTTCGAATCGTATAGGTTTCTTTAGGCCTAGGTGTCAACATACTTGGTGGTGGCGTTGTTGTCATCTCTGTAGGTTTCGGATGATCTGGTATGTATATTTTCAAAAGATATAACATTTATGTGGAATATCAATATTTCATCAGATGATATACATTAGATTGACAAAGGATCTCAGTTTGGGCGATATTCGTTTATTGTTTGTGATAGGGGTAGTGGCCCTTCATACTTTTCTCCGTACAAATCTTCCTATTAAAAAAGACGATTGAAAACCAACGGTTAAGAATTCATGAGCTTTGATAAATTACCTTGGGCGTCAATGACTCTATTTAAAAAAATTATAATAATCCCGTTTTAGTTGAGAAGTTCCAATTACTATGGAGTTAGTCAAGGGTGTGTAATGTCCTCAATTTTGTCCAACCTGTGCACAAAGCTGGTATTAAGGGAAATTACAGATATGAAGGGTGTCAGTATTGGAAGTGTAAACAATCATTTGCGCTATGTTGATGACACTGTATTGTGCGCAGAGAATGAAGAACATCTGCAACAATTATTGGATGTTGTAAGAGTAAAAAGTGAAGAGTTGTCCTACACATGGGTGTTAAGAAAATTAATTTTATGTTTTTCAGGAAAAAGGCAAGGGGAAAAGCCCCAAATCCGTTTGGAACTACATAGCCATATCCTCGAGCAGGTCAATATTACATCTACTTTGGACAAAATATCACTAGTGATGACAAACTTGAGGAAGATATCGAAGGAAGGATTGAAATTGCACGGAACACATTCCTGGCAATGAAAGACCTATTTACAGCAGGAAAGGTGAAAATTGAACTTAGGGTGGGACATTTGAATTATTATCGCTGGTCTGTTCTAGTGTATGTGGTAGCAACATGAACATCAACAAAGAATATGGACAAGAAAATAACATCATTTGAAAATTGAGTGTGTAGAGGACACTGATAAGAACATCATGACAAGATGTGAAAATTATAACAGAGAAATGCTACATATGGCAGGGCTTAAACAAAATATCCTGAAAGAAGTGGTTAATGACAGAAAGGCCAAATAATTTGGCCACATTAAAAGATATCAGAGTTTTTTTAAATATGTTTGGAAGGAGCAATATAAGGTACCAAACCAAGCGGGAAACAAAAAACTAACTGGGAGGGTAACATTAAGACATGGAATGGATTATAAAGTACTACGGTGGCAGAAAACAGAGATGTGTGGGAAAATGTTGCAATCAACGTCCGAGCTGGGAGAAGATACCTTGATAGATATAAAGATGGAGCTTTTGGGTTGATGGGCAAAACTCCATACCATTCTCGATTTACATTGTTAGGTCATTCGAAAATCTTTGAATAATAGTTTTGCTAGGGTTTTAGGTTTAAGGCATCTGCGCAATCATTGTACCCGATTTCCATTCTGCCTGTTGAAATACAACTATTCGTAACAGGTGAATTAAACAATCTGTAACCAGACACTTAACAAAGCTTTACGCATTAAATTTTGATTAAATTACGAAAATTGCCTATTGTTCCCCTGACTGGAGCGCCTCCTATTGTCACAGACACCGCAATATCTAAAATAGTTCTACTATTAATATTACTACTAATACTACTACTTATACTAGACTTTATTTGCTAACTTGTTCAACACACGGCTGATTTGGCACGAGGTCTAATATTTTCGTTTCTTTGATGATATTCTTTTAAGTTTGATTAAGTTTAACATCATTCCTGTTTTCATCAAGTTCTTGTCCTTTTTAAATAAACATATTTATGTTAATAATATTCTTCAAACACATTTCCATGCAAGGATTATCAATAAGTAGATCATAATCATAATGATCAATTAGTGCATCTTTGTAAGTATGTTTTTGTAACATGTTAAGTATGGAAATTCCTCTTGAGGAAAGGTGGACATCCCCCCCCCCTCCCCAAAAAATGATAATAATAATAATAATAATAATAATTACCTTGCTGTTCAAGGCGATTCATATCCTGATTGTCCTCTCTTAGTTTTCCGTCTGAGAAGCGGTCACGGCTCAGAATGGTCTGTAACAATATGAGGAAAAACATTATAGATATAATACCTACCATATTAGCCAAATCCAGGGTCGACACGAACGGGCCATGTTTTGGGGTGTAATATTACAAACACATGTACATTTCACTGCTCCGAAATGGGTCGACAATTGCCCCAAATTTCAAGATTTAGCGGTGCCGCAGGGCCCCGGCCTAGAAGCGCCCCATCCCCAGTTCATGTACTTCGCACACAATTGCGTGGGGCAAGTCATCATAAGCTGCGTATATTTACATTGCCAGTAAAATCGTCGATTTTTCTCACATTCCAGCCTAATAGCAGGCGGAGATCGGCCCTGTATTGTAGAGGGGATTTCATTAATAAGGCCCTCTAGCGATCTAAAGTGGAAAGTCTTGTTGTTGTTAAATAGTGGAATATGCACGTCGTGTATTACCGCTGGCCTGAAACACCAAACAGGATTCCTGCCGACACATGTCATAGTAATTTTGAAGAGTAAGAATCAATGTATCATTTCGTTCCTTTTCTGACCAAATATGATGTATTTGTGCAAAGTTATGTTGCTTCAAAGAAGGGTTATTGAAAGAAAAATGATTTTGCCCTCAAACTTTGCTGGATCCTGACCCATATTAAACATGGATCAAATAAATTTTATGTGCACTGGAATGCCAATATTGTGGCACAAATTTTGACAAAAAATTGATTTGGGCTCAAAAGAAAAACTATGTGTCAAATTTTGAGTCAAAGTTGGTGCTAAATCCGAAAAATTATTAGAATGAGGTACGATAAAGCTGGATGCTGTACGTAGGCCTACGTGTCACGTGACTTTCGCACAAATTTGCTTTTCACGAAGACGAATTGTTGTATGTACGATGATAATAATAATATAAATAAATACTTATCTGAAACAAAGCTACTAAAACAGTATGATTGCAATTGTATGTATATATGTATGTTTGTGTGTGATTGTTTTGTGTTTTAAATGTACTGGATATGTGCAGGGCTGTCAACCCTCCCGAATTTGGAGGGAGTCTTACGCCACCACGCTCATTCTCCCGCCGCCCTACCAGCTCGTAGCGGGAGACTCCCGCCACCACGCTGTTTGCATGCATGGACCAATAAAATAATCTTGAATCCTCCCGCTCTCCCGAAATCTTCCGCAATCTGGCTTATGAAAAAACCTCCCGCCAAACGTGTAAAATAAACCGGCGTACCGTATCGTATGCAATTTTTTTTGCTCAACGTGGGGGGTTTAGTTAGCACTTCAAATATTATTTTTTACTCAACACCCCCCGGCCCCCTTGGCCAAAAAAATTGCATACGATCTCCCTCGAAGCAGTTCCCCAAAGTTGACAGCCCTGTTTATGTGGCACTCTTTGTGATACACGCATTGTTTATGACTAGAAATATGATGTAATAAAATTGTGTCAGAAAAAGGGGGATTGCTTTTTCTTTTCTTTTTTTGCTCTGTACGCAACAAAACAAACAAAATGAATTTCCGAATTGTTTACTTTTAACAATTATTTATTTATCAGTTAAATTTGTATTACACTGTCATTTGGAGGCTAGGTAGGTAGAGATAAATGAATTTATTGATCAACACCCCCTTCTGTACGATTTTGGGGGCCTCATTTTACAGTTTCTGAAGCACTTTGACATTCGTGAACCGTTTGGCCCTGTATTGACTATTTAAATATTGCCACCTTCTAGTGAAACGTCAAAACCTAAAACATAATATTTGTAAATATCTACAAAATGTATCCCTTATCAATGTCATAGATCCTAAGCACACCAGCACGTACTGGAAGAAGGCAAAAAGGTTTTTTGTTAATGCCTGTATGTAAATCACTACTAGTACTCAACATTTCTTCCCACACTTGTAATACAGTACGTGGGACTGCAGTGAACTTATCTCGACTGAATTTCGTTCATAAACAGGTGTATGAGAGTAGCTCTCGTTTGTTGGATATATCCCTACGAATGTAACACTAATGTTTCATGCATGTGTACCCTAAAGCTATAAATAATAATGACTGTATATGAAATAAATTCCATTTTGATACTTATTTTGCGTGCTATAGTTAGCAGCCGTCCCAGTCCGAAGGGAATGACGTAATTCCTCTCGGCCGCTGACTGACCAATCACAGAGCAGGATATCGTCTCTTCTGAACAGTCGTGTTTTGATGAGTTTTTGACATTGTAGTTGGGTTAGATTTTGCTAGATCCTGACCCATATTAAAACATTTAAACCCCATGTTTATATTTTCGGAAAGAGGAATAAATTGCGATTCTATACGTTAGATATGTGTCAAAATTCGAGTTGTTTTCAAAGTTTTTATCTTTGTAAAAAAAAAAACACATTTTTAACGTGGAAATTGAATTATTTAAAGGATTCGTATAATGAATATTCTTAAATATTAAGTAATTCCAGATATTTACTATGATATTGCAAAAAAGTGATAAAATGAAGGAGATATCGTCGTTTGAAAATGTGCCTTCTCGGAGAGCTCTACGGTAGGGGTCAAACCGGTCCGAGTACGCCGTATTAATAGACTGGACGTGTTTTTGCACGCCTGCTATTAGGCTAATTCCGTTGTTACACCGGTAATTGCATAGCATAGCGACGACCGGCAAACACGACGAAACACCGAAATCGAAAAATCTACCTCTGGAGTGTGGCTTTGCGAATTTCACCGATGATATGCGTTGTTAATTTGTTTAACTTGGATATGATTCCGGTTTGGGCTGACGTGACTCTTCTCGCTTCCATATACGATCGCATGCAGAGCAGACAAGTCGCTCATGCGCACTTCTCACCAAAAAGTCGGAATGAGCAAACACCGACGGTTTTTATGGGTTTTCAAGTAGTGTAAATGGCAGTCCCCAAAATCGATGATTTTTCAAAATGGTGTTTGGGCTCTGTAAATGGGCCTAAGGTCATGGAGTTGGACAATGTCTCTTGTTGATCTAATTTATGATGATGATGAATGACATGATGAAAACGATGATACTGCTGCTTATCATGGAGATGATGGTGATGAAGAAGAAGAAGAAAAATGAAAAAGAAAATGATGATGATGATGGTAGTAATGATAACAATTGATAGCGGCTTTTATTTATAAAGCAGTTATGTCCGTCCTTTTAATGTATTATACAGTAGTATTATACGATAGAAGTCTTTCAATTTTGTCATCACTGAAGAACAATTAAATCATATTCTTGCATGAGTAACTCAATAACTTTTTGTATACCTTATATTTTTGTTATCTTATTTAATCTGGTTTGTGATCATTATGTATTGAATGTACCTATCTTTAAAGTGTACCAATCACCAAAACATGTTTTTCTCTTGATATAAGGGATTATATTCTATGTGGCTTTTTATAATATGAGCTACAAATATCACTTCTACAAAGAGATAGACTTGGGTTCCGCGCCAGCCCTATACGAACGGTTTAATGTTATCCTTTATTTTCTTCATACTCCTTAAAGGGGGTATCTCACGGAAACATTCGCTTAAATATTGCTAATTGTCGCTAATTGTCGCTAAACATCGCTAAATGTCGCAAAGGACAAACCCTGATTTTCGCCAACATTCGTCAGAAAAGTTGGCGAATCCGAATTCGCAACGTTCGTACGCATTCGCCGCTCAGTGAGATAGGGCCTTAAAATGTAAAAAATATTTCTGCGACATTCAACGACTTTTAAGCGATGTTCAGCGACAATTAGCAAAATTTAAGCGAATGTTTGCGAAAGTGTTTGCGAAAGGCAGTTGGCGACTATTAGCGACTGTAAGCAAATGTTAGCGACAGTACTTGCGAAGATTAGCAACTATTTGCCAATCCTTTGCCACTATTTGTGAATGTTTGGGACTTTTGCTAACTCCTGGTACTCAATTGCTCGATTGTATATAGGAACCATATGGTAACGTGGCCGCTAGCATTGGCGAATCAAAAAAAACTTCAGCGACACTGTCTTACAACCGTTTGCAAAGGCTTACGACTGTTTTGCAAACGCTTGCAACTGTTTGCGGAAAAAGAAATTCGCAAAGAAATTTTGAACATGTTCAAAATTTCTTTGCGACAAGAAAAACTGTTTGCGACAATGAAAACTGTTTGCGAACTTTCTTGCAACTTTTTACGAATCTTTTGCAACCTTTTACAACCCTGGCGAAACCCCGAATTCGCTACGTTCGCAAGCATTCGCCGCTCAGTGAGATACACCTTAAGGGCCTATCTCACTGAGCGGCGAATGCTTGCGAACGTAGCGAATTTGGGGTTTCGCCAGGGTTCGTAAACGGTTGCAAGAAAGTTCGCAAACAGTTTTCATTGTCGCAAACAGTTTTCTCGTCGCAAAAAAGTCGTAGGCCTTTGCAAAACAGTCGCAAGCCTTTGCAAACGGTTGTAAGACGGTGTCACTGAAGTTCTTTTTGATCCAAAACTCCAAAATTCGCAACGTTCGCAAGCATTCGCCGCTCAGTGAGATAGGGCCTTTAAAGTGCCTGTTCAAAGAAAATCACAAATATGGCAAATAACGTATCACTACAAACTGGTAAGCTAACAGATGGCCATGCAACGTACAAGTTTTAGGTCAACTACATATCGGGTGATTTATACAAATACGAATAAAACCACCTCCACAGCATCTCGAATATGCGAGAGATTCGCCAGAAAAATAACGATGTTTTAATGCCGTCACAATATGAACCAATCCTGCCCAAGCAGACGACTCCCTTAAATAATGAACATAATTGCAATGCTATTATTTCTCAAATTATAATGAGTTTAGTGTATATAAATGTGATGGAATTATACACCATTCAAAAAGGAATATGAAACCGATTCTGATAACTAAATTATTTTTTTTGTAAATACAGCTAGGCTAGGGGTTAATCAACAATTAAAGAAACCACACTTTCAAATTTAAAAACCTCGGAATGATGGCATGGACGGCATTTGTTCCCTCTTGAAACGCCGAACATACCGCGGTGTATGCAGCTGAAAATACGGATTCCTTTATTTTTCGCTGCATTTTTCATCAAAATAATACCATGCGCGGGGTTAAGATTGAGGCAATGGATTAAACATTTAGCCTGACGGTAGTGAAGTAAGAAAAATAAGTAAGGAAAAGATGACAAAGCAGGCACTACAAATGTGTGAGATGTCATGGGACATCGTCTGCTTGTGCAAATCATTTTCAACATGTGACGTCACACATCTCATCAGCGTTCGAGGAGCTTTTCAGGTGCTATTTCGGGGCTGTATTTTAGCGTTTTGCAATTGATAGTTATCATTACTTCGAATGTTTTCAAGCATTGAATTTTGATAACCTTGTCTAATTAAATTTTAACTTTTGCAATAATGACAATAAAGTTAGTTTTTGAAATCAATGAACCTTCTCTTTAACCATTTACATACGTATTGCCAGGTAAAGTATTTTTAGGTTGATTTTATTCATTCTAGCTATACACAATGGTTTTTCTTCAGGGGCTCGTTCAGATATGATGCGGCAAAACCGCTGCGGTTTTTTGTGATGAGGTAATTAAAGTGTAATTCTCTAGCTGCGTTTACACTACAACCAAAACTCGTCGATTTTTCTCACATTCCGGTGTTTCGCTGGTAGTTGCATAGCACAGCAACTACCGGTAAAACAATTTTGCAAAAAGAAATGGAAGTTTGAACAAGTCTCCGTCGGGAATAGGACATTTTCGTAATGTATTCAAATTTGATGCACAAATCTTGTTTAAGTGCCATGTAACAAATTATTTAATTCACCTAGAAACATATTGCATAGCAACTACTGGTAAACACGACGAAAAAACGAAATCGAAAAATTCACCTCTGGTGTGTGTTTTTTTTAAATGCGCTGCCGAAGTTCACCAATTTTTGCAGTGTAAATGCAAACTTCAGTAAGATACTGATTTTTGCCATTGATTTACACGTAAAATAAAATAAGAACGCGTCGTTTTTGTGTTTTTGGCGGCGGTTTACCACACAATATCTGAACAAACCTTAAGACACATGACCAAGATGCGAAACAGTCGAGCAACAAATCTTGTCATCCTGAATAACTATTTTTTAACGAATAAATAAATTCTTACGTACCTTTGCCTCTTGTTGGGCACGGCTAGAAGGCATAAAGAATGCCAACAAAATGACAGCAACAACGCTCCCTTTCATTTTCCTCGTCTGGAGATTGTTGCCGAACAAAAATCCCGATTACAGATTATGCGGAATTGTCTTCACCTCCTCTATGCGTCGTGATTCATGTGATGTAATCTATAATGACGTCCCTTTTTATCTTACCATTTCAACGTTTTGTGTATTTATACAATTACGACGTTAGATCATCTATTTGTTTAAAATCGAAACGAACACTGCTTCCATGAAAACCAAAACTGTTGCGTCATCTTATCGCTCCAACAACCAACACATGTTGATGTTAAACAAGTTGTTTTCAAAATGAGTTTTTGTGGCTTCGTCACCTTCAGTCACCCACCGCATAGAAATTAAAAGTAGAAAGATATACAATTATGGATGGTATATTTGGTGATGCGTAATTTGAGGTATCAATTTCGGGCTTTGAGTTCCGCTCTAAACCATGTTACAGATGGAATGGCTATTAAGGGAAGCTTAGGAAAGGGATCTAAACCTTCACAAACCGGAAATGGACCATAACAAAATTCTCATAATATGTAATTGGAATGGAAACGGGAAAATATAGACAATGCAAACTAGTTTAGCAACTCTCGTGGAATTAATACACAATTGAGAAAAATGAATTTAATAAACTAATAAGAGAATAATGGAGCGCCGTATCTATATTGTGATATAGTACATAAACGTATCTTTACGTGCGCGCGTATGTCCGTGTGTGTATGTGTGTGTGTGTTTGTTTGAATCCGTGGTATGCAAAATATATCTGTATTTGAAATATTTATTCAATCATAATGAAAAGAAATAGATTCCTAGTCTTCTGATAGTACTGATGATAGGATATGTTAGAGTGTCCTTGTAGTGATACTACAAGCCTTTTTGTGCTCAGCATCGGTCAAAAATTCATTCAATTTACAAATATGACCTTCGTTAAAGTATTGGGTTTTTAATCATTTCCACTGATTCCGCTATCGAACACAAATAATATAATTTAATTGTTACTAATAGATACACATCCCCGCCACCGGAAAGAGAAAAGAAGAAAAAAAGAATTTTTCACTTAACCACCATCCTGCCAAAATGAAACCATTTATTCTCAGCATTGGTAACAAATATACCCTATATAACAAAGAATGAACGCCATGGCGACCAGAAGTGCAATTAACCATGCACGACATACACCTATCATCATTATCCAATCAATGAGCCATGGCATCACCACTATTAGTATAATTGTTGAAAACCGATTTTCTACTATGATAAGGATAAGTAGGTGATCATAAACTGATGAATGCAGTGTTAGGAAAGCGTAATATAATTTAATTTTTACGAATAGATACACCCCCTCCCGCCACCGGAAAGAGAAAAGCAAAAAAACAATGACATTTTCACTAAACCACCACCCTGCCAAAATGAAACCATTAATTCTCAGCATTGGTAGCAAATATAAACGCTATGAGAAAAATATCCAAAGATATCCAATCAATGAGCCATGGCATGAACACCTCTTTTAGTATAATTGTTGAAAACCGATTTTCTACTATGATTAGGATAAGTAGGTGACCATAAAATGGAATCAGCAGATGGAGAGATGGGTGGAACACTACTCAGACCTCTACTCCAGACAGAACACTGTGTCCATTTCAGCTCTTGATGCCATTGAGTGTCTGCCTACGATGGATGAGCTCGACGCCGAGCCAACTTTGGATGAGCTCAGCAAGGCCATTGACAGTCTGGCTACAGGAAAAGCACCAGGCAGCGATGGAATAACACCCGACCTGATCAAGCATTGCAAGACTGCCCTATTGCTCCCATTGCACGAAGTCCTCCGTCAGTGCTAGCAAGAAGGTGCTGTACCACAGGATATGAGAGATGCCAAGATCATCACCATCTACAAGAACAAGGGTGAGCGAAGCGACTGCAACAACTACAGGGGCATCTCGCTCCTCAACATAGTTGGCAAAGTCTACACACGTACCATCCTAGTTCGCTTACAGAAACTAGCCGAACGTGTCTACCCCGAGTCTCAGTGTGGCTTCCGCGCCAAGAGATCAACGGTAGACATGATTTTCTCCCTTCGTCAGCTTCAGGAGAAATGCAGGGAACAGGGAACAGAACATGCCCCTATACCTCGCTTTTATCGATCTCACCAAGGCATTCGACCTGGTCAGCAGAGAGGGCCTATTCAAGATCCTTCCAAAGATAGGTTGCCCCCCCCCCCAAAAGCTGCAGAGACTCATCGAGTCACTCCATACAGACACGAAGGGGACAGTGCAATGTAACGGCAGCACGTCGGAGCCATTCGACATACGCAGCGGCGTCAAACAAGGCTGCGTCCTTGCTCCGACTCTCTTTGGGATCTTCTTTGCCTTGCTCCTGAAGCATGCCTTTGGCTCAGCAACAGAGGGGATCTACCTTCACACAAGATCAGACGGCAGGCTGTTCAACCTTGCCCGCCTCAAAGCCAAAACAAAAGTACGGGAGGTTCTGATCAGAGACATGCTTTTTGCAGACGACGCTGCTGTCACAACCCATACGCAGCAGGAGCTCCAGACCTTAATGCAGCCTGAAACAATTGGTCAGCCTAGATTGTTTGGTTTGTGGATTTTTGGAAGAAAGTAGAGGTTGGGGCAGACAATAGTCTTGGGTATCAGACCTTTCTGTGTCTGTAGGTCTATGTCTAGTTCTTTTACTACCTTTTGAACTTTGTCAAGATGGGATAGAGTGGGGTCCCGTGCAAGTTCTTTGTAAGTGCTTTCGTCTGATAATTGTCGTGCCCCTTCTGATATGTAGTCTTCTCTAGACATTATAACTACTGATGATCCCTTGTCTGCCGGTTTTATGACAATATCAGTGTTTGATTTCAATTTTTTGAGGGCTTGTCTTTCTACTTTTGATAGGTTGTCTCGGCGTTTTGTTGTGTTGTAGGTATCTGTACATGTGGTTACGTCTGTCTCTACGTTTTTAAGAAATATCTGTAGATATGGATCATTGACTTTCGGGGTCCATGTGTTTTTCTGTTTAATGATAGGTGGTTGTGGGCTTATTCCGAATGGTCGGGTAGCGTCGCGGTGCGTCGCGTTAACTTGAACGCGACCATTCGTCCAAAGCCCCCCGGTTTTCCCGAAAGGGTGCGTTGGGAGTGGCGCGTCGCGTCGCGTTGACTGGAACGCGACCATTCGTCCAAAGCCCCGGTTTTGCCAAAAGAAGCAGAACTATCCGTTTATCGTACTTTAAGGTTTCTTGAACTATTTGTATGCCTCCGCTACAAAGAAGCCGGAGGCATTATGTTTTCTGGTTGTCCGTCCGTCCGTACGTACGTACGTACATGCGTCCCGTTCGCGTATTTTTTATTTACACGCTAGTGAGGGGAACTTCTCGATTAATTCCAATGAAACCGCTCGCGGAGAGCCTGTATTTTAAACCTTTATGTACGTACTGTACTACGTTCTGTACTAAATGATAATGTACTGAAATTGTTTTGTCAATGGATGTTGTGTGTACATGTGTGTGTGTTTGTTCACGCTCGCTGTGCTGATTTCTGCTCTCATATTCAACAGCAAAATAAATCCCAATATTTTTGTTTAATATCTGTAACTGCTCGGAATCTTGTGTTGTGTTCAAATGGTTGACGTGGTATCAATTTTTAATAACTTGTTTCAACCCGCCTTTTCCACAGGACTTCCCTCACCCTTCTTTCTCTCTCTCTCTATCTCCCTCTCTCTATCTCTCTTGCTATTTCTATTTCTCTCCGTCATAACTCTTTCATCTCTCTCTCTCTCTCTCTCACTCTCTCTCTCTCTCTCTCTTTCCCTCTCTCTCTCTCTCTCTCGCTCTCTCTTTCTCTCCCTCATTACTCTTTCATCACTCTCTCTCTCTCTCTCATACGCCTATCTACCTACTCTTTTCTGTCCTCCTTATCTCCCCCTCTCTCTCTTTCTCCTCTCTCCCTTGCCTTTTTCTTTCTTTTTTCATTTCGACTCCTCCCATGTCTGATTGAATTTATCTTTCACCTTCTTCAGTACGATACCAATATTGAAGTTTACACAATACATGTTCAAAATCTGGTTTTGAAATATAGTATGTTTAAATCTTTAGTGTGATATTTTGATAGTTTACGCATTACTCACAATTTCCGCATGCGCATTATCATTTCCTTAAAAGTATAACTTAATTTATTGTATTTTAACTGTTTTAATCTGTATATGAATGACATTTAACGTGGTACCATGAACTGTAATTTTCCATACACAGTCATTATACTTCCTCTAATTCTCTCTCTTCCTCTTTCTCCCGCCCCCTTCTCAGTCTCTCACGGTTACCTGTTTCTTACCTTTTACTTCGTTCTTTCTACTATCCACCTCTCGATTCCCTCTTCTCTAACTCTCCTTTTCTCCCACTTTCCTTCTACTCTCCTTTTTTGCTATATCTCTCGGTGTAATATGTGAACATAGCTTGATTCTGTTTTAAGAATACTGTCTTAATTATTTTGATTGCCGTATTGTTTTAATGTTTTAATGTTCTCACATTTTATGATAATTGTTACAACATTGATGTGCAAGTTCAGTTGTTTTTATCATGTAAATTGAATGTAATTCAGCCTACGGGCTGCCAGGTTCAGTATTTAATAAACCGTAAACCAAAATCGTTAAATGTCGTTAAATATAAAGGACCTTTCAGTCTTTTGACTCGACGATAGACGGTCAGGAGTATGAGTTGAACAAAAAAAGTTTAAGCACAAACAGGCGCGGTGGAGCATTTTCCAAAATGGGGGGTCACCATCGAAATAGGGTACTTTCTGGAATATAAGGGGTACCTACAAAGGGAAACATCAAAATGTATATCTACCATATTTAGACATTGGTAGGCCTATATACCCCTACAGTTTTATGATTGTGATTACATTATCAGGGATGATTTCAATATTTGTTTCTCTCTTTACATGGTCCAATATACTGTTAAAGAATCATACTTTGCAGTTGGGTGTGATGGTCTGAATATTAAGAAAATTTTAAGATTTCTGACGTCGAGGGCAAAAAGTTTCATAATGAGAAAAACAACAACAAATCCTGATGGGTTCTAAGCACTTTAATCATGAAAGGCTGAAAATACACTTCATAAGTAACACGATTATACCAAATATAAATGCGAGCGAGCTTTGGGGGAAATAAATGAAAAAGTTGCTCTAAGTCGCTCTATAGGGGCGTATGTTATGGAGAAAGGAAAAGGGATATTTTTCAGAAAGAAAAAGGACACTTATTAGAAAAGAAAGGGGCACATTCACACAAATAAAAACAGGAAAAGGGGCACATGTCATAATAAACCTCGAACCTGAAAAGGGCCACTCACCAGAGATGGAAAAGGCACTTATGAGAAAGGAAAAGGGGCATCTGTCGAAGAAAAAGGGGCACCTATCAGATTTTAATAGGGGCATTTATCAGAGGTGAAAAGGAGTATTTATGAAAAGGGGAAGGGGCTGTTATAAAAAAGGGGAAAGGGCCTTTATCAGAAGGAAATAGAGTAATTAATGAAAAGGCTCCCCTCGCGAGTGCCGCCCTGAGCACAAAGCTTTAACGTGCATGTCTTTATTTCCCAATCTGTTTTATTTTCTTCTTTTGCTTTGTTTTCCTTTTGATGTCTTTCTTCATTTCCTTCTCTATGTGTTTGGCAAAATGTTCTCTTTAGTTCACCTTTTTCCCGTTTTTTCTCTAGTCTCTTTCTTGACATTATATTTGTATCTCCTCTATCGTTCTCTCTCTCTCTCCGTCTCTCTCCCTTTCACGCGTACTTATTGGCACCCCTTTGTAAAAAAAAAGTTGGTCTTATTGGAAACAGACAAATCCGGGGGGGGGAGATTATAGAAATCGAACAAAGAAGAAAGTCATGAAAATTGACACTCGAGATCGATAACTTTCTCCTTGTCAAGTTGGTCCTGATGTGTATAATGCGTAGGCCAGGGGTTCTCAAACTTTTTCTTTGACTGTCCAGAAGTGATTTCTATGAAAGCCGTAAGGTCCGAAATGACACTTGTATACTGAAGATAATGAGGCTTCTTTTTGGTCTATATCTGATCCAAGGAGAATTGTTACAGTTTTAAAAAACAGAGCCGCCAGTGCTTCCACTCGTTTAAATAGAGTTTCCCGAAAAGAACACCCAATTTCCTGGAATTTGAAGGAATTTTCTTAAAACTTTCAAAATGCCTCTTGCGTGGATATTTTATTTGGATGAATCGCTATGACGTTTGAATATATATTAATTATTTAGTGGGCTTATTTTGCTTTCTAATAGATCCGTACATGGCAGAGCTTGAGGGCCTGGCAGAGCCCCAGGATGCTCTTGAGATTATTTGACTTTCAAGAGAGAAATTGTCTTTAGGAGAGAAAAAGAGATTATTTCTTTACCTCTTATAGACAATTTTATGAGATGGAATGTTCAATCTGAAGGCTTTATGTGCTCGATCTTTGAAAATAGCACACAATGGGGGCAGTGCAATTTAAATTTCAAGGGATGGATTAGAGTTTTTATCGCTCTTGAAAGTCAAATAGCCTTCATTTCATTTTAGAAATAAACTCTAATCCATCCCTTTAAATTGCACTGCCCCTATTGTGTGCTCTTTTTAAGCCCTCAGATTAGGCAGCAAGTAGCAGCACACGCCCTTAAAGGTATTACAAAGTGTTGGTAAAAATATTGAATTCCTCTGAAACTGTTTGATCTTATAAAAAGATGTTATAGGAATATTTTTAACCAATCTCCACTGCTGAAATAAAGATATTTTTCTTTAGTAAATTAAACAGTAATTAATCAATCAATTATTAGTTCCAAGCTGCCTGTATATAAAACAGCCCCTGGTGTTGTTTACTAGCGCCATCTACTGTCGTACATGGTCCATTGTATAATCGATATTGAAACTGTGTTACGTCGAGAGAGAGAGAGAGAGAGAGAGGGAGAGAGAGGGGGTGAGAGAGAGAGACAGAGGGAGAGAGGGAGAGAGAGTAACAGGATAGTGAGGGATCAATATATATATATAGAGAGAGAAGGGATACTTCAGGAGAGAGAGTGAGAGAGAAAAGGGATACAGAAGAGAGAGAGAGAGAGAGAGTGCAAGCATGTGGAGAGAGAATTCGAGAGGGAAAAGGTGAAACGGGTACAGAAAGAAGAGAGAGAGAGAAAAATAGTGAGAGAAAGAAAGAGGAAGGGGATGAATGATAAATTAAAGAGAGAAGCGATGAGAGAGAGAGAGAGAGAGACAGAAATATACATCGAAAGAGAAATAAATAGAGAAGGCGTAGAATGGTATGGGGTAGAGAAATAAAGAGAGAGGGAGAGGGAAAGAAAGTGGGAGATATACAGATAGAGAGGGAGAGAGAGAAGGGATAGAGAAAAGAGAGAGAGAGAGAGATGAGAAGGGCTAGATAAGAGAGGAGAGAAGGGATAGAGAAGAGAGAGGAGAGAAGGGATACCGAAGAGAGAAAGAGAGAGAGGGGATGAGAAGGATATAGAAGCGAAAGAGAGAGAGATGGAAATGGAAAAATAAGTTAAAGAGAACAACACTGAATATTCCGGCATGACCGAGCAGGAAATGCATAGATTTACGTACTGAATTAAGTACAGTAATTGCAGTAAAGATAGCGGCCTGATCGATTATAAAATTATATATTACGATTACAGTGTAAAGACAAGTATTTTTTTTAATTAACGAGACAGTATAAAAATCATACACTAAGGCAACTTGACTTTAAAAAATTATCTTCATGATTATATATATTTGATTAGTCTGGTAATATGATTTGGTGTCAAAACATGTTAATTATTACACTTTGACAATAGTGCTATATATGTGTTATGCTCTTCGGTTGACATGTAAATTTTCGAACTGAGAGGGAGCGATACCAAATTTACCGGGAGCACCGGTAAATTTTTTTATTTTTAATTTTTTTTTTCTTCTCCGAATCAAAAGTGTTTTAGAGCCCAATTTTGTTAGAGTTGAGTGTTCTAACACTAGGCTTCACAATGATAATGAAAATTTTAAATTTCATGATCCACAAAAATTGAAATATTCCCAAAACTTTGTATTACCTTTAATACTGGACACAACATTCAATGGGATGATGCCCACATCATTGAGTTTGAAACGCACTACTGGTCAAGAATGGTACAAGAATGCATCTGCATAAAAGGATAAATCCTTCACTGAATAGTGATTCTTGCTATACATTATATAACCATGAATATAGACCCTGAGAACTTCGGGTAGTTGAGTTCGTGGGGAACGGTGAAATCGTGTGGTGAGTGCGCGCTCACGCATGCACTCTAAGGTAAAATAGTTAATGCGACCAGAATCTGGTCTATTTCAAGGCGTGCGTATCTTTCTTCCCGGTACTGCCTCTCGAACACCGCATTCAACATGTCAGCACCTCAACCCGGAGAATCGACAGGACGATGGAAGTATATGATCATCGTAGGCAGGGGCGGATCCAGCCGGCGGCAAGGGAGGGGGCCTAAAAAGGGGCCCACTTCGTGCGAAAATTTGAAAACCGTGCCGGTCGATTTTTCGCTCAGTGGGGGTGGGGGTAGTGAGCAAAAAAATTGCCACCCGAAAATTGCCACCCCCCACCTTGGGCGCCAGGGGTAGTGAGCACAATTTTTTTTTTTTGACACCCGTAAAAATTTTTCCCCTACGGGAAGGGTTATTTTTTTTTCCACCGCCACTCCCCCTTGAGCGCCAGGGGAGGGGGCCCAACTTCTTTTTTTCAAAAAAGGGTGTTTTTACCTGTTTTTTCTAGGGAGGGCCCGGGCCCCCGGCCCCTGGATCCGCCACTGATCGTAGGTGCCGCCATCGTTAACTTCTTCAACACCGGTACGGCGAAGTCGTTCGGCGTGCTCATTCCCGACCTTGTAGAGGACTTGGACACCGATGTGTCCATCCTTGGATTTGGTATTGGAATGTGTCACGGCACAGCCGTTGGTTTAAGTAAGTGTTTCTTTGTTTTTTCTCTCTACTTGAATTTGAAGGTTGTTGCAGGTTACAGATGTTATGATTTATGAATTTTTCATTTCTCCTCTTTACATAGTTTAAGTTGGAAGGGGATATTTTTTATCATTCTTCTATTTCATGGGAGTGAACCGCGTTGAATTATTTATCGAATTGGCGTATCATATGATGAAATGAGAAATAATGATCAAGTTTTTAGTTTTGCAATATGATTCTTGGTTCCTATAGGGATGTAAAGAATTCTATTCGTATCGCAGTACGGAATAACACAGAACTTATAAAGGTCTTTTTAACTATACTAGTAATTTCAAAATTATGAGTTTCGACATTACTAGAGCCTGGCAAATAGTACACGTCATAGGCGGCGCCCCCACATCCCCCACACTTTTTCAAGTACCCCAAAAGTACCACTTTCTACGTAGGAAAAGTGCCCTTTCACTTTGTAAGAAGTGCCCTTTCCACTTTTAATTAGTGCCTCCTCACCTCTGATAATTGCCCCTATTCAAATCTGAGAAATGCCCCTTTTACTTCGACAAGTGCACTTTTTCCTTTGTTAGAAGTGCCCCTTCCCTTTTTAATAACTGCCCCTTTTCAACTCGAATTAGTGCACCTATCCACCTCTGATATGTGCCCTTTTTGTTTGACACATGCCCCTTTTTCTTTTCCATTAAGTGCCCTATCCTCTTTTCATAATTATCCCTTTTCACCTTTTATAGTGCCCTTATTAAAATCTGATAGGTGCCCTTTTCTTTCAACAAATGCACCTTATCCTTTATAATAAGTGCCCTTTTCCATTTTCTTAAGTGCCCCTTTGTATCTCTGGTGAGTGCCCCTTTTCAGGTGCGATAAGTGCCCCTTTTCACCTATGAAACACGCCCCATTTCCTTTCAGATAAGGGACCTTTCTCCTTTTCATTAAAGACCCCTTCAGCCCCTGATAAATGCCCCTTTCAAAATCTGATAGGTGCCCCTTTTCCGTTGACAAATGCCCATTTCTCATTATCATAAGTGCCTCTTTCCATCTCTGGTGAGTGGCCCATTTCCGGTGCAAGCAGTGGCGGATCCAGCGGGGCCCAGGCCCCGGGCCTCCCTAGAAAAAAACATGTAAAAACACCCTTTTTGGGAAAAAAAGAAGATGGGCCCCCTCCCCTGGCGCTCAAAGGGGTGGTGGTGAAACTTTTTTCAATTTTTGAAGGCAAAAAAAAAAAAAATTGTGCTCACTCTCATGATAGAAGACTGAAAAGGCCTTTAGTAATTAAAGTCATATAATTATATTAGCTTTGGGGTTAATTGCTAATAGTCACTTTAAATTAGGATAGTCACTTTAAATTAGGGGCACGTTTTATTGTGAAAAGAAGTGGGGACATTTATCAAAAGGGATAAAGACACTTATTGGAAAAGAAAAGGTTCACATGTCAAAGTACAAAGGGTAATCATCAGAAGTGAAAATGTGGCACTTCTTGCACCGGAAATGGGCCACTCATCAGAGATGGAAAGAGGCACTTATGATAATGAGAAATGGGCATTTGTCGACGGAAAAGGGGCACCTATCAGATTTTGAAAGGGGCATTTATCAGGGGCTGAAAGGGTCTTTAATGAAAAGGAGAAAGGTCCCTTATCTGAAATGGGGCGTGTTTCATAGGTGAAAAGGGGCACTTATCGCACCTGAAAAGGGGCACTCACCAGAGATACAAAGGGGCACTTAGGAAAATGGAAAAGGGGCACTTATTATAAAGGATAAGGTGCATTTGTTGAAAGAAAAGGGCACCTATCAGATTTTAATAAGGGCACTATCAAAGGTAAAAAGGGGTAATTATGAAAAGGGGATAGGGCACTTAATGGAAAAGAAAAAGGGGCATGTGTGAAAACAAAAAAGGCACATATCAGAGGTGGATAGGGGCAATTATCAGAGGTGAGGAGGCACTAATTAAAAGTGGAAAGGGGCACTTCTTACAAAGTGAAAGGGCACTTTTCCTACGTAGAAAGTGGCACTTTTGGGGTACTTGAAAAAGTGTGGGGGATGTGGGGGCGCCGCCTTTGACGTGTACTATTTGCCAGGCTCTAGTAATGTCGATACTCATAATTTTGGAATTACTAGTATAGTTAAAAAGACCTTTATAAGTTCTGTGTTATTCCGTACTGCGATACGAATAGAATTCTTAACATCCCTATAGGAACCAAGAATCATATTGCAAAACTAAAAACTTGATCATTATTTCTCATTTCATCATATGATACGGCAATTCGATAAATAATTCAACGCGGTTCACTCCCATGAAATAGAAGAATGGTGAAAAATATCCCCTTCCAACTTAAACTATGTAAAGAGGAGAAATGAAAAATTCATAAATCATAAAATCTGTAACCTGCAACAACCTTCAAATTCAAGTAGAGAGAAAAAACAAACACAAAACATATCAATATAAAGAGTCTAAATACCATGTTTAAGTGGCATCAGCATGGTAAAACTTATCACTATTGCACCATATACAGTCCTGTCTTAACTTTGACATTATATCACATCATTGACGTGGCTTCAAATAACTCATTTCTTTTTTCCATAATCAAACGGTCAGCAAAAAAAAATTGATGATTATCATTTGTTTCATATTGTTGAAAAACAATTATAGTATTTTCTACCATTCAAATATATCTTGATTTGTTACCATGGTAACGGCCTAGAGGTCACGTCCGTCACCTACTTTATGGCAAACAAACAGATAACGACAGCTGAGGGTCCTAGTAAACAGAAAACCGTCATTTAGAGTTATACAAACATTTATTTAACAATATCTTTATTGATTTGATTTGATTTGATTTATTTATTTCTGTTTGATTTTCTTTTTCTTTTACAGTTTTACAAATATATAAGAAACAAATCATTGAACATTTTATACATGACAAAAGAGTATATGTAAAACATAGTAAGGTTGGCTGTAACTAATCGAAGACATCAAACAGGAGGGTTGACAAAGTAAGCAAAGCTTGATAGCATGACTACCCTCTATGGATACATAATACAAATATAGAGAAAATAAAATATTGGTAAAAGGGAAAAAAGAAAGAAGAAAAAAAGGAAAAAAGGAAGGAGGGGTGTACATCAAGATTCAGAGATTTATGTGGTAGATGGCTTTCAATATATGAGGATTTAAAAAAAGAAGATGCACATTTGAATATTGGGTGGCCAACTTGGGATATGTTAGGGACTTTTAGATTTGCACGTCGACGTAGTAGACTGCAACGTGTGCCATTCTTTCAAGGCACTGGTCCGTGCCCGGCAGTGCCTTAAAAGGACGTCACATTACCTTAAAAGGATGTCACCGTGGCAGTCCACGTTCTCGTCGTGTAAAATCTAAAAGTCCCTATTATAGAATGAGAAGACTCGCGAGGTTTCTGGACAACAAGAATAAGAATGTGAGATCAGCGAGCTGGTATGTGAAGACTAAACCTCGGAGCCTTGCAATGTCTGTATACAAAACAAGTAGGCCACTCTTTATTCATACGTTTATTCATACCTGGTCATGGAAGGTTATAATCAACGTTTCAATGAATTGAAGCAAAAAGTAAGAGTACTGAAAATTATCGAGTTTTGTAACGACAGGCGCACCAAGAGAGATTATAGGGACTTTTAGATTTTACACGACGAGAACGTGGACTGCCACGGTGACATCCTTTTAAGGTAATGTGACGTTCTTTTAAGGCACTGCCGGGCACGGGTCAGTGCCTTGAAAGAATGGCACACGTTGCAGTCCACTACGTCGACGTGCAAATCTAAAAGTCCCTAATGAAGAATGAAGGAAAGCAAATTTTGATGGTGGATTTAAAGATAATGAGCGATAAAAAACGTTTTCACCGCTCTTTTAAAAGATAGCATTGTATTCATCTTTTTTTATTTCAGGGGGTAGTGAATTCCAGGTATCAGGGCCAGAATGTCTAATTGAGTTTTGAGCTAAGGCGGTTTTGGCGTTAAATAGGTGATAGTCATTGGAGTGCCTGGTTGGGTAGGAATGAAAATTAGAATTATGTTTGAATAATATTACTAATGATGGGGGAAGAATGCCGGATTTAAGCCGAAACATGAACAGAGGTTTTTGCAGGTAGTGGATATCACTTATTTTTAGAGTTTTTAATGTGGCAAATAAAGGGTCAGAGTGGTCGCGATAACCTGCATCGGTACAAACTCGAATTGCTTTTTTCTGTAACATTGTGAGCGGAGGAGAAATAGGTGCAACTTTATTTGTAGACATGTCTTTTCTACATAGGTTTTATTGTGTGTGTTATATGTTATGTAAATGTTTAATGTATTCTTCTTTTTTTTTCAATGGGGACAGTTTGTGGCAGCCTTTGATCTGGTTAGTTTTATATGGCTTGAATGTGGGCGACAACCTTTCCATCTCTCATCCACCTATATTATATACTCAACACGCACATGATGAGTAACACTAAAATTTCCGTCTGCAATTTGATATCCTTAAATGTAAAAGGTATTCGGGAGAAAAATAAAAGAAGCATTTTCAAATGGTGCAAAGAAAAAGGTGGGAATATTATTTTTTTACAGGAAACCTTTAGCACACAAGATATAGTTAATACTTGGAATTCGATGTGGGAAGGCGAATGTATATACAGCCACGGTACTAATCATGGTAAAGGGGTTATGATACTATTTGATAGTAGAGTAAATATTAAGATACGACACACAGTTATCGATGAAAATGGCAGATACATTTTTGCAGTTGGTTTTCTGCAGAATAAGGAGGTAATATTCGGAAATGTTTACTTCCCTGTTGGGAGCAAAGAGTTGGAACAATTGGAGTTTCTGGGCAAAGTTAGAAATATTTTGGAAAAAGATGAATTCAAAAATAAACCTCTCATTATTGGAGGATTTTAATATGGTTAGAGATGTACATTTAGATTACAGTGGACATAATGTTAATAAAAAACAGTCTAAGCTTAGCTATGAATTTGAAAAGTTTTTAATTGACTATAATGCCACAGACATATGGCGTGTCAAAAATAATTTAAAGAAACAATTTACATATCACCAACAGAATCCTAAAATGCATAGTAGATTGGACTACTGGGTTATTTCGGAGAGCATAGAAGATATGGTATTTAGCTGCAAAATATTAACTTCAATTTCACCGGACCACTCAGCAGTAGAACTGATTATTAAACTACATTCTTCTACTAATCCTGTAATAAAAGCAGGATATTGGAAATTTAATAACAGTTTATGTAACGATGCAGATTATGTGAAAAGTATGAAAGAAGAAATAACACGGTTGAAACTCAATCTATCCAAAGAGATAATAGATAATAGAATATTATGGGATTATGTTAAAATGGAGATACGAAGTTTTACAAGAAAATACTGTAAGAAAAAGCCAAAGAAAGAAAGGATAAGATTGTTGGTTTGGAAAAAGAAATTTCAAAGTTAGAGGAAGAATTACAAATACCAGCGAAGGTGAATGACAATTCTTTGATTAACGATTTGGAAAAGAAAAGAAGGGAATTGAAAAGTCTTTACGGTTATATAAGTGAAGGGGTAAAAATCAGATCTCGAGCCCAATGGTTTGAAAGTGGAGAAAGAGAAACGGCATATTTTAAGCAACTAATAGATTTCAAAGAGAAAAAAGTGCTATTAAAGAATTACAAGTAGATGGAAATATAACTGATGATGAAAAAGATATCATACAAGAAATTAGAAGATTTTATTCTAAACTGTATGCTAAATCAGAAGAAGGATTATGCGAAAATATTAATTTTTTCCCAAAACCTTACCCAAATTAACAGAAAATCAGAGGAAGCTATGTGAAGGAAAAATTAACCAGGGAGAGTGTATTGAAATCTTAAAAGAAATGCAGTTAAATAAATCCCCAGGAAATGACGGATTAAATGTAGAATTTTATATTACATTCTGGCATGTAGTTGGTGACTTAGTTCTTAAGGCATTTAACGATACCATGAAATTCAAGGAATTGTCGCCTTCTCAAAAACAAGCAATCATAACGCTTATACATAAGGATGGTAAAGACCCCAAATTCATTAGTAATTATAGACCTATCTCCTTACTCAACGTAGACTATAAGATTATTACCAAAATACTTTCTAAAAGAATAAAAAAAGCTTTGAATGAAATTGTGTCGGTCGATCAAGTAGGTTATTTAAAAGATAGAAACATCGGTGATGCAATCAGATTAATCAATGATATGATTTTTCATACTTCTTGTTTTAACAAACCAGGGTACCTATTGGCAATAGATTATGAAAAAGCTTTCGACTCGATTTCACATAGTTTTCTTCAGAAAGTGCTCATTTCTTTCGGGTTTGGGCCAATGTTTTGTGAATGGGTTACAATTTTACTTACCAATGCTCAAAGTTGTGTTTTTAATGGGGTAAATCAACCGGATATTTTAAAGTTCAAAGGGTGTAAGACAAGGAGATCCGTTATCTCCATATTTATTTATTTTATGCATAGAATGCTTAACTCACTGCATTAGAAATGATAAGTTGGTAAAAGGTATTTGTTTTGGAGAAACAGAAATAAAGATGATCTTATATGCAGATGACATGTCAATTTTTGTACGAGACATAAACTCGATTAATAGAATAGAGGTAATCATGGAAAATTTTAGGAAAATATCAGGACTAAAGATTAATGGAAATAAAACATTCATTTTACCCTTAGGATCTTCTGTTGGCTCTGCGAATGTGTATCCTTTTGGAAAGGAGGCACACATTTAAAAATACTCGGTATATATTTTACATTAGATCCCAATGTGGCGGAAGAGATGAATTACAAAGAAATATTAAGCAAAATAAAGAAATTGTTAAATTGGTGGAAACAAAGAGATCTAACTTTGATAGGAAAAATTCATTTACTGAAAACATACGCATATTCAAAACTAATCTATGTAAGCTCTTTGACTCCAGTGCCTGAATGGGTTATAAAAGAAATTGATGAGATCTGTTTTAATTTTCTATGGCGAGGTAAAGACAAAATTAAAAAAAGTACGATGTATTTTGATTACAAGCAAGGAGGATTAAAAATGCTCAACTTTCAACTTTTTGTGAAAGTACAAAAAGTGATGTGGATTAAAAGACTTGTAACAGGAAACCAGAGAGTTAAATGGAAAAATTATTTCAAATTTTTAATGAGACCTTTCGGAGGAAATCTTATTTTTTACTGTAACTATTTACCTAACAAGATCGATATACAATTACCAAAATACTATCGGGATTTAATAAACATTTGGTTAGATATGAATGATTTTATTAAAAAGATACAACTCACAAAGGGAATGAAATTTTTTAAATAATAGGTTTATACACAATAGTGGAAAAACATACTTCAATGAAAATCTTTTCTTAAAAATACTTATAGATTGTACCATATTATAGATGGAAAAGGAACATTAAAGTCGGAAACTTATTTCAGATGTATGGGACTAGAGGAAGAGGAAATATCAATGCTTAAAGAAATCTATGGTAATATACCTAAGGAATGGAAAATCGAATTAACAAAGAGGCAAATTTCATTTCATGATCTAAAAATAGAATTTATGTTCACAAAAAAAACATTCCAATTTGAATCGGTTTGTTCGAAAAATCTGTACAGGGCATGCATACAAAAATGCAAGACGTCCCTGTCAGTTTTCAGAATTTACATTCATCATACAATCTGTCGGTTAAAGAAATTGAAAAGGTTTTTGTCCGACCAAGAATTAGTACTTTAGATAATAAACTAAGAGAATTTCAATTCAAATTGCTTTATAAAATTGTTTATGTCAATCGTTATTTATACAGGTTTCAATTCATATTAAGTGATAAATGCTCATTTTGTGGAAAAGAAGAGGAAACATATAGGCACATATTTTTTGAATGCGAAATGGTGAGAAAATTATGGGATCAATGTAGTGATAGTTTGGATATTCCAATCCTTAAAGATATGAGCTGGAAGGAAGTTCACATTGGATTAGACGAAATAACCGAAGATAGGCAAATGATTAATCACGTGGTTTTATTAATTAAATATTTAATATTTATTAGTAGGGAAAAAAAGCCTCCAAGTATTGAAGAAATAAGAGAGAAAATATTCAAAAGTAAACAGGAAGAAAGAAAGAGTGCTACTGAACGAAATACGTTGACGCTCCACTATAAAAATGGGAACATCTCAAGGTAAACATGGATAATATGCAAGAAAATGCAAGGGATGAGGAAGGGGGCTGCCCGGTTCACAGCTGTGTGTGATTGACCGGTCTCGACTGCCATAGACTGCCCACGTCTTCTTGTATCGTTTTTTTTTGTTTTTGTTTTGTTTTTTGTTTTTTTGTTTGTTTGTTTTTTTGTTGTTTGTTTTGTTTTCTGTTTTTGTTTTGTGTTTGTTGTTGTTGGTTTTGTTTTTAACGGGGTAGGGGATATAACAAACTTTATTCATTCGATATAACTAAGTTGATTGTAGTCTGTATTTTGTTCCAATATGTTATAAATTATAATATGTAATAGGGATACTAGTACTGCAGAACAAAATATAGAGGGGGTTATAACAATATTAATTCATTCAATATAATTGAGATTACTGTATTTTGTACTCTGTAATTGGTTTCAATATGTTATATATTACAATTTGTATGAATTAATATTATTTATTGAGTGAATACAATAAAGAATATTACAAAACAAAATTAATATACGATTAGTATTGCACTTATGAGTAGCCCATGTGATATTGCAATAAGAAATATATGTTAAAACCAGAGTATTATATAGCATACTAAGCACATGTGTTGGCAAAAAATATTTTAGCTTAAATAGTATACCAATATTGCGAGAAATAGGGGTTCAGTTCAGGTATTTTTTTAAATACATATATCAGGTTTTTTTCTCACTGTTTCCATTTAAACAACAATTTTTTTAACATGACTGACACCCGTAATAACTTGCAGTTGTAATCAAGTGAGATGCTTTTAATACACATATGTGTTTTTAACTTTCTAAATGATAAGTATATGACTTTATCTAAAATTATAACGTTCTTGCTCCGTTACCATGGTAATATCCCTAGCTGTCGCATCCACCACCAACGTTAGGGCATACAAGCACATTCCGATAGCTATTAAAGCGTCCTAACTAACATAAATACTTAATTCAGGATTGTGTCTTAGGGGGTGGGGCCTTTTCAATTATTGGCATAATACCTGTGAGAATTGCCATACACGGTACATGTACACTGTAGATGTATATGTACAGAGTGTTTTCCTCTCAAAATGCGCGTCCTGTAAAAAGTCATCCACTCATTTGGGATAGCATAAAATGACTTATCCATTACATTATCTGATCATTTATTTTCTTTGTGTGGCATGACACCATAACTTATATTTTTAATCAAGAAAAGGTATTTCAAAAGACAGCTTTATGGTGTCTTAAAAAGTTGGACATAATATAATAACCCCATATTCTGAGTAAGTTACACTTGTTTTGTTTTATTTTGCCATACATAGCCTATGTGTGTAATTTCAACTTTCAAATGTATATAAATCAGGTTTATTATTTCCAACTCATAAAGAATATCTCAATTGAAAGGTCTTTTTCAGATAATGCATATTCGGTCAAAAAAAAATTAAAAATATATATCTTTTTATATTCTTTCAAAATTTGAGCCAAAAAATATATTTTTAGTAAACGAAAATGCGCGTGGCATCCACCCCTATGTTATTATTTAGTACTTTCGCAAAAGTTCTATTTAAGCATGGATGCCATACATTGCTCCCAACTTGCCGTCCGAAGTATTAAAAATAAAATATTAAAACATTTTAAAAATCACGTCTTGGCTGGTCTACTATTATTACTACGAAAGATTCAACATTCACGCATCTTCACCAAAGAGATGCTTACATTGATTGTAAAAATCGCATGTGAAAGGGACCTTGAGCAACTGTGACGACCAACATCAGACTATATGCCTGTGAACATGACTGTCGATGTTGAAGGATTAAAATCATACAATTGTATTGAAGTAGGTCATCTATAAGTTTGTACCCTATTGAAGAACTTTGAAGAAATTGAACATATTATGTTAACCTCCAGCCAATCAGATATTCTCACGCTTTGTGAAACTAGATTGTGTGGTGCAATTTAAAACTCATTTGCTAAAGTAAATGATTATGATATTGTAAGATAGAAACCGCTATGGTGGAAATATGTAATAAGCCGATTGCTTAATTTATCTATAGACTAAATAGGGCGAAGAACTATGCGCGCTCACATGGTATGACTGGAAAGAATATAAAAGGTTACGTAATCTTGTACAAATCTGAAATCTGGGAAATCTCAATAAATTTCCAACTACCGTTTTATAAAGATTCATTACCTTTAACGCTAAAGCCCCAGTCCCATATAAAGCCGGACCAGCACAGACGAGCACGGACCACTCCGGACCATCCCGGACCATGGTCTGGGGTGATCCGGGATGGTCCGGGATGTTTTGTTCAAAAAATCGCAACCGCCGACCGTCTCCCGGACCCAACACGGTACCACTACGGACCGCCCCGGACCGTCCGGGCATAGCCCCGGCAGCAGTACAGATCATTCCAGACACAGCACGGAGCCGCCACGGACCGTCCCGGACCACCCCGGTGCCAACACGGTGCCAACACGGATGACACCGGACCATCCCGGTGCCAACACGGATCATCCGGAACGCCCCGGTGCCAACACGGATAGCCACCGTGCTGGGTCCGGGTCATCCGTAGGGGCGGCGGGGTGATCCGGGGTCAATAACTCACTCCCGGACTGCCACGGATCAACACGGACCGCCCCGGCGCCACTACGGATGACCCCGGACCCAGCACGGTGGCTACACGGATCACCCCGGATCAAACTATTGTCCCGGACCGTCCTGACCACCCCGGCAGTTTTTGACCGTCAAAAACATCCGGGGTCGACTCCCGGACCGCCCAGGACCATCCAGGACCATCCAGGACCATCCAGGACCACCCCGGTGCCAACACGGTGTCAACACGGACCGAATCCCGGATCACCCTGGATGGGGTCCGGGATGGTCCGGGACGGTCCGGGACGTATATGGGACTGTAGCTTAAAGCCTTTATTTCACATGAGAATGAGAAAAGGAGTAAGAAAGGAAGACCCCACAAATGGAACATGGGACAGTCATCCGTGCAAATAAATTCTTAAATTGAGTGAACACCCTTTACAATGACACCGCCGATCCAGGCATGTAGAGAATATCGAGACATTTATGGAATTGTTCTTCTTGAATAGGCCAAAGTTTGGCAGGCACGAGTCATGTTCAGACGTGGCTTCCTAGTCGGCGTAAGTTTTTCCCTGCAGCAATGAATATTCCATAAATATTTGACTTACACCATAAATTGTCCATACGCTCTTACTCGGACCTACTTGCCACGATTAAGTTAACACGACCTTCCACCGACCAAGTGTAACTCAGCGTAACTTCCGGAAGTGATGGCGACGGACTAGTTGACCTCAATCAGCTTCAGCATCTAAACCGCGCGAAAGCGAAAATCACTCTAAAGGCATCGAAAAAATCACATATGGTAAACACTGTAGGTTTGACCTCTGAAGATTTAAATGTTAGGTCATACAATCCTTGTGAAATGTCACAGATACTCTGAGTGCCAAGTAAGAACATCTACACGGTCAAACCAGGAGTCAATCAATTTACCACAATAAATCAATGTATCTACCTATTATTTGCTAGTTTATCCAAACTACGCCACCATCGAGAACTCTTTAAAAACGTCACACTCACGCATGCCCAACCCCCCGTACATCGCCTTCCCATAACTCCCGTGCGCACCGCACGCCCGCCATTCACCCTCTTTCTATTCTCGCCTACCGGTAGAGACATCGTATACAGCTGAGTCACATTAAAATCAAGGATTTTGTCCTTTTTTCGTTAGGCTTAGCTCTTTTACGTATTGAATTCCGTCCGCATTTTAATTACTATTAATTTGGTGGTACGGGTTCCCTAGTCACATTTTTATTTTGGCAGATATTTAACCTTAGTTTTCTGCCCCGTAATTTCCTCATTCACGTCCATATTTTACAGGTTTCGGACGCCGCTACGTTAGGGCGTTGGGGCCTGGTGTTTCGGCCTTTGCTGCTGGGAGGGTTACGTGTAGGCTGGGCGGTTAATTTATTCCCTTGCCTATACGTCTCTCCTTGGCTCGTTCCGCTTCGCGGATCACCGCTTCAGCGGTGCGGCCTTTTGTTCGTTCGTGATTGTTTGGATTTTATTTTTATCGTGCATGCCTGTTGGGTTGTGTTAGTTTGAGAAATAAACATTTTATTTGAAATTATTTAACAGAAATTGTAGCGAGCGTCGGGTGTTACGCTCTCGCTCTTTGTTTTGTTTTTCTCTGTGTTTGTCCTTATGCAGGTTCGCGATGGACAGCTCGGAACCTGTTACTCTTGTCTCTCCTCCCGCAAGTGTTGCCGATGGCTCGGAGAGGCGGGTAGGTTAGGGAGCGCTCCAAGCGTCTCCCGGACAGCATCTGTTCTGTTTGCCGTCCCGACTCCTAGAGTTGGGCTCAGTATCACAGATACAGTCGGGGCGGCCGGTTTACCGACCGTTAGCCCCCGCACACAGGGCACGGGCGTCCGTGCCTGGGGAAAGAGTGCCGTCGCTTCGGCGACTTTTGACACTCGGAACCCGATCGCTGTCTCAGCTCAAGACAGTGGTGTGTGCAAATTGAGAGATTCCGCTGTACCAGCTGCAGCCTGCAATCCTCAAGAGCCGGTTCCCTCCGTCCCAGACGGGTTGGGAGTCGTAAGAGACCGTCCGTCCTCCCCCTGGGAGCTTCCGACGATTCTCGAGTGTTACGCGAGTGAATCCGCCGCACCCCGTGCCGCCTTGATAACTCAGGAGTACACTCTTGCTAGCTCTCTCGCTCCCGTCACAGTCGGGTGCTTATGAGACAAGCAAAATATATCCGGCCGCCTGCTCCGCAGTGCCGCCCGATATATCCGTATCCGGACCCGGACCCGGCGGTTATCTGATATCCGCCCCCGGTTTACCGACTCGGCCCCGGATACCAAACCGTTTTCGGATTCGGTCCCGGTTTCGGACCCGGAATCCGGGTTTACCGGTTGGCGTAAGCCCCGGTTACCTGTCCGGTTTCCAGATATCCTTTCGGAGATCTGACTCACGATCACCCGCCATTGGTGTCTGAGAACCGTGAGAGTTATGCATAAGCCCTGAGTGACTAAGTTTGTGGTTGAGAGCAACTACAGTCACTCAGAGTGTCGTCGTTTATGCGGCCACTGACACTCGGGCCTCAATCACTGGCTTAACTTCAGACAGTGATGTGTGCTATTTGAGAGATTTGATTTGATTTGATTCCGCAGCACCCTGTGCAGCCTTGAATCCTCAGGAGTTGGCTCCCTCCCGTCACAGACGGGTTGGGAGTCTGTGAGACTGTCTGACCCTCCCGTCCAGGGTACGTCCGACAATGCTCTGGTGGGGGCTCTTTTACCGACGGTTCCCGTCCACAAAAAGACCCGCCTCGTAACTGCGGTTACGAAATCGAAGTCGAAGCTTAAGGCTAAGACGGGGAGGAGAAGCGCGGTCTCCGCGGAGGCTCCCTCCCTCCCCTTCGGTCGGCTTCTTCCCGTCACAGACGGGTTGGGAGTCGTAAGAGACTGTCTGACCCTCCCGTCCAGGGTACGTCCGACAATGCTCTGGTGGGGCTCTTTGCCGACGGTTCCCGTCCACAAAAAGACCCGCCTCGTAACTGCGGTTACGAAATCGAAGTCGAAGCTTAAGGCTAAGACGGGGAGGAGAAGCGCGGTCTCCGCGGAGGCTCCCGCTCCCTCCCCTTCGGTCGGCTTCTTCCCGTCACAGACGGGTTGGGATTCGTAAGAGACTGTCTGACCCTCCCGTCCAGGGTACGTCCGACAATGCTCTGGTGGGGGTCTTTGCCGACGGTTCCCGTCCACAAAGACCCGCCTCGTAACTGCGGTTACGAAATCGAAGTCGAAGCTTAAGGCTAAGACGGGGAGGAGAAGCGCGGTCTCCGCGGAGGCTCCGCTCCCTCCCCTTCGGTCGGCTTCTTCCCGTCACAGACGGGTTGGGAGTCGTAAGAGACTGTCTGACCCTCCCGTCCAGGGTACGTCCGACAATGCTCTGGTGGGGCTTTTTGCCGACGGTTCCCGTCCACAAAGACCCGCCTTGTAACTGCGGTTACGAAATCGAAGTCGAAGCTTAAGGCTAAGACGGGAGGAGAAGCGCGGCCTCCGCGGAGGCTCCGCTCCCTCCCCTTCGGTCGGCTTCTTCCGTCACAGACGGGTTGGGAGCCGTAAGAGACTGTCTGATTCTCCCGTCCAGGGTACGGTCTGTCAGTTTGAGGTGTACTCGAGTGAGTCCGCCGCACCTCGTGCCGCCGTGATAACTCAGAAGTACACCTTTGCTAGCTCTCTTGCCCCCGTCCGCGGGTGGTCGTGGAGTAAAGCCATGTCCCGGCCATGTCTCGGTCATGTCTCGCTCTTAGTCGATGTCTGCCTTGGGCACACATTACACTACGGCTGGGGGAGGGGTACGGCCTCATTTTAAGACGCCAACCCTTCTCCGTTGCCATCAAGCATGCTGAGCCTCTCGATTACTTGAAGCTCTTTGCGGAGGAAAGCGGAGGGCTAAACCCCCAGACCCCTCGACCGACCTCTGGTGGTATAGGCCTTCCTCGTACGCGGTCGGCCCTGTCCATTCTTTGGACATGGGCGTCCAGGACCTCGGTCCGGTTTAACCCTGTCCGGGTTCGAACCCGTCCCGACATTGTGGCTTGATCGGGTACCAGTTACCTGGATTGTGACCGATCTTTCGGATCTCTCCTTCCAGTATCCGACCTGTTTACATGTTCCTGATACTCAGGACCCTGTTCTCTTACTGGTCTGATACCCGGTTTTGGTCTTCCCGGCGGCTCGGTGCCGCCTGACCAAAGCTGCCCCTCCTATCTCGGTCACCGCCTGGCGAGTAGACTAATGATCGTGGTTGCGCCCGCCCCCTCGGGGCCAGGTTCTCCACGTAGTTGATTTGAGGGTCAGGATGGTGACTCTGAGTCACTAGTCAGCGCGGCTCCCAAGCCCCTCGTGGTTTGGCAGCCGACGTGCAGGCTCTTCCAGAGTCTTAATTACTGAAGGCCTTCGCTCTGCCTCTACCAGGTACGACCCAGGCTTCCCTTCTCCCTCCGCGGGAATGCCGCTCACGGCGTTTTACCAGTCCGGTGACAGGTATCTTGTGAGTTTGGAGATTTGTCCCCCCTCCGGGACTCTCCTCCCCTTCTAGTTATGACAGGCACCACCCTAGGGTCGGCCAGTCATTTAGAGTGCGTCACACTGAGCTCCACCTTTGGGTCAAGCTCTGTGTCTCATGGGTGTGGTTGCGAGTTGCCCTGGTTTCACCCACAACTTTGTTTGATCCACTTTAGGGAAAAGCAAAGTTCCCGACCTCACAGAGGCTCCCGTTGTCTTGTAACTGTTGAGCCTCTGACGCAGTTGAGCGGGTCGGACCCGGTCGCACTGAGCCTAAATTTCTGACTTACGAAGTCTAGTAAGACCGCTATACTCGCTTCGTCTCCCGTGTCCACGGGTAAGAAGCGCAAGCGTTTTGACGTCCAGCTTCTGACTGGGTCAAAGGTAGAGAAGACGGAGTTATGTATTACTTCAGTCGGTGTGTTCTCTAGCCGCTCGGGCTGGGCTTCGGCCCTTTTGATGCTTTTGGCGACTGGAGATACCAGTAGTCCAGAAAGGCATCCTGGGTTCGGGCGGAGGCTCAGTTGCTGCCTCTTCCCGTGCCTCGGCTAGCAATGAGCCGGCCCTGGTCACACCTTCCGACATCCGAGACACTTTAGGCCCGGTTGCCTGGTGCTGCCTTTGGCCTTCCAGCATGTGCCGTCGGCCTGTTGGTGGGAGTTGGGCCTGTAGCTCCTGCTGCCCTTGACGCTCCTCCAGGAGGAAGTCGGCAGCTGTTTTGGGTTCGAGCCCGTCAGTCTGACTGGGGTATTTTCTCGCGGTTGTTTCGGTTGATTTTACCACTCAACAGAAAGGTCCCGACCACATGCACATAAGCCTTTCGCACCAAGATCTTGCCGTCTCGGATGCGGTGAGGCGTGGTCTATAGTGGTGACCATGCTGAGCCTTTTAAGCTAAACCTTCCAGTTTTAGCAAGGCCCTTGGGCAAACTTCGTCACCCGACGCTTCGGCGAGGGTAAGAAGTTTGTAGTTGGTATTTTATGAGGACTATTGTAGCCTTCTAATATCCAGTCTCCGACTGTGACTTAGACGGAGAGGGCCGTGGTGATTTTCAGATCTCAGCCTGCCTTCTCTCCAACCGTTCAGACTGGGCTTCTCGTTGTGTAGAAGCATTTTGGTGGGCGACAGGGTTTACCCTGGTCCCGCCTGTCCGGTCTGAAGCCCAGTTACGTTTGTCTGGTGTAAGCCGGTACCCGCTTTAGGTTGGAGTCCGTCTTACCGAACTCGACCTCTGAGAGGCTGGGCACAATTCCCCAGCTCACCTTAAGGGTAATCAGAGTCGCTGATGTTTAGGGCAACGGGCCCCCCGGCGGGTTCCCGTTGCCGGCTTGTTTCAGTCAGTGTTTCGAGTTTTCTGTCCGTTTTGTTGCGGACATCTGCCCCTCTCCCGCTGAGACCGGACCTGTGGTCCAAGCCTCTGTCGGGGATTCTCCGTCATTGTCCCACGGTGCCTACTCTCTCTGGCCACCCGGGCCGGTGTCGGGGAGGACGCTATGACTTCTGGACTCTCTGAGAGAGCCTCGCAGTTTATAGTCTAGAATCGTAGGGATCCCACGAGGGCCCTTTACAACCCTCGTTTGGAGCCCTGCTCCATTTGGTGTGAAGACCTTGGGGTCTCACCCGTAGACCACGGTAGGTGTCATGGCTGAAAAGTCCTTTACACTTTTCGTGGTTACCGTTCGGCCCTCGCAGCCACTCGTGTCGGGTTTTCCGGGCGGCTCGGTGGTTTATCTCCCATTTCTTGTCCAAGTTACTGCGTTCCTTCTGCAGCGGCCAGCTATCGAAGCTGGCTCCTGCTTGAGCCTTCCGAAGGTTTTGGACGCTTTGGCAAAGCTTCCCTTTGGGCCTTTGTCTAAGGCCTCACTTATTCGCTTGACGATGAATCAATAGCTTCCGGACAGCGGAGGAGTACGCTCCTTGCGCTGTCTACCTCCCAGGCCACATCAGGTGGGAGGCGGGGAGTTCGGCTGGCCCTACGGCCTTCCTTCGTTGCCAAGAATAAGTCGGCGTCCTCCGGACTGCTGGTGGAGGTTTTCCTCATTCTTCCTGAGGAATTCTCCTCGGTCGCGGAGGACAAGGTTTGGTGCCCCTTCAGGGCACTCAAGTGGTATTTAGTTAGAACTAAGGTTCAGCGAAAAGGTGACCAGTTGTTCCTCATTTCGCGGGAGCAACTTTTCCCCTGCGTCTCGAGAATCCATCTCCAGATGGATAGTGGACGCTGATCTGACGGCGGGTCATGGGGCCCTGCTCGCTGAGTGCAGGACCAGGGCCCATGATACCAGAAGTATCAGTACTTCCTGGGCGTTGTTCCAGGGAGTGGGTTTGGATGACCCTTTGGCGGTCTCCCAATTCCTTTACGTCTTTATCTTCGGGACGTCCCCTCTGGGGAGGGGTTGTTTGCAACTGCGTCCCTGCGGGCGGCTTCGACTGCCATTGTTCCCCAGTAATCTCCTTCTCGTTCGGGACATGCCTCCCGGTTCGTGTATGTGCTGGTCTAGCAAATAATAGGTAGATACATTGATTTATTGTGGTAAATCAGAAAAATCAGAACTGATTTTATTATTTACTATATAAATCTATGTATCTACCTATGTCCCTCCCTCCGTCCCCTCTCCTTGCGGGCAACATGTCCGAAGCTATGTCTTTGGAGGCTCGTGAAAGAGGATGAATGGCGGGCGTGCGGTGCGCACGGGAATTATGGGAAGGCGATGTACGGGGGGTTGGGCATGCGCGAGTGTGACGTTTTTAAAGAGTTCTCGATGGTGGCGTAGTTTGGATAAACTAGCAAATAATAGGTAGATACATAGATTTATATAGTAAATAATAAAATCAGTTCTGATTTTTCTGGTCGGCGTAAAGGTTGGTGTAGTTAACACGACTATCGTTCAGACGGTCACTACGCCGACCTTTACGCCGACCAAAATTGCCATCGTGTGAACACGGCTATTGTCTGGTAAAGATTGTTGAAATTAGAATCAGGGCTTTTAATGGACAAGCCCGCCCCCCCCCCCCTTCCTTGTACATCCACCACTGAACTGTTAACAAATACGAGGTATTTCATTTTATAATTTACAGCATTCTTGGCACGCCCCCTCCTGGAAAAGACAACGTGTAGAGTAATGACGATGACCGGTGGATGTTTGTCTGGTCTCGGCTTCTGTATCTGCTCGATCAGTGGCAATGCTGCTCTATTCACCAGTGGGATAGCGGTGGCAGGTATTCATTCATTCCTTCGTTCATTTTTATTTTTTCATTTCCAACAAAATACAATACATAATAACAAATACAATATAAAATGCATACAAAGTTATGGTGTACTTCATAGGAAAGAAGTTCGTTGTGGAGTTGTTGTGGTATAATGGTTCATTCATTTGACATCCAAAGGATGCGAAAATCATTGTAGTTTGCTCAGCAAACTGGAAAGCTCATCAGGGAGTAAAGAATGTGCATACATAGTTTGTGGGCAAGACTGAATCCAGTGACCATGATGACCGGGGTGATAATACATATGTAAAGCGCTTAACCCTAATAGGGCCGGGGCCATTATGGCCCCCGCATTTTTCTGATTGTTCGGGAACGCATACGGATGACGCCCCGCCGCTTCATGACTTTATTCTTTCGAGTCTTGCGCATCTTTTAAAACAATTTTTTTGAAAATCGGACCTATCGTTACAAAGTCACGTGACCTTTTGTCTTTAAATGTTGGCCCGAAAATTGCTTATTTTCGTGATTTGTGTACAAAACATATGGAAATATCATTTTTCCTAAAAAGAGATAAAACATTGGTTATTTGGTCTTGTTTAAAGTTTAGGTGTTTGTTTTGAGGGGTCAAAATAGTTGAATTTTAGTTAGAAATGAAATAAAACAACAAAAACAATAAAATACATAAGTTAAAAAAAACAATGAAATACATAAGAAATTATCAAAACAAGAGATAACATAAAGAATAACCTGGTTATTTCAAATGTTTTTGTCGTTTTATTATTCCAAATGGTCTAAAAAATATATGTAGTGAAAAAGAAATCTTATATATGAAGAATATATGATTTATGGGTAAAAATGTGAATTTTTTGACCTTATTTGCATAATTTACCATAAATATGCAAATGAGTAATTTTTTCAAGAAATTGAAATGATTATAGTATTCTATACATTTCACTTGACATGCATGGAAATTTTCGCGGCGATCAGCCGTTCCACGGCCGAGATCTTAATGGGGGCCATAATGCCCCCCCGTATTAAGAACTCAAATAGCCCGGCCTTTTTAGGGTTAAAGACATCATCGATGTCAAACCAGAATGATAATTAAATCACATGTGACGGGAAATTCCACACGATATTTAAAAAGAAATTCAAGGTCGGTAAAGATGAAAATCTTGGTGATTTTCGTATTCTTTTTTTTCTTATTATTATTATTGTGGACGAATATTGTAGCAGCAAAGCCAAATAAAAGGAAATGCTCTCAAAATGCCCTCATTTTTTTAACTTCAGATATGACTATAGAATTATGATAATAATAATAATAATCATCATATATGTCTTGTTTACCGAGGGTATAGCCTCATCAGGATTATTACTTTTCTCTCTGAGGGCCCTGCAATCATATTATTTCCCCGGCTTTAGCCGAAATACCATGAAAAGGCGCTCAGGCATTCAAGGAATGTCTTCCTGTCGGGTACCCATTTACCTGGTTGTAGTGTGGCAAATGTAGATAAATATCTTGCCAAAAGATATCATTATTTCAACTTTGGACAAAAATTCTGATTTCGCATAATTGTGTATTCCCATGTACTCGTATCTGTGTCCAGTGCTCTTGCATTGTTTATGATTGACACCAAGATTCAATCATTTTTTGTGATTTGTACTATTATCACCCGCTCTTAAACAGTTTCATTCACAATAGTAGTACATTTGCCGTACTTAATAGTATCTTCAAGACTTGATTTAACCTTATATGAATCTTTCTCGTGTGCAACAAATATGTTCGTCAAAAAAATAACAAAATGTAAAAAAAAACATTCTTTCAATTCCTTCATGTCAGAATTTTGTTTAAAGGACCAAGTTGTGATACAAAATTTGACGAAGTTCTTTAGTTCATGTTTTCGTTTTCCGTTGATTTTCATTCGTCCGTCCTCTCTATCTCCTTATTTTTCTTTTTCACTTTCACATTTTTTCATACTATCTTTGTTTCTGCATAACTCTATCTCTCTCTTTTCTCTCTACACCTCTCTCTCTACACCTCGTTCTCTCTCTTTCTCTCTCTCTCTTTCTTCCTTCTCCCATCCTACTACATCACAGGGTTCGGGTACAGTTTTATGATCATCTCAAACGTCGTCATCGTCAAGAAGTACTTTCCAGACTCTTTCCCAATCGCCATAAGCCTATGTTTCTCCGCCGGTGCAGTTGGGATGATGCTGATCCCTGTCATAACGGAGAGACTTGCCAACATCTACGGATGGCGAGGCTCTCTTCTGCTCATTGCAGCCATGAACTTCCATAACATCCTGGCAGGAGCCCTCTTTAAACCGCTCACATCAACTCGGCACCAACATTCCTACTCTACAAAACACAATGGTACTGCTGATAGTGCCAGAGAAAGAAGGACATTAGATAATTCAAACAGCTCCAGAAGTGATGTGAAGACTACATGCAGAGGCCTATATTCTTCTGTAAATGCACCTGAACAGAGTTGTCCAGAAAGCAACGAACGACAGTCGGGAACGAACTCTCTCGACTCCAAGAAAAGGATGGCCGTAATACAGAATTGCGAACAGAGCTTGGATGAAAGTGGGTGTAACGATGAAAATATATCTGAAAAGGATCGGCTACTTCCTAAGGGGCAGTCGAGGACACCTGGGGGGTGATTCACTAACAGCTAAAATCGATCCCAAATGAGATAAAATCGCTCTTAGGCTCAATATCACTCCTAAGAGCAATATCGCTCTTAGGAACTGATTCACTAAAGCATTTGGGATTGATTTTAGCTTTAAAATCGCTATTAAGGCTAAGAGTGATCCGGATCACTCTTAGTCTTACTCTAGTAGGCCTAGTAGTACTCTCGTCTTAGCCTAGATCTAGTATACTTTCTGGCAAAGTCAGACAAAGACAAAACTGTCAGTGTCAAACTGAAGTTAAATTAGAGCAAACAAGAGGAAGATAGATATTGTTAGTCACTGTTAAAGTGATATATCGAATCGTTTTGATTTATACTACGATAGGGTAGGCCTAACTCTTAGTGCCAACAACATAATAAGTAAAACACTAAAGACTAAAGTTAGTCCGCTTTCCAGAATACCACATCAAGACTGCTGCTGCTACATGCTAGCTGCATGGGGACGGTAGATCTAACTTACGTACATTACGTAGATCTAGGCCCTAGGCCTAGGCTAGGCCTAGACTCTACGTTAAATCCGGAATTTTACTAGAAACAGGCATAAAGAAAGACAAGCTATACCCACAGAAAATCGTATGAATCCTCACACTGCTACATGAAACAGTCATGAATGATTTTTTGTCATGTCTTATGCAAAATTTCACTCGGCTTTCTTCAAATTTTAACACGAAATCAACATGAGAAATGAACGTCATTGACAAATTAAGCGACGATAGCTAGCTAATTATCGTTATGTCGATCGGCTACGCGATTGATTGATGCCCAGGGACCAAAATTTGAGTCTGTTGATTGGTTGGATCGATCGCGTACATGAATATTCATATGCGCGCATGATTATTCACGCTGGGATTGATCCCAGCCTAAAAGCGATTTAGTGAACCAGTCAGGTAGAATCGATTTTAAGCTGGGATTGAAATCAATCCCAAAAATTGCTCTTAGGAACGATATCGTTCCCAGTTAGTGAATCACCCCCCTGATGATTTTGTGAGCGGGTCAGTCGAAGAGGAGTCAAACGCGATAACGAAGGGCAGTGGTTGCATGAAAAGTTTGATCGACCTGTTTGATTTGAGACTGCTATATGATTTTCCTGCTTTAAACCCGATGATTGTTACTCTGTTGTCTGGGGCGACCACCACAGGCTTGGTAGCTTTTTTGTTGCCCAACGCTCAGGAGAAGGGATATATGATGAATGAAGCCGTACTACTTGCTTCAGTAGGAGGTGAAGCTTTCACTTTTTATTTCTTTTCGATTGACGCAACTGGGGATGGGATCTATTGATGCATGTTGGACTATTCTGCCCTTGCAAACGTGTATTGCCTTTGGTTCCCAAATATCGGTATATTCCAAGTTTTGTTTTTGTTTATTGTCTAAATTCATTTAGAGGAACTGCAGCCCCCCTGCCCCGCCTCGTATGTCTATGTCAGGAAATACATTAAACATAAGCATGCTTGGATAGTACACTTACATTTCCAATTTTGTTTCTATAACCATAACGATGTACCTCTGAAATTTAAATTTCGATAAAGGTATTGGGAACTTCATTGGTCGATTTTGCATCGGCAACATGCTTGGTGAGCGAATCACTGCGAGGACCATGTTCGTCGTCTGCAATCTCATCTGCGGTGTAGCCTTCTGCCTGGACTACGTCACGACCGTGTTCTGGGGTTTGTCCATCCTGTCAGCGTTAAATGGATCAACCATCGGGGCTATGACGGTGCTTGTCTGCCTGATGATTGAGGAGATCGTTGACGAGTCGAGATTCACCTCAGGGGTTGCTCTGGCTTATATCTTTTTGGGACTTGGTTTGGGACTATTTGAAAACAGTATTCAGTACTGTGTAATACAGAGTGGGACGCCTGTGCAGTGTGAGAGACTCTATGTAAAAAACGCTATTCTACACTTTGGGACTTTGTATCAAAATATATTATACAAATATACACTGTCTTGAGAGGTTCTGGTTAAAACTATGCGCAAGAGGTGACTCCAATAGTACTATTTGCTGAGGGGCGCAGCCCCGAAATGGTACTTTTGGAGTCACCGAGGCCCATAGTTTTAACCAGTACTTCGAATAGAAGGCATGGTATATTTGTTTTATATCCTGCATCAAAAATTTATTTCATTAAAAAAAAGAAGAAAAAAAAGGAAGAAAAAAAAACAATTTTGGGACAAAAAAAAATTTAGAACAAAAAAAATGTCAATTTTTATCTAAAAAGATTTAGAATATTTTGTATGCATTAAATTAAGATTTGAAGAAAAAAAAATTCAATTAAAAAATAAAAAAAAACATTATTTTTTCAACTCCCAAATAGTACTCCCAAATAGTACTCTCATATAGTACTTTCTAAAAATAGTTCAAATATTTCTGGTCATGTGACGAGCTCTCAACCAATCAAAAGCCAACAAATTTTTGATGCAGAATATAATACACGCTATGTGGACAGAGTGTGAGACTATAATAATCATGCATGTAAAAACGGTAAACACAGAATGAAATGGTGTTTTCATACAGAGTCTCGCACTTTTTTTTTTTTTTACATAGTATGGAATAGTGTTTTCATATAGTCTCACACTATGTTATAGAGTGTGGAATAGTATTTTCACGTAGAGTCTCATGACGTGGATATGGTTAAGTTAAGCCTATCTATAATAATTTGTATCAGCTTTATTTGTAGACAATGGGTTAATATGGACAGTTTAGGTGCAACTAAATGAAATTTATTTTAAACGCATCAATGCATCATTATATTTTATCTTATCTCACCTTTCATGGAAAGAACATATTCAGACAATAAACAAAATGCATACGAGAGAAAGTAGACATTCTGTTTAAACTGAGACATTTTGTTCCCAAGAGTATACTTGTGTTATTATATAAGGCTTTTGTACAGCCTTATGGAGTAGAAGTATAGGGGAGCACTTACAAAAGTAATCTAAATTGTATACATTTAAGTCAAAAAATGGCAATGAGAGCAATTACATTCAGTCCACTTAGAACAGACTCCAAACCTCTTTTTCAAAGTCTAGAAATATTAGATATTTTTAAACTTCATGAACTTCTTGTATCAACATTTATTTATGATTTGGTAAAAGGTGTTTCACCACACTCTTCAGTCGATTATTGTCAGATGATACAGCACAGATATGCAACTAGGAGAAAAGAAAGTGGCTTACTCTATCAACCAAAATGTAAAACATCGCAGAGGCAATTTTGTATTTTGTTTGTAGGAACAAAGCTGTGGAATGATCTCCCAGATGAAATTAGATTAAAAACATCGAGGTTATCTTTTCGAAGACATCTTTCCACCTACCTTCTGTGTAAATGACGTGGGCTCAACCCCACCTCCTTTCGTTTTTCCTTTTATTTTACTTGTCTTCCTTTTATATATGTATACACTTGCTTGTTAACGATTATAGCTGTCCTTAAAGAAGGTTCATTGATTTTAAACTGGACTGAATTTCGTATGTAAATAACGACGTCATTCCACTTTGTGAGTGGGTTCTGGTAAGGGTATCAAAATTGCATTTAATTTATTCCTCACAATAGTGAGGGCTTAAAAAGTACTTTACTCATTTTGTTAATGTGCTCAGCAATCTGTTGAGGTATAATTTGCCTATTTTCCAAATTTCAATGAACCTTCTCTTTAAGCTTTTACAGGATTTGTGCGTGTACGCACATCTGTATGATATTATATTTATTAATACGTCCTTTTCATTTTTATGAACACATTGATGATTTTATTTGTTCAAAGATTTGTTATCTTTCATTATAATGCTTTAGCCCTTAAACTTTTTTTTCTTCTTTTCTTTTAGCAATGTAAACAAGTTACATGATACTGTATTGTTTTTTGTTTATATATGTAAATACAAAACAAACAAGTTTTACATTCATATGTATTAACAAATTCATATAAAAAATCTTGCCAAAGAATGGAACTAGGCTCGACTAGCACTTGTGCTAACTTCTAGTTTCCATTAACAACTTTACCTAAATATAGTAATACACATATTTACGTAATAATTATATTTGCTTTAATATATAGCGCCTAACACTTACTTTATCAGAAGTCTCTAAGCGCTCAACAATAATGCAGCATAATTACCCTGGCTTTAGCAGTGCAGCTGCCACGCGCTCTGCGTTTCAAGGAATAAATTCCTACCAAGTCCCCATTTACTTCACGTATATGTCTTTTGTACATTTAATAGTATGCAGAGGTCTAAATATCGTTTTAAAACCATTACTGTTCAATCAGCATTACTCTTATGTTATGTATACATGTATCAGCATTATTCTTTTCATTTTACGATTGTTCATATGTACTGTCATTATTGTAATGTGTTGTTGTTAATATATTCAAATTCAAATTTAAATTCAAATCTTATTTTATAATATAACACAATTTACTTTCATAATCTCGGGGAAAGTTTGGCCTTTTACCAAATATGTATTCTCCATTTTTAGCCCCAAAAAAAAGGCATTTTCTCTATTCTGTCAGTGATATATGTGCTGAAAAACTGAACTATAAAAAGTAAAATGAAACTGAGCTGTATGCACGTATATATCGACATCTGTTCTCAAGTCATGTCCTGTGATTGTGATGGTGTACCTGATTTATGTTTGTTCTTACCTACAATCATTTTTAGAGATTTATTCGCAATTAATTTAAACGCAGCCTAAGCTTTGACAAGCGAACTGTACAAACATCAGAATGACTGTTTTCTGGTGTGTGATTTGTACTCTGATACAATGTATCTAGAAATACAAGCTACATTCAATTCGCAAAATGATTGACCTACTATACCTACTAATCAAATAGTCACCCTTGGTATTCGGTTGACTTTAAGTGTAAATAAGTATAGTTTGATTTGTTTTATGCCTTTTGAGCTATTGAACTACCTTGAGCTTTTCCCTTTTTCCTGATGTTTCTATTACTAATCCTCCCCCTCTCTATCTCTTTCTCTTCCGCTTTCTCTTTCTCTGTCTTCCCCATCTCTCTCTCTCTCTCTCTCTCTTCTTTCCTACGTTCGGTTTGAGGAACATGCCTCTCTTATATCTCAGTCATACACAGGACCGTCAACAGACAGAACGAAACATTTCGTTTATTGGCAATGTCAAAGAATCGGTCAGTTTGGAGTCGGTGTTGAGTCAGGTTGTCGGTTTGGCTAGGATATTAGCTATGCCTTTGTAGCTACACCCCTAACTGGAGGGGGGAATAACATTGTGATAACGAAGATGTTTGAAAAAGAAGCACATCGCCTGTTGTTTCAACATAAATTTTAATGTCCATCGGTCATTCATGGATTTATTTTGCTCTACGACACATCTTCCGGCGACAATTGATCCAAGATTAATATCCTACGCTAACGTAATTCCCGACTTTAACCATCGAACTATAACAGTATACAAGGTTAAATCCATGCATTAACCCTAGAAAAACACTATACATAACCAGAACCCTAAACCTAACCTAAAACCCTAATGCAACCCCATCTCTTTAACAAAACTATGCCAGGATTAAATGTCTCTGGAGCAGTATTTAGGGTATTTAGGTGAAAGGGTCGTATGGGTAAGGGAGTTAAGTGTAATTGATGTAAATGTATGTTTAATACGTGTAAGAAATGTAAAGAGTAAGTGATGTATATGTAAGTGAACTAAGAGTAAGAAATGTAATTGTAAGTGTGAGTTAACTAAGTGTACGAAAGGTTAGTATAAGTGATGTACCTGTAAGTTAACTCAGTATAAGAAATATCAGTGAATATGTTGTAAAGGTAAGTGAACACAGTGTAGTAAATGTACATGTAAGTGTGATGTCAACGTCAGTGACTCGGTGTAAAACATGTGCGCGTAAGTAATGTAAATTGCTCGTTCGTGTCTCCTTAGATCAAGATTAATTTTATCTTGATATTCGGAGTGGTCAACCAGCCGTGTCAGACACGTTGCCCAGGGGTGCGAGATAGTTATGTTAATGTAAGTGAACGAAATGTTAGAAATGTACGTTTAAGTGATTTAAATGTAAGTGAACCAAGTATAAGAAATATAAACTTAGGTGAACTAAATGTAATCAATACAAGTGTAAGTGATGTAATTTTAAGTGAACTTAGTGTAAGTGAACTCAGTGTAAGTGAACTAATTATTTGTATTTTTGTATTTATTAACATTTATTTCCTTCTCAACGGTACAATATGAAACACAATGTATATATAAATTATATATGTAACAATGATTTCAACATAGAGTATACAGTAAATAATTCAGATAACAGAAGTAGGCGAAAACCCGAAAAGCATAGTTTGAGTTGGGAATGCCTATAATAAGTTAACATAGTTACTGAGAGAACATTATAAATATTATTATGACAATTACATATTGTATAGGAAAGAAAAAATAGTAAATGGAAACAAAACTGAGAAGAGAATTAAGTATAGGAAGGCATGTTCACTTAGAAAGAGAAAGTTAAATCAGTTGCATATTCCGAGCCCTCCTGGGCTGTCTCGGGCTGTGCATGTGTCTACGATTACATCATAAAAATGACAAAGTACTACAATACCAAAATAGACAGCACGTACATATCATTAAAGACAAGCAGAATCAACAAACAAACAGCAGCTTCATCCGACAACATTGTCCTGGGGAAATACAGATGGTGCCTTGCAACAGCTGAGGCGTGTACGTAAGTGATCAAAATAAATAATCGGTCATACAACATGTTATTTAATTCTACAAGAAGTCACTTTCACACATAAATACAAGAAAGGGTATTACTATCGAGCAATTAAATACATTTTTGCCTTACGGGAAAAAATCTGCAAGGAGAGCGACTTCTGTAGGATAGATGGTAAGGTGTTCCAAAATTTTGGCCCAGAGTATCGAATATCAAATTGAAATCTTCGGGTTCTATGTTTAGGGAGATGAATGTTGGCAGCGCTTCTCGTATTATACGTATGGGTTTCCGAGTTGCATTGAAAATTGATACGATCACTAAACTGTGATGGGAAGATGTTGTTCAGACTTTTATACATGAAAATACCCTATTGATGCAAGTTAGTACCATACGCAGGATTTTTTCAAGGGGGGGTGGTTAAAATTTGAAAATCGCGCCGAAAATTTCGCAACGACTCAGCCAGCCGCTGAATAAGCGGGGGGCGGGGTTAAGAGCACTTTTGGCCCCGGAAATTGGAAAATTACGTCGTCAGATATTTCCTCCAGTGGCTTGGGGAGGAACCCTTTTGCCTCCTTTTGTTTACAATTACAAACATTTGGGGGGTTTTAACCCCCCCCCCCCCCTGCGTACGCGCCTGATGCAAGTTGATATCACTGAATGTGTAAGAAGTGTAAGTATAAGTGTAATAAATGTAACTCTGAGTAATATTGTAAGTGTCAGGGGTTTACGTTTAAGTGACGGATATAAGCGTAAGGGATTTAAGGGTATGTGATATAAGTCTAAGGAAATTGAATTGAAAAGATGTAAACTGAAAAGTGCAAGTGGTGATCAATTGCAAAAATTAATAAGAATTTATAATTGAAGATGTTGTTATATTATTCATTTTCACGATTGTAGTCCTTCCAAAAATGTGTTTAGAATCACATTATTTTCTATACATCACAAATCAACTTGACGACAGTCTGTACGATTCTTAGACGACCTTTTAACACACGGCTAGTAGACACTGATTCATTATCATATTTTTTTATAATAATTTTGCCCAAACATCCCTTTTGCTTATAAGCATGATAAATAGTACTACGTAGAGTAAATATAAATGTTTATATATGCTACTAAATGAGACGATGACGATGATAATAATATCATTATTATTAATAATGATAACATTTTATAACAAATAATGATAATGATAATAATAATGTCAATGCTAATCATATTAATACTAAATTTTACACTACTACTACTAATACTAATAATGATAATACTAATGATAATAATACTAACAATGATAATATTAATAACCCGCACAACTACACACTTAGAAATAAGGGTGCAATTGGGGTGCAGATTTGCATCCACCTACACGTATTTGGCAGGGGGTGCTGTTATTGTAGCAGAATTGTACCTTAATTTCTTAGCGTGCACCACCACCACAACAACAACTATCATGAAGCGCTTACTAGTTATCTTTCTCAACGCTGCCTCATTTTATCCCTGCTTTAACCGAGCTACCCTGAGAAGGCTCTCTAGAAGAGAAGTTTAAATATGCAGCGAAAAGGGGGTTTGTTTAAATCACCAAGGCGCCTTGTTTAAGACGAGAAGGCGAGAAGACGAGTTGTGTTAGTGAGTTTTAAGTCGCCTTCTCACCTTCTCGACTTAAACATGAAGCTTTGGCAAGTTTTAACACCCGCTTTCTCACCTTATTTGCCTTAACAAGGCGCTTTGTGAGTTAAACAGGTCGCCTTCTCGCTTTCAAGGGGGGGGGGGAGGGGCGGGAATAGGGTCGGAAATTTACTTGTTTCCTACTAGCATAACTTTACCATGAAAATAGTTGGACTAGGTGTGGATACAAAAGTTACGCTGGAATATATATTTTTTTGTCGGAAGAAAACAAACCCGTTGGCATTGTAATGGCTGCCATTTGTTTTTTTGTTAATTAATTATTGAAAATAATATTTAAAAAAGAATACATTATTTTAAGATGTGCGATTGAAACTGTAATAACAGAAAAATAGAATTCCTCTTCATTTTGATTTAATTTGCATAATTTCTTTAACATAATGAAAATAAAAAGCATAATCAAATTCAGAGGCCCAAAACACAGCAAATAAAAGAAAATTGTTATTTGTTAAAAGATCATTGCACATAGCACATAATGTTGATGATATGTAACATATTTCAAGGAATTTAATGATCCTATATTTTGGGGGGAGGGAATTTCCCAATTATTACAAGTCTTTAAAATTTTGACTTTGAGAAAACAAAGGTTTAAGTTAAGAATTAACATTGGTACTAAAAAAATTATATACCACTCAACTCAATCATCTTAGTTTCTATGTATTTTCCATTCCCCCCTTAAGAAACATTAACGTAAGAGCTGCTGTATTTCTGCAAGTGATTATAGTGTACGAATGCTATATATCATATGAAAATTATGATTTTATTCCATAAAATTGACCAGAAATTATGATTTATAAGGCCTCAATCAAATACACCACTCACATATGCATCACCTTCTTGATTGCACAATCGCTGATCGACAGTAATCTCGGCTATCTTTCTAGCTTGTCGCTTTCCTTTCTCCATTTCCTCTGATTGTTTTTGTTTATGTTCCTTCTCTTCATCCTTATTTGATTAGTTATCTCTGTAAAGGCCGTTACAGCTCTACGATTTACCCCATACGGAGCCTAGATTAAGGAAACATTTCCAACCCGTTTGGATGACGCTGTACTGCCCACTGCAACACCTCATATTTCACACCAAACTCAGACTTACAAGACCAGAATTACTATAACTTACCTTTAATGCGAGGGACTATTCTTCACATTTAGGACACAATACATTTTCACACAATTTTTGGATGCATGTCACATCCATAACCACACTCACACACTTTCTTTACACACACCTCCATCAACTGACACAGATTCAAACGTGTTGGGACTTAACACTAATAATTGTGCTATTGATAGCATACTAGCGGTATAACTAGGTAAATTTTGACTTATATACTCCAGTTTTCTCTCTGATGTTGAAGACGGATTTGAGGAACATGGCAGTTTTATTCGGAGAGAGAGAAATACTAACCTTGTCACGACTGACCGTAGTAGTAGTAGTATTAGCATCACTTAGATGGTCCCAAAACTACCTGCAAACCCTCATTTTTCTCCTCAGATTTCATTTTGTTCCACATGCCAGCCTTTTTTTTTTTTCTTCTTTCTTTCATGCCTTCCTTTACAAAATGCATGTTTTGTCCTGAATTTTCTTGTATGCATTATTTCAATAATTGACAAAACTCTCAGAGGATTTCAAAGTAAAGAGCACACTTTGCATAGAGCAGTGAAACTGCGCCCCCTTTCGTTAACAGATTAATCAGGTGGCTGTATTCTGAGTACTGCCTAATCAGCAGTGAGGAATCTGGTGAGCTGACCCCAAATGCTTATTATTCATGAGCCAATTGTGGCTTCTAAACAATAAGCTTACTCCATATTCCTAAGGATTATTCGAAAAAAATTATAAATATGGAGAATCCATCTAATAAATAGGGAGGGTGAGAGCTGAGCTTTCATGTGGTACTAAACTTGTATACCTAGTGTGTAGGAAAGTGGGCAGAAGAAAGCTGCAAAATATGTTGTTCTTTAGGGCTTGTAAGAAACAGTCACGTATCACGTATCACGTTCACGTTCACGCCCTTTCGTAAAACAGTTCACCCAAATCTACAAAGTGTTGGGTTACGTGACCCAACAATTTGTTGATTTGCTATATGCAATCTACGAAAGCTCACGTAAATTGACGCTGGCGTTAATAACAAAAATAATGCAAATTGTCATTGAGAAGAGAATAATGGCAAAAAAGCTGCTTCAGGCCAGAATCTGTTGTGTAACTCTGTGGTTTACTCTGCGTATTTGTATGCTCAACTAATTCAGTAAATGGATGAAAAAAATACTACCACCATTACTTCTTGTACTAAAATAAAATGAAAAAATATATAATGTACAATCATTCATTAATGATTAAATAATGCGATTAAAAATGAATGAGACACCCATTTGGCTTGCCATATTCCACTTCCATTCGTTCAAAAAGTCATGCATAACTTTACGAACATGCATCTTTATGAAACACTAGGCCAGGCCATCACCAGTATTACTCTCACTCTATCTCATTCGACTCAATGTCACCCAGGAAGCTCGGCCAGGCTAGGCCAGTAGCTAGGCCAATGCATGCATGCAAAAATTGCATGCCCAAAGTCCACTGCAGTGACAAAGCCGTGTTGAGCCGTGGCCGCGTAGCCGTAGATATTATCGCATGTCATTACAGAGTCTATACTAGCTGAAATCACAACAGCTGAAAAGTTATACTTAAAATCATCCCAAAGTATACTTACATTCTCACTTTGTATCATCGATAATCTGCGGCTCGCTGAGCGCTGGCTAGCCTCGATCGCCGCGTCGTCGAACCGTGCCGACCTCGTCCTCGTCGATATCGTCGCGACGCGTTGTCAGCTAGCTAGGCGCAGGCGATGCGTATACTGTACGTACGTACATACACAAATCATACATATTACGGTGACGTCATGACTAGTCTTAGTAACAAGCGCTTGCAATTGTAAAAATATTGATTAAATACTCACGTCACGTTTTGGTAGACGTGATCATTCGTTTTTTTACCGGCGTGGAAATCAACGAATGGTAGGCCCTACACTTCGTGAATTAGAGTCACCTATTTTACGAAACAGCGCAAAACGTGAACGTGACACGTGATATGTGATACTTGACTGTTCGTTGCAAGCCTGTTTTTAGGGAATTCAGCTCATATTCTGGGGGCATTTCAATAAAATTTAAAAGGACAAAGGCTCATGTTTTTGCATTCTTCTCCCATTTAGTGATATTTTTGCATCCAATCTTTTGACAGTTTTATTTTATATATGGAAAAAAGGGGGAAATGAAAAAACTCATTTTCTGGTGTGTTTTTTTTCCCCATAATATCAATTTTTCAACCGTTGTCTCCCCTGCTTCCGTACTCTAGCCATTATCCCTTATAAACGAATTGTTGTTTTTTCTTTCTTTTTCCTTCGAAGTGTACATACACTCCCTTCTCGACTGTTATTCTATTTCATTACATAAACAAGCATTGCTCCTTAAATGAAATTGTGAAGTGGTGAAGTTAGAGTGAAGAGGCGATACAGATTAGATTAATATAGATTTACGACAGTCGGACAAAAAGCGAAATACACTAGCGAATCTGTACAAATAAAAGAAATACGAGCAGACATCTTACTCTGTAGGGCAATTGAAACGTGACTACTATAGCCTTTTTCTTCAAGCCCCATTATGATAGAAATCTGAATAGTTAGTAATCCCGCGCCGCTATAACACCTCATCAAACCGAACAGATCGACAATAGGCCGACAATCGACAAATCGAAAAAAAAATGGCATTTCGAAATTGCATTTTTTTTTTTTAAATTAATGAAATGTTTTATTTCTCCAAACAGAAGAAGAACAAATTAAATCATTCAGAAGTGAAATTGGTTACAAGTCAAAATAAATTCTTACACTTTCTTTTTCATCCAAAACAGTATACAGAAGAACAACATTAAAAATATACATACTTAGTTGTTGTTGTTGTTGTTGTTTGAATCAAACGATGCTTTGTACATAAAATGGTAATAATCTTTAAATAAAACATTATTTCATTTCATTACTTAAACCCCTAAAAATAGAGAATTACCCCCAAAAAAAAAAAAACATCAAACAAAAACACAAGAAAAAAAAGACACACACAAAACGAAAAACATCCCTTCTATTCCACCCCACATGCATACACACATATAGTCAAACAAACACACAACACCCTCATACACCCGATTCCCATTACACTCACAACCCCCTCCCTCTTCGCGCTCAAAGGTAAAATAGTTGATGCGATCAGAAGCTGGTCTATTTCAAGGCGTGCGTTTCTTTCTTCCCAGCACTGCCTCTCGAACATCGCATCAAAAATGGCAGTACCTCGCCCCGGAGAATCGCCAGGACGATGGAAGTATATGATCATCGTAGGTGCCGCCATCGTTAACTTCTTCAACACCGGTACGGCGAAGTCGTTTGGCGTGCTCATTCCCGACCTTGCAGAGGACTTGAACACCGGTGTGTCCATCCTTGGATTTGGGATTGGAATGGTTCACGGCGCAGCCGTTGGTTTAAGTAAGGTGTTTGTTGTTTTCCTCTATACTTTGGAAGGTTGTTACAGGTTAAAGATTTCATGATTCATGAATTTGTCATTTCTCCTCTTTATATAGTTTAATTTGGAAGGTATATTTTTCATCGTTCCTTTTTCATGGGACTGAATGTTGTTAAATCGTTTATCGAATTGGCGTAACGTATAATGAGATTAGGAGTAACGATCAACCTTTAGTTTTGAAAATATGATTCTAATCGTATCGCGGTACGGAATAACACTAGTAATTTCAGAATTATGAGTATCGACATTACTAGAGCCTGGCAAATAGTTCACGTCGGAGGTGGCGCTCCCGGCGGGACAGGGCACAGAGCCCCCTCCCCCACTTGTTTAAATACCCCAAAGGTGCCCTTTTTCCTTTGCAAAAAGTGTCAATTTTCCAATCTCATAAGTGCCCTTTTTCATCTATAGTAAGTGTCCCTTTTCAGGTACGAGACGTGCCCTTTTTCGTTTGTAAGAAGTGCCCCTCTTTTACACATGCCCCTTTTCCTTTCTATTAATTGCCCCCTTCCCCTTTTCATAATTATCCCTTTTTACCTCTGATAAGTGTCCTGTTTTTGTTAACACGTGCCCCTTTTCCTTTTTAATAAGAGCTACTTCAACTTGTCATAGAAGCCCCTTATCACCTCTGATAAATGCCCCTATTAAAATCTGAGAGGTTTCAACAAATGCACCTTATCCTGTATAATAAGTGCCCCTTTTCCATTTTCATAAGTGCTCCTTTTATCCCTGGTGAGCGCCCTTTTCAGGTGCGATAAGTGCCTCTTTTCACCTCTGATAATTTCCCTTTTTACATTGATTACCTTCCCTTTTCCCTTCTAATAAGGGCCCTTTCTCCTTGTTTTAATGACCCCTTTCACCTCTGATAAATGGCCCCAATTTACAATGACTATGAGCAATTAATCCCAAACGCTCGCTCGCATTTAAAGTTAATATAATTATAATATTTTCAGTCTTCTATGATGAGATTGTGCCTATAGCCTCATCAGGATTGGGTTTTTTCCTCGTTATAAGATGTAATTTTCGCACTGCGACCTCACAATTCTTAAACATTTTGTTCGCTCACTTCGCTCCATCGCAAATTAATACTAAGATCATCACACCCATCTGCAAAAGATGATGTTTAAGCAATATCTTGCACGATGTAAAGAGAGAGACAAATATTGAAATCATCCCTGATAATGTAATCACAATGTAGGGGTTTATTTTAACTTTATACCAATGTCAAAAAATATATTTTTTCGCTTTGAGATTTCACTTTTTATGTTGGTGCCCCCCCCCTTTGTGAAAACACGTGATTGCAATCTGACACTACATAACAATAGTACCTGAGTGCCGTTTATTGTCATCGAATATTGTTCAAATAGCATTGTAGAGACGATGAACAAACAAGAATAATAATGCAAGGTCGTTAGTCATGATAATGTCAACTTATATCTCTCTCGGCTTAATAATCCGAACAATAGAATTAATGAACCGAAGTGGAATCAACTGTTAAACAAATTTATCACGAATCCTGAAATTCGTTTTCATTATAACAGCCCAGCGATCACGTCCATCACCTAAGTTATGGCAACCAGTATACCCGAGGGTCATAGAAAACAGAAAGTAATCATCTGAAATTATGCAAACTTTCTTTTAATTAATCAAATTGTAAACAAGTTCATTTTGTCCATGTTGATCATCCAGTACCAAATAACCAAGCAGATGCAAATAAGGGTAAGCTTAAAGACAATAATTTATGACATATTGTCATGGTTGTATTCTCTACTTATTTTTTCTTTATATTTTACTTTAATTTAAAATATGTATTCTAATGTTACTTCTTTTCTCTTGATAATATTTAAGCGACGAATTGACAGTTTTGGTAGACATCTTGGATGTAGTATAGCAATCAATCCTCGGCACACGACGTATTGCAAAAGATAATCAGGATAATAAGGATCAGAATGATACTACTCCTACCAGGCCTACTACTACATGTACTACTAGGCCTACACTACTGCCGCTTGTGATTATGCTGATGATGCTGATGATAACAATGATATAATAATAATTATAATAATAATACTACTAATAATCATCATCATATTAATCATGTTCATATTCGTAATAATGATAACAACAATAATGATAATAATGATAATAACAATGATAATAGTCATGATAATGATAATAGTGAAAATAAGAATAATAATCATAATGGTAATAATGATACATGTTTCAATAATAAGAAGAACAATTATAATAATTACAAAAATAACATTAGTAACACCACCCACAATAATAATAGTTATAATAATAATAATTGTTATTATTATTATACTGCTGCTATTACTACTTCTACTACTAGTAAGAAGAAAAAGAAGAAGGGGAAGAGGAAGAATCACTTCAGGAAATTATTGTTTATTTTCTGTATTTTCAAGGTATACAAATGCACAGGGAAGTAAGAGAGGGAAAGGAAGGCAATGTTGAAAAGAGAGAGAGAGACGGAAAGAGAGAGAGGCACAGAGAGAGTTATAATGCAGTTTTCTTTGAATTATTAGACCCGGTACTGATGATCATTTATCTACCATGTGATTGCCATGTAACGCCACATCGAATAGCACCGAATAGCACAATAACAGCTGTTCTTTATTCAAAGACCATTGTAGAGACGATGACCAAATAAGAATAATAATACAACCTGGTTAAACGTGAGACCGTTCACTTCTATCTCTCTCCACCAATTAATCCGAACAATAGAATCAACCGAGAGGAATCAACTGTTAAACGAATTTATTATGAGTCCTGAAATTTCAATGTGTTACTGCATGTCGTAAAAGTATTAAAGAGCACATTGATTTTTATTATAATAGCCCAGCGATCACGTCCATCACCTACCTTATGGCAACCAGACAGATCATTATATCCGAGGGTCATAGAAAACAGTAAGTAATCATTTGAAGTTATGCACAAAAAAATTATATTCATCAAATTGTAAACAAATTGTAAACAAGTAAACAAACAGGAGAACCTCCTAGAAATCCAAGGCTTGTCATACATTTATGCTGGAAAAAGTCACAGATTTTAAATGATATCCTGGCAAAAACGAATCGCACGAATTGAGTTTGAAAAATTCGATTTTTCTTCAGCTTCAGAGGTGGGCACCCCCTAAAACTCCCCCCTGTCCGCGCAAGCGCGGAACGCGGCGCTTATGCGCCGGTTAATATTTTCTCACGATTTGCCCCCCCCCCCTCCCTCCCTTCGCCGCCGGCTGGATCCGCCCCTTTTTCCTGCATAAACACACAAACTTTGAGAAAAAAAAAACCATTTTCTTCAATTAAAAGTCGTTTTACAACTTTTTGAGCAGAGTATAATTCCCGCATACATTCAGCTAAACTTGACACGAGGTTACTTTCCGCCAATTCTGTTTATTGTGTATTTTGTAGAAAGATACGAACCCTTGTGTAATTTAACGCGTTGGAAATTTGGAATTGAATTGGGGCCCTGAGCGAAAAAATACACGAGATTAGCTGACCAAAAGTGCGAAGCAGTTTCCACTCCCCGTGGGATCATAAAATATGTCATCTAGATCGTTTGCCTGTACGGTCTGGAGTATCGACGGTCGTTAAATTTAAGATCAGACATTCGAAGGGTCATTAGATCTTATTTTGATTTGAACATTTTCAAGCGTAAAAAAGAATCAAAATCAGTTCGAGAAAAGATATGGGTGAGTTTAAAGGCCAAGTCCACTCCAAAAATAACTTACTTTCAATAGAACCAGAAAAATCAGACAAACCCATCAAAAAAAGTTTGAGCAAAATCGGATAACTAATAATTATTTTCTATATATTGATAAATAATACAAATTTCCTATTTTCCCCCTTAGAATCGTATTTCTTCACACCAGCATCCAAGTTAGATTGATAGTAAAATGTTTTTGTGTGGATGCACTAATATACAGTAATTTTGTTCCAGTTCAATCATAACAAATGTGAATTCTTCAAAGTTTATACAAAATTTTGTGAAATGTCATACAAGCAGTATGATACAAATCATATAACCTGGGCAAAGGCATGGGGAAATCAAGTTTTGGGGGATAAAAAGGGAAATAAATGGGATTAGACTATATAAAGCAATTGACAAATAGTAAGGACATGACGTCACAAACTGATAACCAAATTGGCAATTTGTGTAGTGATTTCCATTTTTTTTTAGTTTTACATACTTTTTCAAAATTTAATAACTTTTTTTATTAGTTATCCGATTTTGCTCAAACTTGTTTTGATTGGTTTGTCTGATTTTTCTGCTTCTATTGAAAGTAAGTTATTTTTGGAGTGGACTTGTACTTTAAGCGATTTTTTAAAGCTAGAATCACAAACAAGAATCACAAATCAAAACGCCGTTACAAAAGACGGTTGCTGCGGGAGATCGTTCAAGCGATTTTCCATCAACGCTGATTCTCGCTCATTTCAAGCTCAGCCACTGCGCATCACACTGCGCAGTTTGACCCGGAAGTATAGGTCAACTTCGGCACGCGCTTTCTGAATTTGTTTACGGTCGACTGTCGGCCAAACCGGAAGCAGGCCACGATAATGACGTTATAGAATCATGATTGTGATCTCTTTTGCGTTCAAGCGAATTTTAGCGACCGTGATTCTGCAGAATCACGTTACAAAACGCTTTGTTTCAGCGTTTCATGTTTGCGTTTTGAAACACATTTATTTGTATGACCAACGAAAAATCGCTTGAAATCGCTTAAACGCAACCGTGTTTTAAAGTAACGTGGTAACATTGCCTCAGCCGATCGCCTGTCTGATTATCAAATTTAATTTATGATTGGAAATCGAAATTTCATTTTTCGTTTTCCTAACGGTTTGTATAACACCACAGTCTATTGGGGATATTAATATGGGAAAACCGGTCACTCAAAGATTTTTACTTTCTTGAGGACTTCATGATCATTTTGAAACGCAATTTTTTTAGGGCTTCAATATTACGCCATATCACAAACACTGACAACACGGGTGACAAAGTGTCGCTTGAACGCACCCTAAGTCTCCAGCGGTAAGACAATAACGAGCACAATTTAAAACCAGTCTAAGACGTTTTCATAGTGTGTGTGGTTATCATGACAACTTTACTTATTTTAGTTTGGAACTGATAATGACAATGCTTGTATGGGAACTAGACGGGAAAAGCCCGGGAAGACAATCACCAAATCGCGACTTGTACTACTCGCTTATACCTTGTCACATGACAGTGAGATTAATACCAGACAGATAAACATTTACATTAACTTTAAAGCTCGGTCACACCACCAAACCGGATCCACACCAACTCCGATCCGATCGACTATGATTTACTCAGAATATGGGGTTTAATATAAAAACTAATTTAGTCAGCGTACTAATTTTTTTTTTTTTTTTTTAAACCATAAATCTGTCTATTGAAACACCTTCTTTTTTTAACATATAATATATCTTTTAATGCCACACACAGAATTAAAAAAAAGATAAGATAATGTGACGGATATTAATGTATTTTTACAGGATATGCATTTTGAGTGGAAACACACTGTACATGTACTGTTTATGGCACTTCCAACATATTAACAATATTAGTCCAAGAGCCAAAAACTGGAAAGGTACACACCTTTGATCCTTAAAATGAAAACAAGGTAAGACAAGAAAGATGATTTGTTGATGTTTAAGTATATAACGTCTACATGAAAAAATGTTGTCCCTTATCATTATCAATTCATCACGACAACAATACTATATTTGATATTTTCTTTAACCTTACTGTAATTGCCTTACAGTGGAATCTATGATAGTCATTAGGGACTTTTAGATTTACACGACGAGAACGTGGACTGCCACGTGTGCCATTCTTTCAAGGCACTGGCCCGTGCCCGGCAGTGCCTTAAAGGACGTCACATTACCTTAAAGGATGTCACCGTGGCAGTCCACGTTCTCATCGTGTAAAATCTAAAAGTCCCTAATATCACATGAAAGACACGATGTGATAATAAAAATACATAGATTTATACATAGCGGTTGATACAACTGCGCTATTGATCCGTCGCTGTTATTGTTCCCGACTCTTGCCTTGCAAGATAAGCAGAAAAGGTATAAGAATTGTGATCACTTGACTGTGAAAATGTTGTCTACTCCAGCCAGGGCATGGCCACATCATTATTAAAACTGCTCTTCCTGCGGGCCCTGCAAATGCTATTACTCCTTTTGTTGCCAGGTACACCCTGGTCGACAGGGAACAAGTGGGCAAACCAGGGACGTGATAGAGAAGGACTGGAATCAAGCCGCTCTCCTTTGACCCCATGCTCCATGCCGCCGAAAAGTTATGCGCTAATCTGCAACTGTTGACCAGGTGGTGAGATAAAGGAGCGCATGAAATTTCAGGATTTAGAATTCCTACATCAGAAAATGGTATCCCAGCAACTGTTCGCTGTCCCTTTCAATGATTTCTCATCCATTGTTGAATGTGTAAAGAGTAGAACAAGCGAACACAAACTTGTGTAATTTCATCCTTTTTTTAACTTCAAAATATAAAAACACGCGAAAACACGCATTAGCAAACTTAATGTTATTAAAGATTGTAAATCATGGATTAAATAACGGGACATTAAAACATGCACAAATTAGCGCATTATCCTAAAATATTGAGTTTTTGTCAGGATGTAATTTTTCTTTTACCAGCTCATGCACACAAATTATAGGAAGGACGGAGTACTAAATTTGAAAATTTGTTTGATGCACTATTCCCAATACAATCCCCAAATAAAGTTTTTGATTTACACTGAAATTTTGCCGGTAATTTAATATTTTGTAATAAATGTAAAACTGGTGCCTGGCTTCCGAAAGTCCCCGCAGTGGAAGCGCGGTTCGAGCATGGAACTTCAAAGCCAAGTGGAATGTTACACATCCCATTGTTACGCTTTAGAACTCACGAATGCGTTTGAATAAATTACAAGAGTTTCACCTCCTTTCTTTCACCTCCCTGGGCAAACCACTTTGCCCAAGGATGTAAGCAGCAGCACTGAGCAAGGGACGAACCTTTTGTATGAGAGCCAAAGTCCTCACCAATATACAGGTTCAAGTTCAAGTTCATTTTATTCAAAGCCACACAAAACATGATATAATCTTTTACATAAAAAAGAGACTGGTAATAGTACATTAATCAACATATATTACTTCATTACATCATAAAATGAATGAATGGTTTTAGGACCCCTTTAGAAGCTAATCTTGTGAGCGGGGCCCTATTGTCAACAAAATACATACATTAACAATATGGCAAGGTGAATAAAAAGAATTTAACGCAAAAACAAGGGATGGAAATACATGTACTAAGCTACAGAATATAGAACTCATAACACACACACACACACACACACAGCAAACACACTGATTAGTAGGTCCTTAGTGGTCAAAAATCGTTTGAGAATGAGAAATTATTAAGATACAAATTATGTCAGTCTTTCAAGTAGTACGTTTTAGATAACCTTTTAAACCTAGAAAGAGTTGATTATTGTTTATATCATCAGGCAAACTGTTCCATTCTTTAATGCAAAAGATATGGAAAGAGGTCAGAGTGACATTTGTTCTTGCAAAAGGCTGATGAATAAGACCCCTTTGACGTGTATTATAATTATGAATTTGTGAATTCTGACGGAATAAATCTTTTAACGTACATTCATGAGGCATAGACTGAAGTTTAAACATAAACAATACGCAATTAAACGACAGAAATCCACTTAGTCGAAGGAACAATGGATAACTTGGATGTCTATAATCAGAATTAGTAATAAGCCTTATTGCCTTCTTCTGCAAAAGTCTCAACTTATCAAGATATGACTTTAGAGTGTTGCTCTAAGCAACATTACAATATGTCAAATAGGGAAGAATAATACTATTATATAATGTTATCAGCACTCTTTCGGGTAAAAAAATGTTAATCTAAAAGTGACACCTACACTTCGGGACAACTTTGTGCATACAGCATCTAAATGATTTTTCCAAGATAAATTCCTCATGAACTGAAGAAATGAACATTTTCACTAGGCGCAACTTCATGGCCTGCAACATTAAGAAATATAATACCATCTGGAAGCTTTTTACCCTTTGAGCGAAAAATAACACATTTGGTCTTTTGGAATATTCAACAATAACATATTACAACAATACCATGCATTCAGTTTCTGAATCTCTTGGTTTGCAATTAATAGTAATAAATCTTCAGCCTTCTTATCAGCCAGCAGCAAGCTGGTATCAATGTTGATGAGTCTATTATATCATTTATATAGATTTAAAAAACAACAGGGGACTATTAAGGAACAGAACCCTGAGGTACACCATATTTAATAGAAGCAAGTTGGGAACTAGTACCATCCACCACAAGAAATTGAGTCCTGTCAAACAAATAGCTTCGGAACCAAGACAATGCTACACCACGTATTCCATAATGCTCATTAAAGTTTCCTGAGGAGGATGCCATGGTCAATGGTATCAAACGCCTTAGATACATCGAAGAATATCCACAAACAATACTTGTCTCCATCAGTAGCTTTTGTGATATTATTAAATGAATTAAACACACCCATTTGTGTGGAGAAGTGCTTACGAAAACCACACTGCCGAGGAATCAAGATATTCTTTTTAGATAGAAACTCATTTAATCGTTTATAAATTATCTTCTCAAGAATTTTAGAAAAGATTGGTAACAATGCTATTGGCCTATAATTAACGACATTTTTACGGTCACATTTTGTATAGACTGGTGCCACTTTAGCTACCTTGAGTTAATCAGGAAACAACTCCCTGAGATAAAGACATATTAATGATTTTACATAAGGGATCAATAAAAAAGGTGAATGCACTCCTTTATAATTCTAGTTGAAATATCAGAACCACTAGATTTAGATACCACAGTGCTCTATAATGTTATTTGGATATTCAGAAGCTGATAAATAACTTTTTCAATTATTTTCAACCTAGTATCATCAACATTCTCTACAACCTTCATTATGAAAGGATTTTGTTTCTTCTTAAATGTTCCCAACTTGTGTACGGAGGATTTAGCAGAGAGGAAGAGAGAAGTGAATACTCTCACGATTAACGACCGTGTATATTAAGGTTTTCCCGTCCATTTTGACAGTTTTTCAATCAATGTCATACTTCTTCTTTTTAATCTCATAGTAATTTTTTAATTGGTCATTCATTATTTAACGTTGTCCCATCAATTTCATCATTTCGCATCCAATCACGTCATAGACAAATCAAATTCGTCATCTTCGGCTGCCATGATCACATTTATGTCTTATTCATTCTACTTTCAATGTTTTTTTAATGTTTTCAAGACAATATGAATTTTGTCGATCATTGTTTTATCTAGCTCTATGTCCCAAAAGCAACATTTTAGCAACAATTATTCGCCTTTGCTGCTATTTAATACAACCATGACATGGAGTAGCAATTTACTCTTTCGGAACTCATGATTATTCTGTTTACAGTTGATTCCACACGGTTAATCACTGTTCGCATCAATTATAGCAGAGAAAGATAGAAGTGAACATTCTCACGATTAACGACGATGTGTTATAACTCTTACTTGTTCACTGTCTCTACAATGATATTTGAATAAACAACATTTTTTCCTAATTTCAGGCTTCCTTGTTGAAGTTTTAATTGTTGTTAAGATAATTTGGCTCGCACCCAGTAGATTATTTTTCTGACTTTTTTCAATTACAAGATCGAGCACGCGATCTTAATCTACTGGGTGCTAGCCAGAAAAATTATTTACAACAATAAACATCATTGTAATATTATTTAATGTGGCGTCACTTGGCAATCACATGGCAGATAACCGACTTGACGCTATGACCTGTTATTTGAAGTAAGCCAAAAGAAACTGAAAACAAGGATGATGAAGTAAATACTTGGTATTGCTACTGTTTACCAGGATTGCAATTGGATGATCTCTTGAAGTTCATGATTTACCATATTGATGATGAAAATGAGAATAGATATTTGTATCACTCATGTACATAATGAGGATAAAATTATGTTTGTTAACACATGGTAACATCAACAGTGTTAACGCGGTTCCCTTCTTGAGAGCCATGCAATCATATTATTACACCACGATTTAGTGTTTTGATATTCTATTAAAGAGAAGGTTGAGTTCTGAGAAGAGGTGAAAAATAATTTGTGAGTGTTATCATTGTATTATGCAAGTGTGGAAGAACATCGGAGAAAAAATGCTCCCTGAAAAGCATGGCTCTTCAAATGCCTTAATTTTCTAAATACGGCATGTAACATCATAAAAATCGGGACGGATTTTTATGCCACACGTTCGTGTAGTCCCAAGACTTGACCAAATTTCTTATCATTTTGATGATTCCAGAACCTTGCAGTACATACCAATACTTATATGCTAGATGATCAACCTTTTCTGATCGATTCCACACTGTTTCTTTCACAATGCAATCGCAGGACCAGAACTCAACTTTATCTTTAAATGTCTTGATAATAGACAATATGTCATAAATCATTGTCTTTAAGTTTAACCTTATTTGCATCTTTCCCGAGTCTTGCTTGCTTATTTGGTACTGGAGGATTATCATGAAGAAAACAATGTTCACATGCTCACATTTAGGTCTTATTCATTCTATTTCACATTTTTTCTTAATGGCCCGAATTCACAAAGGAGGTTTAAACCTAGGAGGGGGTTTAAACCCCCGGGGGGTTTAAACTTCCTTTGTGAATTCGGGCCAATGTGTTTATTAAGACACTACAATGTTTGTCGGTCATAATTTCATCTAGCTTTATGTCTCATTGATATTTTAGGAGACAATTCTAGCAAGTAATAAAGGCTTTGCTTTGAATTATTTTAAACCCGGTTCTGATGTTCGTTTATCTTATTCATTCTATTTCAAATTCATTAGAAATAGATTTTGTTTTTTTATTGTAGGAAACAATTTTAGCAAACTGATTTTTTTTAGCAACAATGGTTCGCCATGGCTGCTCTAATTCTTTCAGGAATCATAATAATTCGTTTTAAAGGTGACTCCACTCGGTTGATTCCGCTGTTCGCATGCTTTAGCAGAAAGGGATAGAAGTGAATATTCTCATGTTTAACGCCGATGTATTATTATTCTAATTTGTTCAACGTCTCTCTAATGATATTTGAATATTTTGATGACAATAAACGACACTGTGGTACTATTTTTATGTAGCGTCGCTTGGCATCTACATGTCTGATAAATGAGCATCAATACCGGGTTTTAAATAATTCAAAGAAAATTTAATTTGAACCCTAGGCCATACTCTCTCTCTCGCTCTCTCTCTCTCTCTCTTTTCGTTCTTGTGTTCCTTTTCCCTTTCTTACGTCTTTCTTACAGCGAAGTATGAAATGTTCATGTGTATACCTCGAGCATAGAGAAAATAATCACTACTATGGCTGAAATGACTCTTCTCCTTCCCCTTCTTCTTCTTCTTCGTAGTAGTAGTAGTAGTAGTAGTAGTAGTAATAGTAGCACTAGCAGTATCATTCATTTTTTATTTTTGTATTGATGTTGTTGCTACTATTGTTATTATTGTAATTATCATCATTTTTATTGTTATTATTATTATTATTATTATTATTATTATTATTATATTAATATTAGCATTATCAGCATCGGCATATTTGCTCCGCCGACATTTGCTCCGCGTCATTTGCTCTGCCGACAATTGCTCCACATGAAGCGATAAATGCTCCGGTGACAAATGCTCCTCGAACGACAGTTGCTCCGACGACAGTTGCTCCGAGGACAATTGCTCCGCCGACATTTGCTCCGCCGACAATTGCTCCTGCGACATTTGCTCCGCATGAAGCGACAATTGCTCCGGTGACATTTGCTCCGACGACATTTGCTCCGCCCCAAAAGTGCCCCGTAAAATACAAATGCTACTTGTACTACGACAAAGGCTTCGCCGACAATATATTTTTTCATGGTTTATTTTTTATATTTTTTAGTTTGTTTCATTTTCTGAATGCAATTCATAAAATAATGTAGATGAAATGAAATGAATGAATGTTGATGATGTGGGAGAAAAAGGAGTTACCTAAAAGTCATTTCGAATATGCTGAAATAACTTTCCATCTATCACTGTACGTCCCAGATAATGTGCCCTAAGCAATCATTACATGTCAGGGGTAAAAGCTTATTTTGCAATGTTTCTATTTCAGAGCAGTTTGACACATGTATCATACGTTTCCTGTTTGAGCTGTAATTGCTTTCTAGATTTTTATTAATGCTAAATATATTACTCATTGCGGATGTAGTATCGAAAATAATATCGCTAGTGATATTCGTTTGTCTCGCAATGTGGTCAATAAGGAATCTAAAAGATCTCGACGTTTCGTGCGCCGCTGCAACACTTCGTCAGGTGAAAAAAACTAATGTAAGCAAGGGTGTTTTATACTCTACGGGAGGACCGGCGCGACGGTCAATGATTCGATCGATTGTCTCGCAATGTGGTCAATAAGGAATCTAAAAGATCTCGACGTTTCGTGCGCCGCTGCAACACTTCGTCAGGTGAAAAAAACTAATGTAAGCAAGGGTGTTTTATACTCTACGGGAGGACCGGCGCGACGGTCAATAATTCGATCGATAATTGGAACAATAACGCACAAGGCCTATTGGCCGACGCACACGGTGCTCGACCAATCAACAGACCGCTGGTTCGGCTAATTATGCACAAGGCCTAATGGTCGACGCACACGGTGCTCGACCAATCAGCAGGCCGCTGTTTATGTTGGGGACCGGGGGGAAATGCAATGAATTATTGATGCTTTATTACATTTTCTTTGTTTTGTTTGTATTTGTGGGGGCTGCCCCCTACCCTAGCCCCCGCTGCGTGCGGTCATGATCCAACTTTATGAGCAACAGTGTATTAGCCATGGACTAATATTGTGCTAATGCCTGTGAGAATCGCCGTACACGCTACATGTACACCGTAGATGTATATGTACAGAGTGTTTTCCTCTCAAAATGCGCATCCTGTAAAAAAAATCAACGCATTGGGATAGCATAACATGACTTATCCATTACATTGTCTGATCAATTATTTTCATTGTGTGGCATGACAACATATATAATATTTTTAATCAAGAAAAGGTATTTCGATGGACAGCTTTATGATGTCTTAAAAATTCGACATATAGTAATCCCATATTCTGAGTAAGTCACACTTTTTTTTTTCATTGCACCAAACGTATCATGGTGTGTAATATCCAACTTTCAAATATATATTAATCAGGTTTATTACTTAAAACTCATTTTTTTTCAAACATCTCAATTGAAAGGTCTTTTTCAGATAATACATATTCGGTCACAAAATAAAAAAAATAGTGATTTTTGATATTTTTTTTCAAAATTTGGCAAAAATAATAATTTTAGGCTTCAACAATATTTTACCAAGCCTACTTGTGTAACGCCGACAACTTATACAACTATTGATGTTCTTTTCACCTCAAATGATAACATTATTCAATACCTTGAGGTTTTGCCTGTAACTCTTGGTGGTCATTATTTGGTCGTAGCCTCTTTTAGTGACATCAGGCAGGTGAAATTAAACTACCACCAGCTGTACGCAAATATATTTTTTCTCAAAATATCAAGCAATTGAACTTGGCAAACTTTCATTATGAACTTCGTCAAGAACTGTGGAATGATGTTTTATGTGAGAACGACACTGAAAAGAAAGGTTAGATATGTATGCACCTTTAAAGAAAAAGAAGAGTACGACAAAAAGTACTCCATGGATGAATTACAATACCCAAAAGGTTATGGATAAATAGGGCGAAGAACTATGCGCGCTCACATGATGTGACTGGAAAGAATATAAAAGTTTACGTAATCTTGTACAAATCTGAAATCTAGGAAATCTCGATGAATTTCCAACTATCGGGTTATAAGGATTCATCGCCTTTAATACTAAAGCCTTTATAATCCACATGAGAATGATAAAAGGGGAAAGAAGGAAGACCCCACAAATGGAACATGGACAGTCATGTGTGCAAATTCCTAAATTGAATGAACACCCAATACAATGACACCGCCGCTCCAGGCATGTAGAGAATATCGAGACATTTGTGAAATTAGGCTTGTTGAATAGGCCAAAGTTTGGCAGGCACGGTCTGGTAAGATTGTTGAAATTAGGATCCACCACTGAACTGTCAACTGTTAACGTAAAGTATGAGGTATTTCTTCTTATAATTTACAGCATTCTTGTCACGCCCCCTCCTGAAAAAGACAACGTGTAGAGTAATGACGATGACCGGTGGATGTTTGTCTGGTCTTGGCTTCTGTATCTGCTCGATCGGTGGCAATGCTGCTCTATTCACCAGTGGGATAGCGGTGGCAGGTATGGTGTAGTTCATAGGAAGGAAGTTCGTTGTGGAGTTGTCGTGGAATAATGGTTCATTCATTTGGTTCTCCATCCAAAGGTTGCGAAAGTCATTGTAGTTTGCTCAGCAAACTGGAATGCTTCTCAGGGAATGGAAAAAAGTACATACATTGTTTGTGGGCAAGACCGAATCCAGTGACCATGATGGCCGGGGTGATAATACATATGTAAAGCGCTTAAAGACATCGTCGATGCAAAAAGCGCTATGTGAAATCAGAATGATAATTACTAACATGTGACGGGGAAATTCCACACGATATTAAAAAAGAAATTCGAGGTCTGTAAAGGATGGAAAGCTTTGTGAACTTTCGTATTATTTTTCTTTTTATTATTGTGGACGAATATTGTAGTGGCAGGCCAAATAAACGGAAATTCTCTTAAAATGCCCTCATTTTTTCTTCAGATACAATAGAATTATGATGATAATAATAATGATTATAATATGTCTTGTTTACCGAGGGTGTAAGTGAGTGTAACGATGAAATATATGAACAGGATCAACCTCATCAGTATTAATACTGTTCTCTCTGAGGGCCCTTAATTCATATTATTACCCCGGCTTGAGCCGAGCTACAGTGAAAAGGCGCTCAAGCATTCAAGGAATTTCTTCCTGCCGGGTTTACATTTACCTGGTTGTAGTGTGGCAAAATATAGATAAATATCGTGCCAAAAGACATTATTATTTCAACTTTGGACTAAATTCTGATTCCGCATATTTGTGTATTCCCATGTACCCGTATCTGTGTCTAGTGCTCTTGCATTGTTTGTGAATGACAGCAAGATTCAATCATGTTTATGATTTGTACTATTAATAGTACTATTGTCTTAATATTGATTATATTAAACATAAGAACACCTACAGTAATAACCATTTTAATCTTATTGAAATGATACATAAACCCACACGGGTGACACCCTCTTCCTCTAGATTTATTGATCATATATTAACCTCTATGCCTGAAAAACATATGATTAGTGACGTTGCTAAAATAAGTATTAGTGATCATTACTTAATATTCACTTGTGTATGTTTTCAAGGCACCATTAACGAACATAAAACCAAACGGTCTCGCAATTTGAAATCCTTTGATGAAAATAAATGTCTTGAATCCATCAAGAATTCAGATATTCTCAGTAAAAGTGACTACCAGCATCGATCCGTAATTGATGCTTGGAATGAATGGAAAGATGCTTTTATAAATATTTGTAATAAATGTGCTCCAGTGAAATCAACCCGAGTAAAAAATAAAACATGTCCTTGGATTACACCTGATACTGTCAAGATGATGTATAAAAGAGATTATATAAAGGCTAAATCTGATTCATTGCAATCAAATGAAATTCATAAAGAATATCGTAAATTGAGAAATCGTATTACTGGTCTTATAAATAAAAATAAACATAAACATTTTAATGATATCACAAATAAGTACAAAGCAGACTCGAAAAAAAACTTTGTAATGAATTACCAAAGGTAACAAACCAGAATAATCATACAGAAAGCTGCAACCTTTACTGCAATGATGTCAATCATTACTTCATTAGTATTGGCAAAAAAAAATCCAAAAGTTTTGTTCACAAAAAGAATTAAGAATGGAAACACCCTAAATTTATTCATACTTTTCATATTAAAGAAATTCAAGCTTCTAAAATTTTGAACTATCTAAATTGTCTTGTTCCAAGAGTAAGAACTCAGCTATAACGGAATAATTAGTTGGGGTAACACAGGGTAGTGTACTTGTTCCTGTCCTCTTTCTATCATTTATCAATGATATATCTGAAGGTCTTAATAATGCAGTATGCTCTATCTATGCTGACGATATAGTTATCTATGTTACTGGTGATAATATTCATAATGTTACTCTTAATTTACAAAATACAGTGAATGTTTTAAATAGTTGGTATAAAAAGAACCGTCTTATAAAGATAAATATAAGTAAAACCAAAACAATGTTAATTACGTCTAAGTCATCAGAATGTCTTAACATTTACATTGACCATGAACTCATCGAGCAAGTCCATTCTATTAGGTATTTAGGTAATATTATTCATGAAAACCTGAAATGGAATGATTATTTAGGACAGTTATGTAAGTCAGTTGCATACAAGATGTATTGCCTTGAAAAATTAGGAAAAATCTTAAACATGACACTGTTGAATACTCTATATAAATCTACTATTCAACCTTTTCTTGATTACGGTGTCTCAGTTTGGGGTAATTGTCCTAATAAATTGAAATTACCGCTATTGAGACTCCAAAAAGGGCAGCTCGTCATGTAACCGGTAATTACGATTATATTAATACTTCTGGCCTTGACCTGATGAAAAATCTATCTTGGCAAACAATTGAGGATCGACGTGATTCTTTTCTATCTACACTGATGTACCAATGTGTTCACGGTCTTGCCCCATCCCGTTTATGCAATGATATTGAAATGTATTTCGATAGACGTGGACTGAATACGCGTAATGCTAATTCCCTTAATGTTGTGCCGCCTAAACCAATCATTCAACTTTATTGTCAGTCTTTAAAATATTCCGGTGCCAAAGTATGGAATCTATTACCCGATAACTTTCAAAATGCTCAGTCTCTGGATATTTTCAAATTATTGTACAAAAAATCAAAATCGAATCCATTGTAAACACCCCAACATCTGAGCTGAGACTGTACATTTGCATACATTTATATGACTATATTTATTTTTTTAACTTCTACTTGATATTGTTATATTACGCTACCATTCATATTTAGAATCATTTTTGTTAAGTCCTTGAACTGTTATGTTACCATATTCTGTATTACTTTGATCTATTCTGTACTTTACTTTTTTATACTTTGTTATTGTTACTACTTTTTATATTATGCTTTTAAAACCAGGTCCAAGATGCAAAACAGATTTATTTCTGATCGTGTGTACCTGTATAGATATGTATTAATAAAAATAAATAAATAATATTATCACCCGCTCTTAAACAGTTTTATTCACAATAGAATTGCATTAGTCGTACTCAATAGTATCTTAAAGACTTGATTCAACCTTATATATTTTTTTCTCGTGTGCAACAAATTTATTCGCCACAAAAATAACTGAATGTTAAAAACACATTCTTTCAATTCCCTCATGTCAGAATTGTTTTTTAAAGGAGCAAGTTGTGACATAAAATTTGACGAAGTTCTTTATTTTATGTTTTCGTTTATCGTTGCTTTCTATTCGTCCATCCTCTCTATCTCTTTTTTCTTCTTTTTCTCTTTCACATTTGTTCATACTAACTTTGTGTTTCTGCATCTCTCTCTCTCTCTACACCTCGTTCTCTCTCTTTCTCTCTCTCTCTCTCTCTCTTTCTTCATTCTCCCATCCTACTACATCACAGGATTCGGGTACAGTTTTATGATCATCTCAAACGTCGTCATCGTCAAGAACTACTTTCCCGACTCTTTCCCAAGCGCCATAAGCATCAGTATCTCCGCCGGTGCAGTTGGGATGATGTTGATCCCTGTCATAACGGAGACACTTGCCAACATCTACGGATGGCGAGGCTCTCTTCTGCTCATTGCAGCCATGAACTTCCATAACGTCCTGGCAGGGGCCCTCTTTAGACCGCTCACATCAACTTGGCACCAACATTCCTACTCTACAAAACACAATAGTACTGCTGATAGTGCCAGAGAAAGAAGGACATTAGATGATTCAACCAGCTTCAGAAGTGATGTGAAGACGACATGCAGAGGCCTATATTCTTCTGTAAATGCACCTGAACAGGGTTGTCCAGAAAACAAAGAAACACAGTCGGGAACGAACTCCTGTCTCGACTCCGAGAAAAGGATGACCGTAATACAGAATTGCGAACAGAGCTTGGGTGTAAGTGAGTGTAACGGTATAATATCTGAAAAGGATCAGCTGATTCCTAAGGGGCAGTCGAGGACACCTGACGATTTTGAGAGCGGGTCAGTCGAAGAGGAATCCAAATCTACAACAGAGGACGGTGGTTGCATTAGGAGTTTGATCGATCTGTTTGATTTGAGACTGCTATATGATTTTCCTGCATTAAACCCGATAATGATCGCTGGACTGTTGTTTGGGGCGACCACCACAGGCTGGGTGGCTTTTTTGTTGCCCAACGCTCAGGAGAAGGGATATATGATGGATAAAGCCGTACTCCTTGCTTCAGTTGGAGGTGAAGCTTTCAGTATTCTTCTTTTGATGGACGTAACTGGGGTTGGGATCTATTGATTCATGTTGGACTATTCTGCCCTTGTTCCCAAATATTGGTATATTCTAAGTTTGTTTTATTGTCTAAATTCCTTGAGAGGAACTGCAGCCCCCCTGCCCCGCCTCGTATGTCTATGTCAGGAAATACATTAAACATAAGCATGCTTGGATAGTACACTTACATCTCCAATTTAGTTTCTATAACCATAACGATGTACCTCTGAAATTTAAATTTCGATAAAGGTCTTGGGAACTTCGTTGGTCGATTTTGCATCGGCTACATGCTCCGTAAGCGGATCGCTGCGAGGACCATGTTCGTCGTCTGCAATCTCATATGCGGTGTAGCCTTCTGCCTGGACTACGTCACGACCATTTTCTGGGGTTTGTCCATCCTGTCGGCGTTAAACGGATCAACAATCGGGGCTATGACGGTACTTATCACCCTAATGATTGAGGAGATCGTTGAAGAGTCGAGATTCACCTCAGGGGCTGCTCTGGTTTATTTCTTTGTGGGACTTGGTGAAATCGTCGGAGGTTTATTCGCAGGTGAGTCCTGCTGGTGAAGAATCAGCCTTGTGTTGAATATACACAATATACGGCAGTGGGGCAGGGAGTCGATCGGCACACTGCCCAAAATTGCACAAGAATGAACTGTGGCCCTTTTAGAAATATAATCGTGATCAGGTCCAATGCTATCAAATGCCCCGTCTCTAGATAAATCATTGTATTTATTTTTTCCATTATATTCAGGTTAGCACGACTGAGCATGTTCTAAATTAACTGTTTCCCTATGGTCAAATAGTGAATGCATGTACTTTAAAATGCTGGACAAATAATAGGTCTTTTTTTAATACTTTGTAGTTAGCAGGCACAAGCCCAATCACTGTGCTTATTAAACAGTGTCTGCACTGCTAGACTATGATGAATAGCATACTGAATTGGCTCGGTACTTTAACTGCTCCGGACACAGTCGGACAGATCTAGGCTCTACTCAAAGCTTTAGGAATTCTTGTAAAGTTCAAAAATACATGTAGAGTCTGTGCAGACTCGATACTTTGTCCACAGAGATAACAAGCTGCACGCGAAAACTGTGCACGGTGATGGCGTAAATCTAATGGCGCAAATCTATCAAATTGGGGCCGGTGTTTAATGAAGCATGTCATTATTTAAAGTATCTTGTGGAGAACTTAAGCCTCCGTATATCTCGAAATGTATTTTCTTTATGTTAAGGAACTCTTCCTTTATTCATTTTTACTCGTAGGATGGCTGTACGAAATAAGCCACACTTACGTCATAGCCTTTATCGCCTTAGGAGGGTTAAACGTCCTGGGGGCTCTTCTGACGATTCTGACCTTCCTTCCGTGCTCTCTATTCCGACTTTGACATCTGGACGGAATAGAATAAAGTATCTGTTGCACACGAGGCGTTATCCACTGACGCAGGATTGCGCCAGCGGCTGGCGCGGTCTGTGACGCGTCGTGTTGGAGTTTACATCATTCAACAAGTGAATGCAAATGAACAGTGCAATCATTGATTTGAATTACTAGTCCACACTGTGGGTTACATACTGTAAGACTTGATGTGAAAACACTATTCCATACGATGTAAATTGGGTGAGACTCCATTTGTTAACACCGTCCCACAAAGTGTGGAACTGTTTATGAAGAAAACATATATTCCATACTGTGTAAGAATCGCAGTATAAAACTTTATGTGAAAAACACTATTACATACCCTATATGAACACACTTTGTAATACATTGTGAGAGTCTATGGGGGGAAAAAATACCATGCTATGTAACACAGCGTGGGACTATTTGAAAACAGTATTCCATACTGTGTAAGTTGGGTGAGAATCCATGTGTAAACACCGTTCCACACTGTGTAACACAGTGTGGAACTCTATATATGGAAGAGAAAAAAAACTATTCCATACTGTTTGACTTGGGTGAGACTCCATATATAAACACCGTCCCACACTGTTTAACACAGTGTGGAACTCTATATGGAAGAAAAAAACTATTCCATACAGTGTGACAATAACAGTATGAAACTTTATGTGAAAACACTATTTCATACTCTATGTGAACACACTATCCCACACTGTGTAATACATTGTTAGAGTCTATTGTGAAAAATATACCACGCTATGTAACACAGTGTGGGACTATTTGAAAACAGTATTCCACACTGTGTAATACAGAGTGGGACAACTGTGTAAAAGTACTATTCCACATTATATCCTGCATCAAAAAATTATTGTTTTTGATTGGTTGGGATCTCGTCACGTGACCAGAAATATTTCAACTATTTTAATGTTGCTCTGAAAAAGTACTATTTGGGAGTACTATTTGGGAGAAGAAGTACTATATGAGAGTACTATTTTTGAGTTTTTTTGTTTTTTTGTTTTTTTTCAATTTGAAAATTTCATTTCTTTTTTGTTGACATTTTTACAAATCTAATAAATCTTTTTTATTTGTCATTCTTTTTTTTAATAAAAATTATAATTTTTCTAATTCTTCAAATTTTGATCAAATTTTTCCCAAAAATGTGTAATCTTTTTTTTTTAAAGATAAATCTTTGATGCAGGATAACAAATATACCATGCCTTCTTTTCGAGGTACTGGTTAAAACTATGGGCCTCGGTGACTCCAAAAGTACCATTTGCTTCGGGGCTGCGCCCTCAGCAAATAGTACTATTGGAGTCACCTCTTGCGCATAGTTTTAACCAGAACCTCTCAAGACAGTGTATATTTGTATACTATGTAACGGTGTGAGAGACTAGAGAGACTATGTAAAAAAAAAACGATTTTCCACACTTTGGGACTTTGTATCAAAATATATTCCACACTATGTGACAGAGTGTGAGTCTATATAATCATGCATGTAAAAACGGTTAACAAAGAGTTGAATGGTGTTTTCATACAGAGTCTCACACCTTTTTGGGGGTACACAGTATAGAATAGCGTTTTCACATAGGCTCACACTGTGTTACAGAGTGTGGAATAGTATTTTCACATAGAGTCTCATGACGTGAGTATGTTTAAAGACCCTGTCTGAAGTGAAAAATGAAAAAAATGGATTATATATCAAAGGAAAGCTTACGAACCATAGATTACAATAATACCAATTATATGCTACTTTAGTGCCTGTCAGACGAGTAACAGCTCTCTGAAAACTCGAAATCTAAAGCTTTGAAAATCGGGAGTTGTCGACCTAAAAACTAGCTATCGAATTGATGACATCATCATATGTGGAGTACGCATATTCACAATGACTTTGCATTAATTAAGCACGGCTCATCGCCTGTTATGTTATGTTATGTCGTCACTGTAACTGCGGCAAATTGACCCCTGTTGACCTGTGATTTAGAGAGGTGCGGAAAACAAGGTTTTAATTCGCTTTTGTGCAATACTGAAAGGTAAAATATTTTGAATTCCTTTATATTTGTATTCTATGTTCATTCAGCTTTCCATTGATATAAATTCGTATTTTCATCGGACAGGGTCTTTAAGATAAGCCTATCTATAATCATTTGTATCAGCATTATTTGTAGACAATGGGTTAATATGGACAGTTTAGGTGCAACTAAATGAAATGTCGTTTAAACACATCAATGCATTATTATCTTTTATCTTATCTTACTTTATAATATATCACATTCTACTTTCATAATCTCGGGGAAAGTTCTGTCTATTACCAAATATGTATTCTCCGTTTTTAGTCAGTTTTAAAGATGTCTTTGTTTGATTTGAATGGTATACTAGCTATTTCTACAATAGCCTATCTTTTAGCGAATGTAGCTACTGCATATGTTTTTGCCTAGCAGCTGATATTGATCTCAATTATTTTTTCAAAAGAAAAAAAATAATATCATATCCGTGCTGCAACTATTAAAGTGATATGTGTGCTGAAAAACTAAAATATAAAAAGTAAGATGAACCAAAACTGCAACTGATATATACGTATAAATCGACATCTGTTATCACGTTATGTCCTGTGATTGTGATAGTGCACCTGATTTATGTCTGTTCTTACCTACAATCGTTTTAAATTTTTATTTACAATCAATTTAAACTCAGTTGGAGTTTTGTCAAGCGAACTTTACAAACATCAGAATTACTGTTTTCTGGTGTGTTTTATTTGTACTCTGATATAATGTATCAATTCAATTCGTAAAATGATTGACCTACTATAATTACGAATCAAATAGTCACCTGTTTGGAAGCTGTTCTGTGTGATTGATTATCATTATGACCTTGTTTACTTCATGCTAGGCATATTTTCAGATGCGTAGGTAAAAATATGGTATTCGGTTGACTTTAAGTGTAAATAAGTATAGTTTGATTTGTTTTATGCCTTTTGAGCTATTGAACTACCTTGAGCTTTTCCCTTTTTCCTGATGTTTCTATTACTAATCCTCCCCTCTCTCTCTCTCTCTCTCCCTCTCTCTCTCTCTCTCTCTCTTTCTCTTTCTTTGTCTTCCCCATCTCTTTCTCTCTCTCTCTATTTCTCTCTCTATCTTCCTCCCTCTCTCTCTCTCTCTCCCTTCTTCTCTCTATCCCTCTCTATCTCTCTCTTCCTCTGTCTCTCTTTCTAACTCTCCTTCCCTCCTTCCCTCCTCTCCGTCTCTCTCTCTCTCTCTCTCTTTCTCTTACTTTGTCTTCCTTCATCTCTTTTTCTCTCTCTCTCTCTTCCTCTTTCTTTGTCTTCCCTCATCTCTTTTCACTCTCTCTCTTCCTCTCTCTCTCTCTCTCTCTCTCTCTCTCTCTCTCTCTCTTCCTCTCTCTCTCTCTCTCTATCTCTCTCCTCCTCTCTCTCTCTCTCTTTCTATCTCTCATTCCCTCCTTCCCTCCTCTCTGTCTCTCTGTCTCTCTCTCTCTCTCTTTCTCTTTCTTTGTCTCCCCTCATCTCTTTTTCTCTTTCTCTCTCTCTCTCTCTTCCTTTCTCTCTCACTTCCTCTCTCTCCCTCTCTCTTCTTCTCCCTCTCTCTTCCTCTCTCTCTCTCTCTCTTCCTTTCCTTCGTTCGATTTGAGGCACATGACTCTCCTATATTTCAGTCACACCGACGGGACAGACACCGAACCGACAACAGACCGAACGAAACATTTCATTTATTGGCAATGTCAAAGAACCGGTCGGTGTGGAGTCGGGTTGTCGGTGTGACCAGGGAGATGTGACTTAGATATTAGATATGACTTTGTAGCTACACTCCCAACTGGAGGAGAAACAAGTAACTAAAGGATATTTCAATGTCTAACCCCACCGCACAATTGCTAACCTCGTTCCCAATGTTCGATATTTCTTTTCATGGATTATATTTTTATCAGCCTACCGTTCGATTTTGTTCCATTTTGGTTAGTTTTATTAACCAATGAATATTTCTTACATAATTGATTATTGCCAACTTTAGTGGTCTGCTTCATTTTCCCTAGACTTATAGGCCCGAATTCACAAAGGAGTTTTACATTTAACCCATGGTTTAAACCCTCATTTACATAACCCATGGTTTAAAATAAGCGCAAATTGAGGAGTACCTTGCCTTGCGCGCGTTTAATATTGGACCTCTGACTTGTGTCGCGCTTATTTTGCGCTTATTTTAAACCATGGGTTATGTAAATGAGGGTATAAACCATGGGTTAAATGTAAACCTCCTTTGTGAATTCGGGCCATAAAGTTCATCTTTTCTAAGGAGCAAGCTATTTATATTTCATCAAACATAAGGTACTTAGTTACCTATAGTAATGCCATACAAAAACATATATAAATTCATTTATCATCGTTTGAAATATGGTGTCCATGTAAATGTGAGGAATTATGCCATAATGAATTATTGTAATGTTGACATAATACCATGTGACGTATGTATTAGCCGATGGCAGGAAAGTCATTATCTTAATAAAAACCGTTATTTACCTAAACTTGAGCTTGTTAAATCTAACAAAAATTTACCAAATATATGCATGCTATCTCAGTATACGAGGCCTGATATCTCAACTTGTTGAGGAGTCGTGGTATAGTGGTCATTCACTAGACTCTCGAATTCGAATATCAGCCCTTTGGAAAGACATTAGTCTATACATTTGCCAGGATCAACCAAAATTGCTCGGGGTGAGGAACAATTTAGTGGTGGTTATTTTACCTGATTACCCCGTAGCTTGTTTGCAGGCACAACCCCTTGTCAGTTGCTGTATGAAACACTGTCGGCAATGTGAGACTACGTTGATAGCATACTACATAGGCTTTGTACTTAACTGATCCGGACGCGTTTATTTTAGGCAAGCCATCTTATTGATTGATCAAAGCGGCTTGGAAAGAGGTCAGGCTCACTATATAAATAGGCAAAAAAACAGGAATGAATAATTACTGCGATTCAAACCCTCTACTGTAGAATTATCGTACGCTAACCTTGCCGATTGAGTCAACGATGGATTGATGAAAGATGGGTTTACATTATTATTATAAACGTTAAAACTAACCCTTACTCTAACCCTAAACCTAATCGAAATCTAATCCTTATCCTAACCCTAATCCTAACCTTAATCCTAATCCTAATCCTGGCATTAAACCAAACCAAAACCCTAACTAAAACCCTATCCCTTACCATAACCTCTGATCTAAAGTACGCTATTCATGAATATTCATGAGATATGTAGTCTGACTAAATAAAGCGTATTATCATTATCACTCCAATTGGTATAACACACGCACCTAGGATGGCTTGTCTCTGTTAAAAAAGACGCGATCCGGACACAGCCTGATCAAGGAGTTACTAGCACTTGGCCTGAAGTAGTCCAGAATCTATTTAATTTTGATCTCCACCACGGCAGCCTCTAACTTGGGCACATCTACAACTACAAGGAGGTCAATGAATATGCATGTTAATAGGAAGCACAGTCATGTAGAGGTGCAGGCGGGAGGTGGTTTGACCGACAACCGAGTTGGCCACTAGTTTGCAGACACAAACCCTGGTCAGTCGTAAAAGAGAGTCTGCACTATAAGACTACCATAGGCCATGCACTATAGCTGCTCCTGACACAACCAGTAGGTAGCTGGGCTAGGCTTCTCTCAAGGCACAATGATTTTTTGATAAATTGTCAAATTAGGGTCTGTGCTTGCAGACTAGTTGGCCACGTGCTCTTTGATGTTAACAAACGACCAAAAGAATCGCCAAATTTGTATAAACACGTTATCAAAATCGAAACTCAAATAAATATACTCAAATTCTACTACCTCATAACCACAGACAATACAACTGTATAATGGTAAGATTTTTCCCCTGATTTGACTGCGCCACTGTGTTGCACGTTCCACCTTCATACACGACCTCAATTCTGCCCGTACGTAAGTTCGAGCGCAGTCAAGAACATAAATATTTATGAATTGACACGACGTCATTGATATGCATATTCATTGACCTCCTCGTAGATGTGCCCGATTAGGGGCTACTCTCCACCACATCAACGTAATACAACCTCCCACTACTAACATGCTGCCAGCCGAAGATGGCGTGATCCTTAAATTAGGACGCCCGGCGAAAAAAAAAAGGCTTGGCTGGTGAGCATAATTATGATTTTGTTGATAACGCCATCTTCGGCGGCTTGAATCAAGTGTAAGGAATATAAATAAAGAACCAGCCGCGTCTTATTTTTTCGTACCACGGCGAGCCCAGATTCCTATTATTTCATGAATACTCATTACGCAGGGTCGGGGAAAGTCTCGATTCTCTTAAAGCCCAAGTCCACTCCGATTTTCAAAAATTATAACATGTTGTAAATAAATCAAAGGTTAAAACTGCCAAATATCACGGGCGTACTTCAATCAGGTGATTTTTAAGAGCGATTTTTGTTTCGGGTATTTCGAGCAAAACATTTATATTGCTGTACGGATGTGACGTATGCTCCTCACAACGAAAGTGCCAGCGGTATACATTCTGACAATAGGCTATTTTCGTAATGTAACCAAATTTAATGCACACGTCTTTGTGAAGTGCCTCTATACAAACTATTTCATTCACCTGATAAGAATAATAGTGTTTCATTATTCTTATCAGGTGAAGGAAATAGTTTGTATCGAGGCACTTCACAAAGACGTATGCATTAAATTTGGTTACATTACGAATCTGTGTTGTGAGGACCCTACGTCACAACCGACTCGATCATTAACTTGTTTTTGCTCATTAAAAAAAATTATTAAAAATAAATCTGAGCACCATTTTCCAAAACCAAGTTATATTTGGGCTTTTTAGATTTTTGTCTTTCTAATCAGCTCAACTTTTCAGTGGAGTGGACTTGTACTTTAAGTCTTAGCGACGTGCACGCCAGCTAACACACTAGTTATTATGTACTTCAGAATAACGCACGAATACACCCCTGAGAACTTCGGGTAGTTGAGTTCGTGGGGAACGGTGAAATCGTGTGGTGAGTGCAAGCGCACGCACGCACTCGAAGGTAAAATAGTTCATGCGACCAGAATATGGTCTATATCAAGGCGTGCGTGTCTTTCTTCCCAGTACTGCCTCTCGAACACCGCATCCAACATGTCAGTACCTCAACCCGGAGAATCGACAGGACGATGGAAGTATATGATCATCGTAGGTGCCGCCATCGTTAACTTCTTCAACACCGGTACGGCAAAGTCGTTCGGCGTACTCATTCCCGACCTGGTAGAGGATTTGAACACCGGTGTGTCCATCCTTGGATTTGGTATTGGAATGTGTCATGGCGCAGCCGTTGGTTTAAGTAAGGTGTTTGTTTTTTTTCTCTCTACTTTTAAGGTTGTTACAGGTTAAAGATTTTATGATTCATGAATTTTTTTCATTTCTCCTCTTTATATAGTTTAATTTGGAAGGGTATATTTTTAATCATTCCTTTTTTCAGGGGACTGAGTTTTATCGAATTGGCGTAACATAATTATAATGAGATAAGGATAACAATCAACGTTTAGTTTTGAAAATATAGGGATGTTAAGAATTCTAATCGTATCGCGGTACGGAATAACACAAAAAATATAAAATTATTTTTAACTATACTAGTAATTTCAGAATTATGAATATCGACATTAGTAGAGCCTGGCAAATAGTTCACGTCGGAGGCGGCGATTCCGTGGGGATAGGGGGCACAAGGCGCCCCTCCCCCACTCGTTTAAGTACCCCCAAAGGTGCCCTTTTTCCTTTGCAATAGGTGTCAATTTTCCAATCTCATAAGTGCCCCTTTTCAGGTACGAGAAGTGCCCCTTTTCATGTTTGATTAGTGCCTCCTTCACCTCTGATAATTGCCCCTATTCAAATCTGACAGATGCCCCTTTAACTTTGACCAGTGCCCTTTTTCCTTTGTAAAAAGTATCCCCTTTTTACGCATGCCCCTTTTCCTTTCTATTAAGTGCCCCTTCTCCTTTTCATAATTATCCTTTTTTTTTACCTCTGATGAGTGTCCTGTTTTTGTTAACACGTGCCCCTTTTCCTTTTTAATAAGAGATAGTTCACCTTGTCATAGAAGCCCCTTATCACCTCTGATAAATGCCCCTATTACAATCTGGGAGGTGCCCCTTTTCTTTCAACAAATGCACCTTATCCTATATAATAAGTGCCCCTTTTTATCTCTGGCGAGCGCCCCTTTTCAGGTGCGATAAGTGCTTTTTTTCACTTCTGATAATTTCCCTTTCTAGATTGATTACCTTCCCTTTTGCCTTCTAATAAGGGCCCTTTCTCCTTTTCATTAATGACGCGACGCTAATGCGCCGCTTTTTATTTTCTCACGATTTGCCCAAACCCCTCGCCGCCGGCTTGATCCGCCCCTTCTTCCCTGCATCAACGCACACACTTTGAGAAGAAAAGAAAAAACTTTTTTAATTCAAATTCGTTTACAACTTTTAAAGCAACAGTGTATATGTACCGAGTGTTTCCTCTCAAAATAGCAGGATAGCATAACATAACTTATCCATTACATTGTCTGATCATTTATTTTCCTTGTGTGGCATGACAACATATATTATATTTTTAATCAAGAAAAGGTATTTCGATGGACAGCTTTATGGTGTCTTAAAAGCTCTGACATTAATCCCATATTCTGAGTAAGTCACACTTTTTTCTTTCATTGCACCAAACATATGTGCTTAATATTCAACTTTCAAATGTATATTAATTAGGTTTATTACTTTAACTTCATTTAAAAAATATCTCAATTGAAAGGTCTTTTCAGATAATGCATATTCGGTCAAAGAATAATGATTTTTGATATTTTTCAAAATTTGGCAAAAATAATATTTTTAGGCTTCAACAATATGTGATCAAGCCTACTCGTGTAACGCTGACAACTTATACAACTATTGATCTTTTTTTCACCTCAAATGATGACATGATTCAATACTTTGACGTTTTGCCTGTAACTCTTGGTGGTCATTATTTGGTCGTAGCCTTTTTTAGTGAAATCAGGCAGGTGAAATTAAACTACCACCAGCTGTACGCAAATATATTTTTTCTCAAAATATCAAGAAAATGAACTTGGCAAATTTCCATTATAAACTTCGTCAAGAACAATGGAATGTTTTTTATGTGAAAACGACGCTGAAAAGTTTTAATACAAATGGGTCAATCTTTTCAAAGTTAAGTCAGATATGTATGCACCTTTAAAGAAAAAGAAGAGTGCGACAAAAAAGTACTCCATGGATGAATTACAATACCAAAAATCTTATGGATATATAGGGCGAAGAACTATGCGCGCTCACATGGTGTGACTGGACAGAATATTAAAAGGTTAATAAGTGATCTTGTAAAAATCTGAAATGTATGAAATCTCCATGAATTTCAAACTAGCGTTTTATAAGGATTCATTACCTTTAATATAGGTTTTCCGCCCAACTTCGTAACCTTAGCATCCGAATTAACGTTACGTTCATTCAAGTTCGTGCGAAATTGAATGACTATGTAGATCAACATTCAAAAAGCTAATTGCGTCATTCAAATTGATTTTAGTAGCATGCGATTTCATACTCTTGTCACGGAGACGTGCAAAACGAGCATTCAATTTAGAAAAGCGTGCAAAGAGCATTCAAATTCGCGCCGGACAGACGTTGGTATGTATTCGAGCATTCAATTTCGTCATTAGGCATACTTGTGTGACATCTGTGCATTGCTTTTCATTTGTTGTTAATTTGTCACTTAATATACTTCTGTTTGAATAATTTTATGCAAAGTTTACTTGTGGGAATGACATGCGTATTCGTTTTAGCAGATATCTGTCATTACACAGGTAACTGTCCCCAGAGAAGGTGCACAATTTGTGACTTCTCTTCTAAGCACAAGCTATATATAAACCGATCCTGGACAGCGGTAGAGTTCTGCTTTAATAAACATGGACATGATGGAAACAAAATACAATGATGAATAAATAAAAAGACGTAAAATGAAAAGAAAGAAAGATCACCTACTCAATCAAAATTGATCAAAACAAACCATTTAAAAAATAACCTTATTTATAATGAAAAATATGAAGATATGAATAAAGAATAAAGAATGTCGAAAGAAAGAAAAAACATAAAATGCAATATAAATATATCAGACAAATAAAAAAGATTGTATAATGTGAAATCATGTCAGAAAAGATCATAGAGAAAAAGAATAAATGAATGAATATGAAATACTGAATATCCGAATAAACATCGAGCCACATACTTTGATTATAAGGTCTAGTTTTAATTTGAATGACCCGATTGCGAAAGAGGTTGCCCATAGACGAAAATGAAACTGCAATTCGCCAAAGAATTCTCCTCCCACTCAACATTGGCGAAATTGAATGACCCTTACGCATTTCCAAATTGACTGAACCAAGCTTTAATTTGAATGTGCATGTTTAGAAAATTCGGTGACTCGAAACGAAATTGAATGCAACAAGTTTAAAAATGAAACAGGGGAGCAACGAGTGGAGAAAATTTGCTCGAACATGAATGCATGTTAATGAAATTGATTGCTGCTTTGACGAAATTGGCCGGGAAAACCTATACTAAAGCCTTTATTTCACATGAGAATGATAAAAGGGGAAAGAAGGAAGGCCCTACAAATGGAGCATGGGACAGTCATGCGTGCAAATTCTTAAATTGAGTGACACCGCCGCTCAAGGCATGTAGAGAATATCGAGACATTTGTGGAATTTTGCTTGTTGAATAGGCCAAAGTTTGGCAGGGACGGTCTGGTAGAATTGTTGAAATTAGGATCTGAGCTATTTATGGAAGACCCCCCTCCCTCTACATTCACCACTGAACTGTTAACACGTACAAGGTATTTCTTCTTATATCTTACAGCATTCTTGTCACGGCCCCTCCTGAAAAAGACAACGTGTAGAGTACTGACGATAATCGGTGGATGTGTGTCTGGTCTCGGCTTCTGCATCTGCTCGATCAGTGGCAATGCTGCTCTATTCACCATTGGGATAGCGGTGGCAGGTATGGTGTAGTTCATAGGAAAGAAGTTCGTTGTGGAGTTGTCGTGGTATAAATGGTTTATTCATTTGACTCTCCATCCAAGCGATATGAAAGTCATTGTAGTTTGCTTAGCAAACTACATTGCTCCTCACGGAGTGGAGAATGTGCATACATTGTTTGTGGGCAAGACTGAATCCAGTGACCATGATGACTGGGGTGATAATACATATATAAAGTGCTTAAAGGGATAGTTGAGTTCTTGTTTAAGACCTCAAATGCCTTCAAAGTGCAAGGTCATTGCTCTTATTCTTATTTATGACATAATTTCTAGTGCCCTTTTAGAACCTAAAATTGCTATGAAGGTAATTTTAGACCCCAAAATGTGTGAATTTAGATTGAATACGATCCTACCAATTCAGCTCCACTTTCAAAAAAAATACGGTGACCGTTAATTAATTAATTAATTAATAATAACAATACACGGGCCGGTTGGTTGTGCGTATTATAACCAACACGAACAAGCTAACAAAAAGTCAATATTGGCATTGGCTGGAATAACACGTTTTTCAACGGCTGGTTCAAAATTACCGAATATTTGTGGGGCACCACAAATATTAGAAATGGTTATATTTATGGATATTTCAGCCGTCTCTGAACCGATTTTGATCAAACAAAGCTAATTTTGTCATTTAAATTGTATATTCTTTCAAATTTGACACTCAGTTTTCATTATCTCACAAAAAGTTATTTTGTTTAGCGCCCTCTGCAACAAACTCAACTTGACTATCCATTTAAAGACATCTTCGATGCAAAAAGTTCTTTGTAAAACCAGAATGATAATTATTAACATGTGAAGGGGAAATTTCACACGAAATTCAAAAAGAAATTTGAGGTCGGTAAAAGATGGAAAGCTTTGTGAACTTTCGTATTCGTTGCAACGACGACTTCTCGTCAATGCCTTGTTTCCGTTTGCGTTCTGAATTCTTATTGCATTGAAGACTTCTCGTCAATGCCTTGTTCGCGTTCTGAATTCTTATTTTTCTTCTTCCCTAAAATCCTATTCGTTTTGCACGCAGTACTTGTAAGTCATATCTATGTCCCGTCCTCCAGCCCGATTCCTTTCAAACTTCGTAGGCGTAATCTACGGCATCCAATCTAGGTCACCTGACTCTTTGTTTTCCAAAATCACTCATGCGTAACCGTCCAGGCCCCATTTTGTCCGTTTCGGGTCCTTGTTTAGGCCTTTCTTTCTTCCTTCGCAACTCCTCTATCCTAGATCCTACAGACTTCTAACAAATTCCTCAAGATATTCTAAGTATGGTCTAAGAGATGTTCTTTCATCTGCGACGTATAACCTGCCCTTCGGGATACCACCTTCATACTCGAAATTGAAGTCCGTAATCGAATCCGACAAAAATCGCTAAAATTCTTAGAAAATTGACCCCTAAAAACCGTAAATTGCCATGACTTTCTCGTTTCAATTCCGTTTGCTCTCAAATTCCCACACTATATGTATCTTATCATAGCGCACACCCCTACTTAATTTCACACTCCAATGGATACGCACGATATAAATAACACCCTCTAAAGGTCTGAAAATCGCTTTCTTTCTGTGGCCGTAGCTCCATCGTGTCTGGCCAAACCCGTACCTTTTTTGGGTTGAGATACTTCGAGATATGCTCTGACTTTCCAGCCGAATAAAAAAAACATATATCCTATCTCTGACCGACTTTGCGAAAAATGCCCTCCAGATTCGCAGTTTTCAAGAAAATAACTTGCCCTAAATAACGATCTTCTTTATACCTACGTCAATGAAACTTAGCAGACATATGTATCAATACACCTGACAACTGTTTCCAAAGGTTGGTAAAAATTTAATGACGTCATCACAAAGTTATCGCCAAAAATGATGAATTTACTATGCATTACGTAACAGTCCGTTATGTGCTTGCGGTACATTGCGCGCAAATGAAAATGGTGTCAAACTGACCTCAATGAAATGCCCTTTTGAATAATACCAAATACGGTATATGTTCACACAGAAAATTTTAAGTAAATCGCATTTGATCAAGGGTCACTATACGAATTATCGGCTATGACGTCATTTTTTGACCACTTTTCGCCGCCTTGCGCCTTTCCATAATTTTTTCCTTGAAATTTGGCAAGCCTAGTCTGGGTGGCCAAACGCAGGTCATCTCGAAGCTGGATTTAAAAATCTGTCCAAGAGGGGGCATTTTAGACGCCATTTTATACTCTGCATGATAATGTTAGTATGGACGGCCAGTTGTGCCACGGGACGCTTCATGACGTGTTTCTTCATTCACCAAAATCCCATTCGTTTTGCACGCAGTGCTTGTGAGCCCTATCTAGGTCTCTTCCGTTATCCCGATTCCTTTAAAACTTCATAGTCATAGTTTCTAGCATCCGATCAAGTTATACTTTACTCTTCGTTCTCAGAAATCACTCATGCGTGACCGTCTAGGCGCCATTTTGTCCGTTCTGGGCCGTTTTTGGAGGCATTTCTTTTGGCCTATTTATCTCCACTGTCCTAGATGCAACACACTTGTAAACAAATTGCTCTGGATAGTCTGAGAGAGGCTCTTTCGTCTACCACGTAAAAACACGGGCGTCAACGCATGCATATCGTTCTAATACGATTGCAGTTCTAGTTATTATTATTTTTATCATTATTATGAAAGTGAACATGATGAATATTATGATGATGATGAATATTATTATTATTATTATTATCATTATCGTAATTATTGTATCATTATTATCATCAGCATCAATGGCAGTAGTGTAGTAGTACATGTAGTACAAGGCCTCGTAGTAGTTGCATCATTCTGATCCTTATTATCCTTATTCTTATTCTTGTTATCCTTATCATCATAATCATCTTTTGCAATACGTCGTGTGCCCAGGGATCGATTGCTTTACTACATCCAAGATGTCTACCAAAACTTTCAATTCGTTGCTAAAAAATATTATCAAGAAAGAAAAAAAAATAGAATACATAAAGTAGAATATAAAGAATAAATAAGTAGAGAATACAATCTTGACAATAGACAATATGTCATAAATTCGTGTTTCACTTTACCCTTATTTGCATCTGGCTCGAGTTTTGCTTGGTTATTTGTTACTGGATGATTAACATGGACAGAATGAGTTTGTTTACAATTTGATGTACTAAACAAAAGTTTGGATAATTTCAAACGATAACTTTCTGTTTTCTATGACCCTTGGGTATAATTATCTGTCTGGTTGCAATAAGGTAGGTAATAGACGTAAACGCTGGGCTGTTATAATGAAAACGAATAAAAAAATATTGGATTTTTCTAGGGAATATTATGATTTTCAACAACATGATGTTAATAGTAAGAATTTTAAAACTTCAAATGTTTGTTTGATTATGATTAAAATTTGAGTCATTTCAAGTAATGAAATACGACCGTTGCCATGGAAACGGAATGTTAAAGAAGTAGTTCTTTTTTAATCTCGCCCCCTCCGAAAAAATGAAAATGAATGAACCTAATCAATACAAGGACACATTAGAATTTGTTTTATTATTAAGTAAAATAGGAAATAGAAATAAGAGAATACAATCATGACAATAGACAATATTTCATAAATGAATGTATTTCAGTTTACAATTATTTCCAACTGGCTCGAGTTTTGCTGTGGTACTTGGTATTGGAGGATTAACATGGAAAAAAATGAACTTGTTTAATGAATGCATTATCTCTTATTCACTCTAGTTCTAATGTTTTCTGACTGTTTTCAAGACAATATCATTTTTGTCGATCATAATTCTATGTAGCTTGACATCTCATGGTAATTTCTTATGGAAAAGCAATCTATGCAACGATTTAGCGACAATCGTTCGCCATTGTTGCTCTTTAAAACTACTATGACAAGCAGTCATTAGTAATAGTATTTCAGGACTCACGATTAACTAGTTTAACAGTTCATTCTCCTCGGTTGATTCTATTGTTCGAATTATTTGGCGGAGAGAGATAGAAGTGATTCATTTTAAGCGTAACGGCTTTTTATTATTATTCTTATTTGACTATCGCCCCTACTACTACTACTACTACAATGCTATTTCATTGAGAATATAATCACTAATATAGCTGAAATGATTCTTCTCCATCCCCTTCTTCTTCATCCCCTTCTTCCTAGTAGTAGTAGTAGTAGTAGCATCAGTATCAAAATAATCATTATCATTATTATATTTGTTATCATTGGTGTTGTTGCTATAATAGTTAATACTGTATCGTAATTATTATCATTATTATTGTTATTCTCAATATTATTATTATTATTATTATTAGTATTCTTCTAATCATAATCATATTTTGCAATACGTCATGTGCCCCAGGATCGATTGCTCTACTACATCCAAGATGCCTACCAAGACTTTCAATTCGTTGCTTAAATATTACCAAGAGAAAAGAAAAAACATTACAATACATATTTTAAATCTAAGTAGTTCTATGAAGCTTTATGTATCAAGCAGGAGCAAATTAATATTTTAGGACTCACGATTAACTAGTTTAACAGTTCATTCTCCTCGGTTTATTCTATTGTTCGGATTATTTGGCGGAGAGAGATAGAAGTGTTTATTCCCACGCTTAACGACGTACCCACGCTTAACGACGTACCCTAGCTTTAGCCGAGCTACCAGGAAAAAAGGCGTTCAAGCATTCAAGGGATTTCTTCCTGCCGGATATCCATTTACCTGGTTGTAGTGTGGCAAATGTAGATCAATATCTTGCAAAAAAGACATTATTATTTCAACTTTGATCTAAATTCTGATCCGTATAATTGTGTATTCCCATGTACCCGTATCTGTGTCCAGTGCTCTTGTATGGTTTGTGATTGACAGCAAGATTCTATCATTTTTATGATTTGTAATAAGCCCTCTTAAACAGATTCATGCATAATAGAATTGCATTAGACGTAAAGTGTACTACACTTCACATTTCTCTGTCTTAAAAAACAGAGCTTATCTTCAAGACTTGATTTAACCTTATATGAATCTTTCTCGTGTGCAACAAATATATTCGTCACTAAAATAACAGAATGTAAAAACTCATTCTTTCAATTCCTTCATGTCAGAAATTTAAGAAAAGAAGCAAGTTGTGACACAAAAGTTCTTTGGTTGATGTTTTTGTTTTCCATTAATTTGCATTCGTCCGTCCTCTTTATCTCTTTATTCTTCTTTTTCTCTTTCACATTTGTCATACTTTCTTTGTGTTTCTGCATCTTTCTCTCTCTCTACACCTCTCTCTCTCTCTCTCTTTCTCTCGCTCTCCCTTCTCCCATCCTACTACATCACAGGATTTGGGTACAGTTTTATGATCATCTCAAACGTCGTCATCGTCAAGAAGTACTTTCCGGACTCTTTCCCAATCGCCATAAGCTTCAGTTTCTCCGCCGGTGCCGTTGGGATGATGCTGATCCCTGTCATAACGGAGACACTTGCCAATATTTACGGATGGCGAGGCTCTCTTCTGCTCATTGCAGGCATGAACTTCCATAACGTCCTGGCAGGAGCCCTCTTTAGACCGCTCACATCGACTCGGCACCAACATTCCTACTCTACGAAACACAATGGTACTGCTGATAGTGCCAGAGAAAGAAGGACATTAGAGAATTCAAACAGCTCCAGAAGTGATGTGAAGACTACATGCAGAGGCCTATATTCTTCTGTGAATGCACATGAACAGGGTTGTCCAGAAAAAAAAGAAACACAGTCGGGAACGAACTCCTGTCTCGACTCCAAGAAAAGGATGACCGTAATACAGAATTGCGAACAGAGCTTGGGTGTAAGTGGGTGTAACGTTGAAAATATATCTGAAAAAGATCGGCTAATTCCTAAGGGGCAGTCGAGGACACCTGACGATTTTGAGAGCGGGTCAGTAGAAGGGGGGTCCAAAGCGACAACGGAGGACAGTGGTTGCATGAGGAGTTTGATCGACCTGTTTGATTTGAGACTGCTTTATGATTGTCCTGCCTTAAACCCGATAATGATTGCTGGACTGTTGTCTGGGGCGACCACCACAGGCTGGGTGGCTTTTTTGTTGCCCAACGCTCAGGAGAAGGGATATATGATGGATAAAGCCGTACTGCTTGCATCAGTAGGAGGTGAAGCTTTCAATTTTATTTTATTTTTGATGGACGCAACTGGGGGATGGGATCTATTGATGCATGTGATACCATTCTGCCCTTGTTCCCAAATATCGGTATATTCTTTTTTTAAAGTGTATTGTCTAAATTCCTTTAGAGGCACTGCAGCCCCCTCCCGCCTCGCCCTCCCCCGCCTCGTATGTCTACGTCAGGATATACTTTTAACATAATCATGCTCGGATAGTACACTTACATCTCCAATTTTGTTTCTATAACCATAACGATATAGCTCTGAAATTTAAATTTCAATAAAGGTTTTGGGAACTTAATCGGTCGATTTTGCATTGGCTACATTCTCGGTAAGCGGATCACTGCGAGGACCATGTTCGTCGTCTGCAATCTCATCTGCGGTGTAGCCTTCTGCCTGGACTACGTCATGACCATGTTCTGGGGTTTGTCCATCCTGTCGGCGTTAAACGGATCAACCATGGGGGCTATGACGGTGCTTGTCTCCCTGATGATTGAAGAGATCGTTGACGAGTCGAGATTCACCTCAGGGGTTGCTCTGGCTTATTTCTTTTTGGGACTTGGTGAAATCGTCGGAGGTTTATTCGCAGGTGAGTCCTGCTGGTGAAGAATCAGCCTTGCGCTGAAATTACACAAATATGTAGCATTGGAGCAGGGAGCCGGACGGCACACTGCCCAAAATTTCACAAGAATGAACTGTGGCCCTTTTAGAAATATAATCGTGATCGGGTCCAATGCTATCAAATGCCCAGTCTCTAGATAAATCGTTTTAAAAAAAAATATCATTATATTCAGGTTAGCACGACTGAGCATGTTCTGACTTAACTATTTCCCTGTGGTAAACAAGTGAATGCATCTACTTTAAAATGCTGGACAAATGTTTTGAAATATTCAAGTAACATAATCAACTTTACTAATGTGAATACTATGTAGTTAGCAGGCACAAGACCAATCACCGTGCTTATTAAACAGTGTCTGCACTGCGAGACTATGATGAGAGCATACTGAATAGGCTCTGTACTTCTCCAGACACAGTCGGACAGAGCTAGGCTCTGCTCAAAGCTTTAGGAATTGTGGTAAAGTTCAAAATATATGTAGAGTCTGTGCAGACTAGATACTTTGTCGACAGACATAACAAGCTGCATGTGTAAACTGCAGGGTGAGAGGTTTCGTATTTCACGCTGATGGCGCAAATCTATCAAATTGGGGCCGGAGTTTAATGAAACATGTTGTTATTCAAAATGTCTTGTGGAAAACGTAAGCCCCCGTATGTCTCGAAATGTATTTTCTTGATGTTAAGAAACTCTTCCTTTATTCATTTTACTCGTAGGATGGCTGTACGACATAAGCCACACTTACGTCATAGCCTTTATCGCCTTAGGAGGATTAAACGTCCTGGGGGCTCTTCTGACGATTCTGACCTTCCTTCCGTGCTCTCTATTCCGACTTTGACATCTGGACGGAAAAGAATGAAATATCTGTTGCACACGAGGCGTTATCCACTGACGCAGGATTGCGCCAGCGGCTGGCACGGTCTGTGACTCGCGTCGTGTTGGAGTTTACATCATTCAAAAAGTGGATGCAAATGAACAGTGCAATCATTGGTTTGAATTACTAGTCCATAATGTGGGTTACATAATGTGAGACTTGATGTGAAAACACTATTCCATACGATGTGTCTTGGGTGAGACTCCATGTGTTAACACCGTCCCACACTGTGTAACACAGTGTGGAACTTTATGTGAAAGCACTATTTCATACTCTATGTGAACACACTATCCCACATTGTGTAATATATTGTGAGAGTCTTTGTAAAAAGCTATACCAAACTATGTAACACAGTGTGGGACTATTTGAAAACACTATTCGATACTGTGTAACTTGGGTGAGACTCCATGTGTGAACACCGTCCCACACTGTGTAACACAGCGTGGCACTCTATATGGGAAAAATCTAGTCCATACTGTATGACAATCACAGTATAAAACTTGATGTGAAAAAACCATTTCATACTCTATATGAACACATTGTGTAATACATTGTGAGAGTCTATGGGGAAAAAATACCACGCTATGTAACACAATGTGGGACTATTTGAAAACACTATTCTATACTGTGTAACTTGGGTGAGACTCCCTGTATGAACAACATCCCACACTGTGTAACACAGTGTGGGACTCTATGTGAAGAAAAAAACTATTCCATACTGTGTGACAATCACAGTATGCAACTTTATGTGAAAACGCTTTTTCATACTGTACGTGAGCACACGTGCCACAACTGTGTAATATATTGTGAAAGTGTATGTGCAAAAAAAACTATACCACACTATGTAACACAGTGTTGGGCTATTTGAAAACAGTATTCCATACTGTGTAATACAAAGTGGGACGACTGTGTAAAAGTACTATGCCACACTATGTAACAGTGTGAGAGACTAGAGAGACTATGTAAAAAAAATGATATTCCACACTTTGGGACTTTGTATCAAAATATATTCCACACTATGTGACAGAGTGTGAGTCTATGTAATCATGCATGTAAAAAAGGTAAACACAGAGTGGAATGGTGTTTTCATACAGACTCTCAACATTTTTTTTTACACAGTATGGAATAATGTTTTCACATAGGCTCACACTGTGTTACAGAGTGTGGAATAGTATTTTCACATAGAGTCTCAAGACATGGGTTTGTTTAAGATAAGCCTATCTATAGAATCATTTGTATCAGCTTTATCTGGAGAGAATAGGTTAATATGGACAGTTTGAGTGCAACTAAATGAAATTTAGTTTAAACGCATCAATGCATCATTATTTTTTATCTTATCTTATTTTAAAATATATCAAATTTTATAATAATTTTCATTACATTTTCATAATCTCGGGGAAAGTTCAGCCTTTTACCAAATATCTATTCTCCATTTTTAGTCAGTTTTAAAGATGTCTTTGTTTGATTTTAATGGTTTACTAGCTATTTCTACAATTATTATAGCCTATCTTTTAGCGAATGTAGCTACTGCACATGTTATTGCCTAGCAGCTGATATTGATTTCAATTATTATTTAATATACTTACGCTGCATTTAAAAAGATAAACATAATATCATCTCCGTTCTGTGGCTGATCAAAGTGCTGCAACTGCCATAAAAATTAACTTGTTATCATAAATCATGATAAAGTGCTGCAAAATGCAAAAAATGCAAAAACAAAGTGCATGTTCTCTATTCTGTAAGTGATATGTGTGCTGCAAACTGAAATATGAAAAGTAAAAATGAAACTGAACTGCAACTGATATACACGTATATATCGACATCTGTTCTCAAGTTATGTCCTGTCATGTGATAGTGCACCTGACTTATGTTTGTTCTTACCTACAATTTATTTAGATATTTATTTACAATTAATTTAAACGCAGCTGGAGCTTTGACAAGCAAACTGTGAACTGTACAAACATCAGAATGACTGTTTTCTGGTGTGTTTTATTTGTACTCTGATACAAGGTATCAAGAAATACAAGCTACATTCAATTCGAAAAATGATTGACGTACTATACTTACTAATCAAATAGTCACCCTTTTGGAAGCTGTTCTGTGTGTATGATTATCTTTATGACCTTGTTTATTTCATGCTTGCCATAATTTGAGATGCGTCGGTGAAAATGATATCCGGTTGACTTTAAATGTAAATAAGTATTGTTTGATTTGTTTTTAGCCTATTTAACTATTTCTACGTTGAGCTTTCCCCTTTTTTCCTAATGTTTCTATTACTACCCCCTCCCCTCTCTCTCTCTCTCTCTCTCTATCTCCTTCCCTCTCTCCCTCCCTCCCTCCCTCCTCTCTCTCTCTCTCTCTCTCTCTCTATCTCTCTCTTTCTTTCCTTCGTTCGATTTGAGGAACATGCCTCTCTTATATCTCAGTCACACCAACGAGATAGACGCCGGACTGACAACAGACCGAACAAAACATTTCATTTATTGGCAATGTCAAAGAACCGGTCGGTGTGACTAATACCCCGTAATGTACATGTAATACAAAAACAGATACAAATTCATTTAATCATCTTTTGAAAATGGTGTCCATGTAAATGTGAGGAATTATGCCATAATGAATTATTGTAATGTTGACATAATACCATGTGACGTATGTATTAGCCGATGGATGGAAAGTCATTATCTTAATAAAAACCGTTATTTACCTTAACTTGAGCTTGTTAAATCTAACAAAAATTTACCAAATACACTGTTGCTCATAAAGGTGGAATATTTTTTTTTACCCCAATTTATGGAATGATTTTGACAATGATTTATTCCTAATAGATTTAGATAATAGTTTACATGCTCAGATTTTATTGAATAATAATTTGTAAGTGTTTGTTTTGCGTGACTGCTTAAGCATCTGTATGCTACTATGCTAATCAACTAGGGGACCTACGCCCTTAAGTCATAACTGACAGTAAATGAGGATTAATGCCTCACAAACGGGCAATAATAATAGCACATCGACACGGTTTTTATCCTAGGGCCTCACAGTTACGAGGCCATTTCTTTGCCACTGAATCATGACTGCACGCAGCGGGGGCTAGGGTAGGGGGCAGCCCCCACGAATACAAAAAAACAAAGAAAATGTAATAGAGCATCAATTTTCCCCCGGTCCCCAACAGAAAAAAAAAATTCTCTGTGTGGCCATGTCTTGAACCATAATGCATGACCGCACAGAGGAATTTTTCCTGTTGGGGACCGGGGAAAAATGCAATGAATTATTGATACTTTATTACATTTTCTTTGTTTGTATTTCATTACTTCAGTTATGACTTAAAGAGAAAGACCAGTTCTGGTCATGCGATTGCATTGTGAAAGAAACGTTGTGGAATCGATCAGAAAAGGTTGATCATCTAGCATATAAGTATTGGTATGTACTGCAAGGTTCTGGAATCATCAAAATGATAAGAAATTTGGCCCAGTCTTGGTAAAGTTACAAGCACTGTACACAGAAAGATGTATATGGGACTACGCGACCACGTGCACGATATCTATTTGGTCCCAATAGATATAATTTACCAAATATATCAATTAGTAGGCGGTTTCCAGACTTTCCCGGCAAAATTTGTATCATCACGTATTAGTCAAAACATATTCTTTCACATGATTGGTAATGAGAGCTTCCATTTCATTTTCTTGAGAGAGGGGCGTTTCCAAAACTGGCCTTTACCTTTAAGGGCGTAGGTCCCCTAGTTGATTAGCATAGTAGCATACAGATGCTTAAGCAGTCACGCAAAACAAAACTTGCAAATTATTATTCAATACAATCTGAGAATGTAATCTATTATCTAGATCTATTAGGAATAAATCATCGTCAAAATCTTTCCATAAATTGGGGTAAAAAAAAAATATTCCGCCTTTATGAGCAACAGTGTATATGCATGCTATCTCGGTATACGAGGCCTGATATATAAATTTGTTGAGGTGTCGTGGTATAATAATCATTCACTTGACTCTCGAATTCGAATCTCAGCCCTTTGGAAAGACATTAGTCTATACCTTTGCCAGGATCAACCTTGCTCGGCGTGAGGAACAATTTAAAACGGCGACAGAGAATTTGAAACAATATTTCATCATTTAAAAGGGGAACCTGTGAGATTTCCGCTCCCCCTTGTTGCTTGTTTGCAGGCACAACCCCTTGTCAGTAGCTGTGCGAAATAGTGTCTGCAATGTGAGACTATGATGACAGCATACTGCATAGTATGTACTCAGCTGATCCGGACGCGTCCTGTTTTTTAACCTAGGCATTAATTAATTAATCACAGCGGCTTGGAAAGAAGTCTCGACCAATCAGACTTTGATTATTTATGGTTTGCCTCATTATTTGTAAAGGCAAAAGTTAGGAAGGAATAATTACTGGGATTCGAACACTCTACTGTAGAATTATCGTACGCTGACCTCACCGATTGAGCCAACGATGGGTTGATGAAAGATGGGCTTTACATGATTATTTTAAACCGTAAAACTAACCCCAACTCTAACCCTAAACCTAATCAAAATATAATCCTTATCCTAACCCTAATCTTAACCTAATCCTACTCCTAATCCTGACCTTAAACCAAACCAAAACCCTAACTAACCCCTACCCCTAACCCTAACCTCTAATCTAAAGTACGCTATGTCATGAATATTCATGAGATATGTAGTCTGACTAAATAAAGCGTATCATCATTATCACTTCAATTGGTATAACACACCCACCTAGGATGGCTTGTCTAGGTTTAAAAAAGACGCGATCCGGACACAGCCTGAGGTAGTCCAGAATCTGACCTATTTGATTTTGATCTCCACCACACCAACGCAATGCGACCTCCCACTCAGGGGCGGATCCAGCCGGCGGCAAGGGAGGGGGCCTAAAAAGGGGCCCACTTCGTGCGAAAATTTGAAAATCGTGCCGGTCGATTTTTCGCTCAGTGGGGGTAGTGAGCAAAAAAAAAAAGAATGGGAATTTTTTTCCACCACCACCCCTGGGCGCCAGGGTAGTGAGCACAATTTTTTTTTGGCACCCGAAAATTTTTCCTACGGGAAGGGTTAATTTTTTCCACCGCCACCCCCTTGGGCGCCAGGAGGGGCCCAACTTCTTTTTTCAAAAAAGGGTGTTTTTACCTGTTTTTTTCTAGGGAGGGGCACGGGCCCCCCCCCTGGATCCGCCACTGCTCCCACTAAATACTTGCTGCCAGCCGAAGATGACGTGATCCTTAAATAAGGACGCCCGGCGAAAAAAAAATAGGCTCGGCTGGTGAGCATAGTTATGAGTTCATTGATAACGCCATCTTCGGCGGCTTGAATCAAGTGTAGGGAATACTAGTATAAAGAACCGGTCCCAGATTCTGGACACAGCCTGAGGCTGACAGGGCTAGGCTTTGCTTAGGGCTTTACTTCAGCAATTGTGTAAAGTGTCAAATTAGGATCCGTGCCTGCAGACTACCTTGGTGCCGTCATGTGACTAATACGTCAAAAAATAACTACACAATAAATCAAAGGAAAATACTTTTTAATTCATATCTAGCGGAAATTGTCAGAAATGTCATTATGTTTTCCTTTTAGCTTGTAAGTGCTCGCAGTACCGCCTACGTGCCAACTCTAATTTTGTTTTCTATAAAATCAACATCAGTATCTGAAAATTCGGATTGTTACTAGACAACTGTAACAAAACTACATTTCGCGAATGTTTTCAGTCGATATTTGAGCTTGTCTCGACATTTTTTCCCTCTGTAAATATTTGCTAAGCATGACTAACTGCTTTGGTAACTCTATGTTCTTCATTGGCGTGTCAATCAACAGCGCTCTCTAGCGGCGAAAACCCACGCATGAGTTCCCCGAAGTTTTTCGATAGACTGTAACATTAGATCCATCCTCAATATTATTAAGCGTATTTCTTCTTCTTCTTTTTCTGTCTGTCTTTTCTTCTCCAAACTCTGCCCACGGCTATGTAGATCGTCATCTCTTTTGGGAAAAGGAATGGTTGAATTCTAGGAGAAAGTCTTCCTTTACAATATCTTGTTGATTTGCTCTATTTACGGTCATGTAACGAGTTCAACAAACCCGTATTATATAACGAGGGCACTTGATTCTTTAAGTCACTGAAGAAAGTGAACGTTCACTTGATCAAAATTATAAATGCAGGGCAAAAATAATATAAATAAAATAACCCTAAATCCAAGAAAATCAATCAAGAGATATATACATTTGCCCTGTTGGACTTTACTAATTTTTTTTTTTTTTTTATAATCATTACTTCTTATGTTTCGCGGTACCCTGACTCTTCAAGATCGGATTCAAAATGTTGTAAAAGGGCACTTTTCCAAATCAACGTCAAACCAAAATAAGTCATTACACTTTTAGGTACTCATTTATCATTTTTTTTAATTTATTATATTGATACGTAAAGGTAAAGGGAGTCTTTTTTTTAATAGGCACCTTTTGACAATTTTGGGGTCTAAAGTTTGCTACAGGGATCTAAAAACTCGATATATGAGAGGTTAATATTTTGTATATGTTCTCGAGGAATGCCACTTGGGTTTTAAAAGTGGAACGCGGGAGTTGTGCCCCCCCCCCCAATCCGCTAATGCTCTAGATGACATTTCGTCCTTATTGGTCTGCGGTTCCATTAAATATTCCACGTAGGGAAGACGAAAATTAATGATTAGCTCCCTATCTATCAACAGATGCTATATCACCAACTAATATCGGCTTCCCACTGCCTGTCTAGTTATAAAGAAGTCAAACCAGAAATTTCCTAGTAATCTTAAATGGTTCTACTTTGCTTCTCCAATTTATAACTTTTTTCATCAGGTTCTCTTTAAATCTATTTAAATAGAAATTAAAGATAAATTATGTGCTGGTCATACACTGTGAAGGAAACTGTCTGCAAGAAATTGAAAAAAGGTTGATTATGTAGTACATCATTTATGCTGTGAGGTTTTAGAATGATCATATGAAAAGAGACTAAGTCTAGCTGAAGATCAGGGGGGTGTTTCACAAAGACTAAGATCGACTTTAAGTTGGACTTAAGTATAACAGGCCGTTCATGCCATTGTTTGCTATCATTATTTACTGGCATTGGTCTCTCAAGGGATGTACAAATCATGGTAAAAACTTACATTTTCTGATAATTCATTATTGAAGGAAAAAATATTATCTAAAGATTATAATTTAGAGACCAATTGGGATAGCAAGCAATGGCATGAACGGCCTGTTATACTTAAGTCCAACTTAAAGTCGATCTTAGTCTTTGTGAAACACCCCCCAGATGCACTGCAAACCGAGTTGGGTATAATATATATATTACGTTTGGTCCATTTGTTTCAGCCATCTCTTGTCATATTTCGAATATGAGGGCATTTGAAGACGAATATTTTTCAGGAATTTTTGTTTTCTTCGATATTGTTACGAACCTTATGCATATTCATATATGGTAATGTTAATTATGCGCATAAGTAGAGGACTCGCTTGTAAAGCGGGGGATTTTTGATGAAAATCTATGACCGTGTTTGTCACAGGTATCGTAATATTTTGTTTTGTTTTAATAATGTTGCTACTGTTGTGTCGAAGGATGCCGAAAGATATAATAGTATAATCTAATATCACCTTTTTCTGACAAAATTCTTTCGCACTATCAAAAATAGAATAAAAAGATCACAAACTATGTTTCACCTTTCCCAGAACTCAACCTTATCTTTAAAAAAGACAAATAGAAATTAAGCCCTTGACCTTTAAAACGTCAATGTCGTACCTGGAAGGATGGTGGAAACCATGCAAGTAATTACATCCTTACTGACGTGTTAAGAAAGGAATGGGCAGATTTGTCTTCAAATTAGACTGGCATTAATACGTAAATGGATCCAGTGGGCTGTGGGAGACGCCCCTTATTGAGACAAAGATATTGAAATAGTATTCTGCAATTGTAATAACGTCCCCCCCCCCTCCCCTTTTACCGGTAGCGTCTGAGTGGAGAAGAAAATTGGCCTTGAAAACATTCTGAGAACATTATTTTTGGGGGAAGCTTGTCTGCTTAAGTTGTCAGAATCGTTTTCCATTTCAATGGTCAGCGGGTGTATTCTTTGATAGTTGCTACTTCCTCTAGGATGTGTCTGACCGCGAATTCTGAATGGAAAAGAGTGATCATGGTGATGGAGGTTTTATCGTTTTATTTCGGTCATGATTGATGCTTCGATTTCGCGGGAAATCCTTTTTCTTTCTTTCTTTCAATACCTTCAGACTTACAAAGAATTACAAATTTTATGCTGAATTAATATATCATAGGTAGTATATTCTCTTGACGACTGATCTATAGTAGCCTTTTACTATCCCTTCCATATTTTGTTCCATAGGCACAAAGAACATTCGAGTAATATTTCTACCCTTTCCACTCCACCCCTTCCTCTCTCTCTTCCTCTCTCTCTCCCTATCTCTCTCTCTCTCTCTCTCTCTCTCCCTCCCCTCTACCCCCATCTATCTCTTCCTTTTTTTATAAATTGTCCCAATCAGTGGCTAGATCAGTGGTTTAGGAGCCGATCAGTGAAGTCTAGAAAGTAAACAGGTTTCCTTGCATAATTTGAATACTAGGACACTGCTAACGTTTAAATTTCACAGATAGGACATACGTGACATATTCATAATTCCTGCAAAGTTCTACCGAATTTGATGTTGGCTGCAAAAGGGACATAGTACCTTTAAACAAGCTCGATATCAGGGCGGACTTCCCCTTTAAGTTGGTGATCAGTGCAGAGGTAGGCATAACCTTATTAATGCTTGCCAAGATATTGATGGCATTGTAATTTGTATGATCCATAACTCTGAGATGACAACCTTAATGGAAACAAGATGGGTGGATGGGGGCGGCATGTTAGTGGAGTGAACAATATATGACTGGTATATTGTATTAATAGTTTAACGATTAATTGATAATAATGTATTTTCTCTTGTTTGATTTATTTTGGACCTTCAGTAGGACCAACAGCAGGCATGTAATGGCACGGCTGAGCAGGGTTGTTGTCGTTTATGTTATTATTTATATTTTCATGTGTAACTCAATTCAAATCAAATCAAATCAAAGTTTGAGAAGGCTGGAAAGCTCTTCCTTCCACCAAGATCACGGGCTCGAGAGGCCCTTTAACTCCCTGACCCATCAAGACGATAATACTCGGCAGAGTCGGTACGATATTGATAGCATCGTATATTGTGTGAAAAAGTGCTTACTTACTTCTTGGTAACAAGTCAAGAACCGGAAGATTGTGAAGAAGAGAACAGGAGCCCTTCATTTCAACAATATCACAGGCTGAAGAGAACCTTTAAGTGCATGATCCATATATACTTGACACCACTGACTGATGGCATTGTCATTTGTTTGATACATAGCTCCGAGACAATAAATTTATGTGAACAATAGCATAAAGTCGAGGTGTAGTGGTATTTTGGTTCATTGATTCTCAATCCAATGGTTGAGAATTCGAATCCCATCCCGGCACTAACTTTGTGGCAGGCACTAATCCATATTAGCCGCTCTTCACCTATGTTCTTGCCGCTCTTCACCTATGTGTTAATAAATACCTGGCAATTCCTGGGGTAATAATAATAATTGCAGGGGCCCTCAGGAAGAACGGCTGATGAAGCTTCCCCGGGTATTATTACAATTATTGTCATATAAGACTGGACAGAATGGGAATGGGACATCTTCCTTCGATCAAGATCATGGGCTGAACAGGACCTTTAACGCCATGATCCATGGTGAGGTTAATACTTGACACTACATTGATGGCATTGTCATTTATCTGATACATAGCTTCGAGATGACAAACTTCTGTGATCAAGAACATAAAGTGGAGGTGTAATGGTATTCAGGGGCGGATCCAGCCGGCGGCAAGGGATGGGGCCTAAAAAGGGGCCCACTTCGTGAGAAAATGTGAAAATCAGGCCGGTCGATTTTTCGCTCAGTGGGGGGTAGTGAGCACAATTTTTTTGGTGTTTTTTCCACCCCACCCCCTTGGGCGCCAGGGGAGGGGGCCCATCTTCTTTTTTTCAAAAAAAGGGTGTTTTTTGTTTTTTTTTTTGCTAGAGGAACCCCCCCTAGATCCGCCACTGGTGGTATTGTGGTTCATTCAATTCATTTATTAAATGGTTGAGAATTCGAATCCCAGCCCGGCACTAACTTAACATTTTCTGGCAAGACATGTATCCATATTAGCCGCTCTCCACCTATGTGTTTGCCGTTCTTCACCTATTTGTTCGCCGCTCTCTACCTATGTGTTGCAATTGCAGGGGCCCTCAGGAAGAACGGCACATATGCTGATGAAGCTTCCCCTGGTATGATCCAAATTGTTGTCATATATAATACTGGCAAGAATCAAGAATTGGAATGGGACATCTTCCTTCGATCAAGATCGTGGGCTGAACAGGACCTTTAACTCCATGATCCATCGTGAGGTTAATACTTGACACTACATTGATGGCATTGTCATTTGTCCGATACATAGCTCTGAGATGACAAACTTGGCTTGCCGTTGTTAAAGTCGTCGCTCATTTTCATTAGAGGAGTTGTAAGAAAAGAGCGTGATCTGGGAAATTTGACTAGATAGTTGGGTTTGTATTCCAGAGAATTCAATCAAGATACCCAACACTATGTCGAGCAGTTTCTTTCTTTCCGTTCTTTCTTTCTTTTTCTTTATTTGTGTGTGTGGGAGGGGGGTGGTGTCTTGTTTGTTTGTTTGTTTTTGTTGTGTCATTGTTATAACACCTGCCAAAGAAGTGTCAGTGCAGATCATGGGCAAGATAGTGCAGTCACGGTTTGTGGCTTTTCAATGCGTGTGACGATAAGCAAATTTCAAAGATATTTCTGATAATTGCTGACAAATTCGATATAAATTTATCTATAAATGAAATCAATTTATATTTATCGAGTTTTAGACAACGTTAGTGTTAACTATTATTCAATTGGTAAAAAAAAGGGCTATGTGATTGTTTTAACACAAACTGTTAAAGTGTAGTAAAAGTTGTCCAATTTAGCCAAAATAAAAGAAATGATAACAAAGAATAAGAAAGAATGATATAGATATTAAGATAAGTATTAATTGTCCTGTCATCACCATCAAAACGGTTTTTAACCCTAAAACCGCTTCTCGAATTATTTTTAGAAATTTTAATTATCCAGTTCTACTTGCTTCCCGTTGCTATTTTCCCAAAGGTAAATTCTAATTTCATTTAATCAGATACACCCTGTATTTCTCAAATAAACAAATTAGAACAGGAATTTATAATTTTTCTTTCTTTTTCTCATCAATGGTATCATTTTACTGAACTCAATTTCAAGGACAAAGGTTATCATAATGGGAAAGCCAGATTAAAGTTTACGAATTATATTTTGATTAGTGTTTATTCTGATGAAAAACAAGATAATCGAATAGACGTGTGAATTGTTATAAAAGTTGGTTAGGGTGTCTTTAAGTAGTGTCATATGAGAGGTAGAAAGTCACTTCGTAGTTTAAAACATAGAATAAGGTTGATTATGAGTTTAATACAATGAAGCTACAAGAAACAAGCTCAGCTTTTAAGTAGGTTCACTTTTCATTTCCGTATTTTATAATTTAGATAACATGCTTTCATGTCATTAATTACAATAATTCAGTATTATTTACTTCCATATAACTTTTAAAATTGTTAATGTTTGGTAAAATGGAATATGCTTTGTTAATTTTGCATGGAATATTAATGAAGCTATCATAATTACCCCCGCATACACACACACACACACACGCACACACACGCAAACGTACACAGATTTTACAATCTGTGTTTTCTATTGACAGCGAGATAAGAGGAGAAAAGGAGTCAGAAGAGAGAGAGAGAGAGAGAGGGAGAGAGAAGGGGGGTACATAAGATATAGGATGGGTCAGGAAGAGATGAAAGATAGGGCAAGGAAATCAACAAGAAGAAATCAACAAGATTATAAGGGGAGAGGGCCGGGTGCGAGAGAACTTTTGGGGAAAACTACCTGTTTTCCTAAATTCCCAAATTCCCAAAAGTTCTCTCTCAAAGCTTTTACCAACGTGTACTAGACATGTAGAGTGACGATGGAATAAAAGAGGAACATAGAAAATAGGAACGTAAGGAGAGAGAGAGAGAGAGAGAGGTGGATCATAAGAAAAGATGTTCATGCCGTTGCCATCTGGTCGACTCCTGCTGACTGTGCGTGAATTCTAGTTAACTTTTTCCCTTATGCCCTTCAAAAGTTGTTTCCTTCTTTCATCCGAGCGCTCACCCTCGCGTTGCGAACGAGCGAGCATGGATGGTAACGCATCGGACCCACGCATACGCGCTCTTTCCGAACAGTACTCTGTAGTTGACGAGCGGGAACGCATCAGTGGTCGGATCGGTGCTACACTTGACAACATAAAAACCTCTTACAAAAGGAAGTTAACACCATTATAACAAAACACATCAGACAGACTCAAGCTCGGACAATCCTAATTGTGGACTATACCTGCCGGAATCTTTTTCATCTGGAATTGTACTCAATCTTTTTACATCAAGGGGAATTATTGACGCTGACTATTTTTTGTTGATCGTGCATTAACCATGCCGGGCACGATGGGAATTTTCGGTCATAGAGCGACGCTGGTCATTATATGTATGACTGTGGGATTCACATTAGTGAATGTCAACTCGGTGGTGAGTATTGGCAGATTGTCAACGAACTTCAATATTACGCTAGGCTGCATTACTGAAAAGATATGTGGCATAATATCAGTAATGATTATTTTGTGTAATCTTTCAATGTCACGTACTGTATGATCTCGAGAAAATTTGCAGAAATAGTCCTCACATGTTATAACTAAGTCAGTGACTCGATCAGTGTATGTTTAATTACATCTCTCTGGAATACATGTCACACGTAGTTTCTACCTAAAACCAGCGTCTCTCCCATATTCCTGCCAAATCTACATTGCCACTGCACTGTAGGATTTCGTCTGTGAGTAACTGTGTGTATCAAATCTTTGATTTTCGTCCTGTTCATGCTGTTAAACTTTTCAAATCGAAAGTTTATGATTATTGTCTTTCCATGCCATGTGGACATAGCTCCTGTTGAACATGTTTTACATGTTATTGTTATTACAGTGTAATTTACCAGAAGCTACCAAAACCCACGTACGTAGGGCCTATACTCATCAGCAACGCAAAGCAATCTACCAATACCGAGTAAAAATTCCCAGCTCGTATCCATTTGTTATTCTGCAAAATATCGTCTTTCTACCACAAATAGTAAGTGGTAAAAAAGAGGACTTCAGTGGTGGTTTAGTGTTGCCCCAACCCCGTTTCCCACCATGTGTTTATGGCAATGCCAACAGTGGCGTAGCTGAACAGGGGAACCGGCCTCACTCAGTCAAGTCCCCCAAAAAAAAAGGAAAATGAAGAAGAAGAAAAAAGAGGGGGAAAATATGTGTGTGGGGGAGGGGGTGCATGGTATCGTTTAAAGGAAAAGATGAAACCCCCTTTCAGCATCCCTCTTCACTCACTGGCCTTGTTCATGTTGTCTTCTCGCATTTTATCCGCCTAATAACGGTTCGGCCCCCCTCATTCTCCTCACATAATACCAGTGTTCCTCAATTTCTGGATCCACGCCACGCCACTGTTTGGCATCACGGCTTTCACCTTGATAAGTGGTTTAATCTCATCCTTGGCTTTTATGTTGTTTGTTACGAGTCCATGCGTTGTCATTTTAACCCATGATGGTTACAGTACAAGGGAACAGTATAAAGAGAATTCCCTGCTGATACCATTGACGGCTATGGTCGGTATATCGGACCTGTCCGTTGTCATATCCAGCTTATTCGCGGTGCAGGGAGGGGGCTTCTCACGGGATATTTCCCCCACAAGAAGAGAGGACTGCACGATGTGTAGGTAGGGGTTTCAGGTGATTATTTATTATTACTGTAGGCCTATGTCCAAACAAGTTCCATAATACCAGAAAATATATATCATCAAATTAACGGTAGAATTAAGAAAGCTGGGGGAGTTCCAAGACGGGAGCCACCTGCCATCCCATCATCACCACCCTCTAAGACTTCTGTCTGTCTCTTTCTCTCTCTCTCTCTCTCTCCCTCTCTCTCACTCTCTCTATCATCTATCAATCATATATCTACATATCCCTCCCTCTACAAGTCCTCTATGGGGAGGGAAATGTAATTTGGTTAGTGGTGTAGTAGTAGATTGAGAAGGCCAGGCGTAACTTTTCATGGGCCACCATTTGATAATGACATTTTTGACAAGTGATAAAGATGAGACCACGGGATAATTTGTGATGACAAAACCTTAATAAACGCTCTTCGGATAACCGTGATTTTAATAATGAGAAAGAGAGAGAGGGATGAGAAGATATTTCAAATATCTTTCTTTACAAGTTTAGTTCATCGTATTGACCCGTTTCCACAAGACCAAAGTTCAGATGATATTGATAGTAATATTGATACGACATTATTTTGCTCTTGCAACAATTGCTCTGGGTTTTATTCTGTCTTAAGTATATGGCTGGGGTTAGGGTTACGATTGAGCTTTAGGTGAGGTTTAGGGTTAGGGTTTTTAGGTATAGTGTTGGGTCCGTGTATGGTTGAATCCTTGAAGTTATGCATTTGGTGTCGGGAATGGACGCGGGGCAATTGTCACAGGAGCAAATGTCTTAGAACCTGATACAGGCCTAATTACCAATCCCGTTCCAAATGTTTGTTTATTTGTTTTACCTGACTGCTAAGAAACCATGTGTATGCTTGTAAGTAAGCAACCAGGGGACCTATGGCTTTAAGTACTCTCCGAGGATTCGGTAATGAGGATTAATGCCTTCCCAAAGGGCACTAGCGCATCGACTTGGTTTCGAACCCGGGACATCCAAGTTAAGAGACGGAGACCATGCACTGCTCTACCACTGAGCCATCGCGCCTGTTTAACTCTTAATAAGTCATGCAGGCCTACTTTCTTTACATGTGTTGTGAAAACTAATTTCCAAAGCTAGGGTACTATATACCCTTTTAATTTCCTACAAAGACACGACAGGTGATGCGATTTGATACGATCTGTCATTATGTGTGTTCTGAAATAACAGAATAATTAAGATATGGCCAGGAATAAGATTATCCCTGCGCCTCTTATGACAAAAAAAAAATCTCCTTGCTGAAAGTGTTTCTTGTCAAGAATCGACGGATATCCGTTTACGTAATCAAATAAAGTTCACTCTCTCGATCCGAGGGGCTTTTATTTCCTTTTCATGATAGTGCTAATTATAAGAACTCACATGGTCACTTAGATGGTCAAATGTGGTACCTTGCTCAACAATATTCGGTGACATATTTTATCATCTGACTGTCCATTTTAGTTGAACTGACAATCGATAATGTAATGCACAGGAAATAGGTACCTTTCAGGTAGAAGGAATGAACTTTAGTTTATTGATTTGATTACGTAAACGGATATCCGTCTATTCTTGACTGTAGGCCCATATGTCAAAGAATATCAAACGTATCATCCGAGCGAAAGTTGTTTCATCAGGTCTTTATTTCAAAAGAACACAGTTTAGGACCATGGTTCCAATCTGGATCCATGGCAAGTCATACAATTGTTACAGCACAATACACAACAAAATCACATTCATGTCATAAACTTTGAAGTTGTTTTACAGTTATGAGGAAAATACACAATATTATACAATAGATTGGGTTCAATTTAATCATGTATATGCACTGGATGCAATACATCTTGGGTCCTGAAGTTGAAATTCGAAGGGTTCGATTTAATTCAAGTGACATTCATTTTCTTCCGTTTCTATTTATTATAACAACAAAATAGTCAAGTAATAAATGTGTACATACTACATACATAATGACGTAAGCAACTTGATAAGAGGGTCGGAAAGGTCATACACTTGACACGTAGAGTGGTGTTCTGTAACCTGTCTTATTACGGAGAAAAAACTGTTACTCCAAACACGATAAATTATATTAATGTGTTTATTTTATCTTTTAAGATATGTGGTTTTATTTAAGGTTATGGAATGTGTAAAAAATATGATCTTGTTCATGCATTTAGAGGGTCTAATAGAAGGTAAAGTATTCCCAAATCTAAAAGAAGACAAATGACTGGTACTTGTTCCAAACAGGCAACTCAGAGGAGAGGTTGGGAAATGGAAAATGGATGGGGTTATGACATGGTTATGACTTATGATGCATGGGATCAGAATCACAAAATTGGATCCCTCCATTTCCACAGATTTACTTCCAAAAAACGAGGCATAACTTTCCCAAATGTATAATTCTCTTTTGTAATTTGATTAATGATTTGCAAAATACATTATATTAATGTACGTTGATTTCTGTGATTGATTATTTATCGACTGATAAACACAGTTTCTCTCGATAAACAATGTTTATCGCCGAAAAACAGTGTTTATCTGATTTATTGGTCAAACGGCGCGCCATAGGCATGACTGTGATTAAATCACCTAAAATAATTCTCGTTCAGCTTGATCAAGGTGATGATTGAGGGGTCATGCTATTTTGGGTGACATTTGTCAACCGATTATTCTTGGTCATGGGTTCAGGGATTATATCAATTTCTCAGCCAGGTGGATAACTACTCGTCTTTGATAAACTTGATTTTTGTTTTCAGGCTTGGTGCTGAATTTGATGCAGACTGCGGAAATTTCTGGTGTCTTTTAAGGTTTTCAAGATTATCCAGGGTTTTTTTCTGTTTGTTAAATGGCTCTGCTGGATGTTGATCAATGAAATCAGTCAAAAAGCAAACGTTTTTAAAGAATAACATATTAAACTAAATGCAAGTAAAATCATTATCTCCAAAACAAATAAAACTGCATTGCTCGTCCTACTTTTTTCAAAGAGATATTAATAAAAATGTGACGCTTTCTCAATTCTTTTGTAATCATTTCTACGAGTGCTATATGATCTATTATGTGGTTTCATGTACCTGTACTACGTAATCAACCTTGCCACAATGACTTCGACAAAGTTTTCTTTCACAATGCAATCGCATGTCCAGAACCCGACTTTTTCGTTAAGTTTCTATGCTTGTGATAAGTGTGATTTTGGGGCACATGGAGGCCTGTACTGTAATTTATCTGGGGAAGCTAGGTTTGGAATATATTATACGACCTATAGCCTCAAAAGCAATTAATCCCCGAACCGGATGTACAATCAAAGGTCATCCAATGAGGACTGATAAATGTTACTTAATTGCTATCGACGCGTAAATATATTATCAAGTTACTTCTATTGCTTCTATCCACTATAATATTCTCTGCTTGAAAATTTAAAAGGATTATGAATTCGTTGCTTCGTGAATTGTGATAATGAATGCCTCAACCTGACTTTCCGGGTATTTTAGTGGAGTCACTGGAGTGATTGAAGCATTTACCCTGTTCTGTTTGATTGGTGATTTTAAATAAAGCTTTGTAGGAAAAGGTGGCATTTTCTATGTTCCACCCACATTAGTTCAAGTAATATTTTGAAGGACATTTTAAAGGTGAAGCAGAAAAGAAATGTGAAAGAAAAATTCAAGCAAATTGAAATATTAAACTGTTCATTTTAGCAAAATCGTAGACAATGTTGATGGTTTACTTTGTAGATGGTATAGAAAAGCTCAATGTAATATTTGTCAGTATCATGGATTCTAGTCAATACATGTACTAAAGTTATGCTCTCTGACGTCATAAAGGCTGATGAGGGTCACCATGTAAGTAAAATTCCCTGGTGCGAATGAAACTTTTACTTCGTCTTGAAGTAGTAACGATTTGAACACAAACGACAGATTAACTCCAGCGTGCATACTCTAGATGATTGGTTGCTTAGCAACGCATAAAGCGTCTCAATATCGGCGATCGGAAGTTTGGCCTAGATAAGAATTAGAAGAATAAACTTCATTATGCCCATTTCCGTATTACATGTTCTCTTCCTCCATTACTTAGAGGAAAATCCAACCTTAATAGACAACTACTCTAAAAGAGAGCAGAGAAGTCAGAGGAGCGGACTCTAATAAAATAAAGAAATGTCAAGTTGTGAACAGTCTGTTTTGCTTTCTTTCAAGTAGTAAAATCGTAGGCTAAACTTATTTGAAATAGATTTAAGCTGTTTGCTTGTGCGGCTCAAGAGGACCGTTACAAAAGGGTTTGACTCCATAGCTTCTCGTGCCCCCTTAATTAGCCCCTGCCCGATCGCAAAGACTTTTGATAAATCAACCTATATAAGGCAGTCGTATAGCCTTGTCTTACGCACTTTGAAGTGTGCTAACATTGCAGTGATATCCTGTTGCGCAATCCGAACATGATTTCTGTGGGATATACAATGACGTATTAAAAGTCTGAATAGATTTCTCAAAAGTCTTTCTGATCGTGTTGCATGCGAATCGTGAAACTTTCATAATTATTTGTAGTATGTTTTGATTAGCTCAGCAACCAAGATTGAGGTAACGTATACGTATATCGTGAAAATGAACTTTTTTTTTTAGAAACTGCAACCGATAAAGTTTCACGTCGACGTGAGACAAAGGTATGACCAACCAACAAACAATGAACAGTGAGAGGAGTTGATGGGGGTGGAGGATTAAATTTTGGGGATGGTTTGCATGGCAATGGACCAAACATCCATTCCCACCTTTAGTAACGAGAGAATATCGGAAGTCTGGTCTGAAAATTCAAATAGTTTTGTGGGCAGCGAGGGACGCAGATTTTGATGATTTCCTGTTATTTGATCATTATGATCATGAATTCCTGATGACTAAATGAAGAAAAAGCCTTAAAGGCATCGTTTAACAATGTTAAATCTGAGATGCATGGCCCTACGTGTCATCAGTGTATGTGATATGGTGTAATATTGAAGCCCTAAAAGAATTACGCTTCAAAATGATCATGAAATGCCTCAAAAAAGTAAAAACTCTTTGAGTGACCGGTTTTACCATACTCATTTTACCAATAGACTGTAGTGTTATAAAAACCGTTAGGAAAACTAAAAATGAAATTTCGATTTCCAATCATAAATATCTTGATAATCAGAAAGGCGATCGGCTTGTAAAAGTCATGGGATTCCTGACTGACCTAAAGGTTTATAATTATGATTGCAGCATGAGCTAAATCCAGGATTTTGTTTCAGAATCTGAGGCAATGTTACCGAGTCACTTTAAGAAACGCATACGTTTTGGGGATTCTTTAGTTTAGAGCAGTTATTTTCAAAAGACAATTAAGATTACGTCGCTCAGATATACAGTTTACATGCGGAATCAATAAATGTGATCACACATTCTAAATTTCAAGACGCGTAGCATGTCAAGTAGCTGTGACATACCTCAGTTTCCACATAGTACTTTGTGTTTAATACAAACTACATGAAATAATTAGCCGGACGTGACAGCGATAATCCAACCTAACCCACCTGTTGCTGTGATTGTAGGCCTATGAAATTGCTCAGTTGGACAATAAAAAACCTCAATTCCTCAACCTTAGTTTTTATTTAAAAATTTGTTTTGGTGACGTTGCTGTTTAGTAAGGGCAATTAAAAATACTTCAACCTTCTGTCCTTTAAATTTATATTGGGGGTGTTATTGTTTAGTTTGGCAATTAGAATCGGTTTTCATGACTACGGTAGCCAATTCGGGACATGACTAAAAAATCTTTCAAGTTCAATTGGCATTTGTGAAAATGTGGAGGGGACAAGTTACTACTCCATCTTCAAAGGGACTAATAACATTTGCTGCTGCTAAGTTTAAAGAAAAGACTAGACACAATAGAGTATGAAGTCATTCAGAAGTTACCTCATAAAACAAAACACACAAAATAACTGAAATATTATTTTGTCTAACTGTCATTAATGGACAGAGTGGCCTATTGATTGGGGGGGGGGTACCAAATGCAATTACTTTACGGAATATAAGAAAACGAAGAAATCAAAAGAAATTAAATTCTCTTTCACACTCAGAACGTTACAGTTCCCCTGAATTTTCAATAAAGGCTTGGGTTTCAAAGCAGTTCAAATTTTTTCCTCATTCAGCCGATAGCCATTCACGAATTGAATCGGCTTCGGGTAAAATAATATAGCTCTATTGCATGGGCCCTTTCGCAGCCAATTTGTGTAACATGAATATTGTTAATGCTAAATATATTACTCATTGCGGATGTAGTATCGAAAATAATATCGCTAGTGATATTCGTTTGTCCAAAGAGATATCTCTTTGGTTTGTCTCACAATGTGGTCAATAAGGAATCTAAAAGATCTCGACGTTTCGTGCGCCGCTGCAACACTTCGTCAGGTGATAAAAACTAATGTAAGCAAGGGTGTTTTATACTCTACGAGAGGACCGGCGCGACGGTCAATAATTCGATCGATAATTGGAATAATAACGCACAAGGCCTATTGGCCGACGCACACGGTGCTCGACCAATCAGCAGGCCGCTGGTTCGGCTAATTATGCACAAGGCCTAATGGTCGACGCACACGGTGCTCGACCAATCAGCAGGCCGCTGGTTCGGCTCGCGAGCACCGTGTGCGTCGGCCAATAGGCCTTGTGCGTTATTATTCCAATTATCGATCGAATTATTGACCGTCGCGCCGGTCCTCCCGTAGAGTATAAAACACCCTTGCTTACATTAGTTTTTATCACCTGACGAAGTGTTGCAGCGGCGCACGAAACGTCGAGATCTTTTAGATTCCTTATTGACCACATTGTGATACAAACGAATATCACTAGCGATATTATTTTCGATGAATATTGTTGTTGATTATTTCTTCTTTGTTTGTCCCTTGTGCAATATAATCACCCATTAAACTCTTCCCATAAAACCCAGGTTACCAGGTAATCATATTAGCTTCCAATGTCCAAATATATTTTCTTCCATGACCTATATAAATCACTATCATCTGTACCTCATCGGGAAACGCGCTTTCGATTGATCTCCGGCTCTCAACCGAATGTTTCCGGAAATTCCGTTTTACTTCGGAAATGATCGTGGCCGGTTGCACGAGTTCATCCGAAGGTTGAATCTTGTGGCTAAATCTGATCATGATGCATAGCTATAGCGTTTGTAGGTACACCTGTAGATATGTAACATTGTATTGTAAGCTCACTAATAGTTTTTGTTTCGGTCAGCAACTATGCTTTGGTACTGTAGTTAACACAATCTGAACTGAAGTTATTTTGTTTAACTGTGACAGTTTAACTAAAGAGTAATTAGGCTAAATACTGACTCTTTGATTTAACCAATAGTCTCTCATTTTACTTAAAGTTCACAATAGGGTGAATCTAGGATAGATAAAAAGAAATGTATGAATGAAACCAGATAATTATATCAACCGGTTCCAGTTTTTCCAGTTTAAATATAGCAAATCCTTGTCTCATAGACTCTACATTTATACCCCAGGCTGCATGTAAAATGTCAGTGTCTCTATTTAGGCATACTAGAGCTCTTGCTAACCTGGTTAGATGAGAAAGAAAAAACGACTAGCAAGCACTTTTGAGAAGAGGGTCATAAAATGGGTTAGATATCATAATTTCACCACAACGACAATGACATTTTGCCTGCTAACGCGATGATGAGTACGTGGGACAATGAAGAGCTTACCAATGATGCATCGCGTAAGGTGATGGGAACTGATGTGGCCTGCCGTCCCCCTGCCAGGGCCTTGTCACGTCTGGTTACTCTCCTCTTTCTTCCGATGCCCCTTGCATCTGGTTCTCTACCAGGGGGTACCAGGGATGGTTGGGTCTAGGTGTGATCGTGAAATAGGTCACCGTTTTCATGGTTCTGTTGGAGTTGGGAACGGATACTATGTCCTCTTTGTGTACAAAGTGTGCTTTAATGGTTGTTCCACAGCTGTAGACTCTGAGACAATAGATCCACTTCTTCGGTTGCCCCTTACATCTGTATACATCCCTGGGTTTTTTTACACCTGGTACGCTAAAGGTGTAGCCAGGAGTGGTTGGTTACACTAAGGGTGAGGGTGAAATGCGTCATCGTTTGTTAAAACCGATATTGTCAAAACATGGTTAAGGCACGGAGTTTTAAACTTATTGGTTAAAGTAAGGAAAATCTCCTTGCAATTGTAGCGTCCAAACTTGTTGAATTGATGCTGTATTGGTTGTTTCACAACTGTAGAGACGACGAGAAATCCTCATTCTTCCGATGCCCCATCCATTTGTGTACCTCTGGACCCTGTTTTATTAAAAAAAATATGAATAACATGTAACAATAACTGTTATAAGCTACTGAAATGGTAGCATCTGATTGGCTGAGAGCAAATTTGTCATAGAAATTTTGTAATTGTTATTGATTACAAAATATATGAAGTAGGGCCTGGTACTCTACCGGTGGGGGGGGGTCACCAGAGGTGCCAAGAGTGAAAGAGATTTTTTTTTTTTTTTTTAAAGGAAAAAGATAAACTCAAGAAAGAGAGAAAACAAAGGACTCAGTTACAGATGAGAAGAAAGGAGAAGAATTGGAAGAAGAAGATAGAGAAAGAGAAAGTGAAAAGAAAGGAGGATGAAATTCAAATGAATAAAACAATAAGATCATTTGATACACATAAACAACTTGAACAATAAAATCAAGAAACAGAGGAACAGGACTAAAGAACTAATAATGACAGTATGATACCTGAGGGTTAAAATAGGTCACTGGGGTTAGGGATGTGTCCTCCTTATTCTAGAGTTTTTTAATGGTGCTTTATTATTGTTTGTCTCAGAACAGTATATATGTAAAAATTTGAGAAAGTTAAGAGTACGATTAAACATTTTCTAGTTGAAATCACTATTTTTTCTGTACAAAGGTCAGGCTGTGTTTATAACACAGTTATGACTTGATATATATATTGCATTGGTCACCCAGGGCCAGTCACAGATCACTTTGAACTTGCCAAGGATTCTGTGTCGCCGTTATGAAAAGAGGAAACAAGAAAAATTACGACACGACAAATATACTCTCGTAAATCATTGCGATATAATGCGTTTATTACCCGACTTGTTTTATGATTTCCTCTTCAAAAACTACTCTAGTTCTTTGATGTTCTTTTTTTTACGGGTTTCATTTAGATGTACTTGACTTCAGATATACTAACTAGATTGATTATTATAATAATAATACTTAGTAATACATTGTATTTCTAGAGCGCTTAATACAATATGCTTCTAAGCGCTTTACAAAAAATGTAGATTCTCAGACAATAGTACATTCAATTAAGTATCATATTTACAAACTGCAATTAATATATACAAACCAACCTACATTAGTTCAAAATACAGAAAGCACAGAAAAATCCAGTCAATACATTAAAATACAATAGAATTATTTAGAATACAATTAATTTTAGGCCAAAACATTACATAACAAGAGTATGACATTGAAAGGCAGGGGCTAGAGGGAGAGTTAATTTTTTTTTCTTTCAAGAAATCAACTCGAGATTGATTCCATCATGTCTATTACCCTAGTGTAAATCCCATAGACAGATAGTCGGATTAGGCAATACATCATTGTAATGCTCGCACATTTTCACAGGGTGATGGCCAAGGCTATTGAAATTGCCTTTGGTTTATTTTTCGAAAGTCTTTACGATCGTGCTGTAGCATTTTTTTTTAATGTAACATTACTCGCGTTTGTTTACTTTTTTATGTTACGTGTGTTCAAATGGAATTTCAAAGGGTTTAAATTTTCTTTTAAACCATGATCACTTTAAAGACACTATGTCCCTTTTGCAGCCAACATAAAATTCTGTAGAACTTTGCAGGAATTATGAATATGTCATGTATGTCCTATCTGTGAAATTTAAACGTTAGCAGTGTCCTAATATTCAAATTATGCAAGGAAACCCGTTTATTTGCTAGACTTCACTGTCAGACACTATTGAGTGACTGACTGGCTTTTTCATCTTTGGTAATAACATACATAAAATGAGCTGTAAGGGTACATGAGCATTTGTCTACATCAATAACCCACTTCTTGTAATGGCCAAAATTAAACTGATTGAATCTTTGCGCAGCATAAAACGTACGACCATTCGGTACAATGGTCTGAAAAATCAGACTATTACTTACTGGCTCTATAGCTCCTAAGTCGATTCGACAACTAATAGTCGTTATTTTCCCACTTAAAGACATTTTCAAGCCCCCCTTTTTTTAGGGAAGTTCTAAATTAGTATTGTCTTTCAAATGCCGTTGGAATTTAACCTTTTCATTTTTTTGGCCTGCAAATGGGACATAGTACCTTTAAAGTCGACAAATTTTTCCCATTTTTTTTTATTTATTTTTTTCATTTGTGTATTTTTTTTGTTGAGGGGGGTATTCCATTCACTGTTCATCTTGATACACTGTCTTGAAGGAATATTAGAGATGAACGCTCGGACTGACTTTATATCACCCCCAGATATAACATAAGTACGTGTATAAATCCATTGTACGTCACATATTCACCAGCAGGAACTTATTTTAGACCAGTATAGGCCTACATGCATGGAGCTGTAAGCTGTAAGCTATGAACACAACTGTCAGTGATTGTCGCTTCCAACATCTGTTCTGATTTGTACATGTATTTATGATGTTCGCTGTATGAATAACCAATAGACATGACACAGAAGAGAGAGAGAGGGGGGATGTCAGTTCATATTAGCTTGTAACGGCCCAGGCTATTCACATATGAACCAAAGTTTAAAATTTTAAATGGGGAAACGAGAATAAGCATACATTCCCAATTTCCTAATTTTCGATGTTCGCTGTATGAATAGCCAATAGACATGACACAGGGGAGAGAGATGTCTGTTCATATTATTAGCTTGTAACGGCCCGAACAGTTCTCATATGAACAAAAGTTCAAGCTAGAAACGAGTAGTATAAGCATGAAATACAAAGGACCAATATATGACAAGGTTGATAGCAAGCGTTTCAAGTTTAGTGTTCTTTGATTGTTCTGTGGGGCATTAATTTTCTATGTATAGCCAGTAAGTAGGTTATCAGCGTTATTGCATTTGAGGTAGGGCTCTATCCCCGAAAAGGCGTTTCATTTTGAGCTCGGTAAATCTTGGTGCTGCACAGTTCCGGATTTAGTGGATACAATTTTAGTGGGCATAACTTAACATAATAACGATTACAATTATACCGAAAAGGTAATTTCTGGAATTGTGCCCCCGCCCCCTCTTGTCCTGGATCTAGTCACTGTCTGGATCCGCTCCTGAGGAGGCGAGTGCAAACGCAACTGCAATAGACCATTTTCAATTTCCACCATGGACCCTACCATGTTTCCACTATTTTAAAAATAGTTGAACACTGTTGAACGGTTTGATAGAAATAAGGTATAGGATAGGCCTCATGTGAACTACACCCTGTACAGGGGAAATAATGATACAGCTGTGAATATAAGTGCCCTCAGTCGGTGATGTAGGTTATGTGAAGCTCCTGGCGGTGGGTCAGCATGGAGTGGATGGGTTTTACATTCCATTAGTATCTCTGTGCATAGGCCTACTGTTTGCATGCAGAAAAATTATATCTGTATTTCTGTATATACTAGTCATTGCCTACTCAATCAGACAGATTAGCAGTGGCGGATCTAGGATTCTTTGACAGTAGGAGTAGGGCACAGGTCTACCTCTCGCAAGCGAAAGACTCAAAACAACCAAACAAACAACCAAAAAAATTTTTTTTTAAAAACAGGAAATGGGAAAAGTAATCACATCTGGTTCTTAAATTTGATTTGATCAATTCTTTTTACCCAACTGTCTTTTAAGTACAGCAAAATCGATTTGCCCATGGAAGGGGTCGTGTTCTATTTGCCCCTTACTAAATAACCAATATATTTTAAAGATAAAAGTGATTCAAATGTTTCGATTCCATTTAATCTTGGAAAATACTATTCTCCTGGCACATCTCCTTTCTTCACCCTATCCCATTTACATCAAGCTTACTGCACATCATTCCCATTGTTTGTTAGACCGCCCGCAGTAATTCCATGGTTAGACTTAGAGTAGACTCTGCAACATCTCGTTGGTTTAGAACATGGCGGACAAAATGTATTTGTGTGTGTGTAAGATATTCACACATGACAGGTCATAGATATGACTTAGACCTGAAGGAGAGAAGATGGAGACAATCTTTACTTTCCATCGACATGCGAGCACACATTTAAAGGGATTCAAAGACTTAATCGTGGGTAGTATTAAACACCCTGCTAAAGAAGGATGTGGCTCTATGGTTGGCATCGCCGATCCCCTGCCCGAACCACCCTCCCCTTAAATTAACCCCAAATTGGCCCGGCGTTAACTTTTGTCCCTATACATGTATGTATTGCCTTCGTGTTTATATACCTCAGTACTTTTTTTCTTCAGATGCCCCTACCCCTGCCAATACCACACCACCCCCCCCCCCTCAAACACACACATACACACACACACACACACACGAGAAACGTTGCTCCCACCCCTGTACGGTTACCATGGTCGGAAGGGGGCAAGGTTGAAATAACTACCGGCTGTTCACCCATGCGCGTCCTAGTGAACTTGTCGTTTGGCATATCGAAATAACTTAATCGAGTCAAAGCGAGATGGTAAAGATTACGGTGTAAAGAGGTTATCCCCTCCCCCATTTGTATGAAGAAAAAAATAGTTTGTAAATCGTTTCAATCTCTATACCATCACCAGATGATAACAGGGCAGGGGTAGGTTTGCACCCATTTGGTGAATCTGTTGTTTGGTATTATTTAATTAACACCTTGATCGAAGTCAACCAATAGATATATTGCAAATATCGATGGTGTAAGAAGGCAATTCCCGCGCGAATAGAAGGTGTATAATCGCTATACCCCCGGCGAAGACTAGTAGGCTACACCCTTCGTGCTCCCATCTGGTGTACCCGTCGTTAGGTATATAGAGTTAACACCTTGATCGGAGGTGTAGAACAATATTGGAAAGCTCGATGAAGTTCATCTCTCGATGAAGGTCATCTCTCCCCGCCCCCTCCTCCCCCCTCCTCCTCCAAACAATAGGTTTACAAATCGCTTCCACCCCAATACCAGTAGAGGTGCAATGACTTTACCCATGGACCTACTGCTTTACCCCTCTTGCACCCATCTGGTGTACCTGTCGTTTGGCATATAGAATTAACACCTTGATCTAAGTCAAGGTGAGACCGTATTCCTCACATGACCCCGAACGCTCTTGTATTTTATTTTCAGAGCTCGGGATTTGCGGAGATTGCTAACTTTTAAAGTACTTTGTAACGTTTGGGCTGAAATAAAAGTGCTGTGCGTAGTTCTTCATGAAACTACGTGATAAAACCAAGTTAAATATTTCAGTTAATACGCCCATAATTATGAACACTGCTTTATTTAGACAGAGCTGGACATTTTGTTATGTCCGAATGCAGGATTCCACTGTAACTTTTCCCAGGGATGAATTTGATGCGATTATTTTATTTGTATTTTCATAATGTTTGTATAATGAGGGCTCCGAAAACAGGATTAGCATATACATGTATACATGTACACTGTCACCCATTAAGTTTGAAACAATCTTTCAATATAATGTTCTGAGAAGACATCAACTTTATCTATCAAGAATAAACCATAAGGTCACAATCACTGCATGGAAAGAGATATGGAAAAGATTATGGGCAAACAGTGTATGTTCCTAGTTTATGTTACAAACGGAATTATTCTGTCAAATGTTTAGATACCTTTCTTTCCATAGCTATCCAAAAATGTCACACCTCACATTTTAATTAATGAATAAGGTAATTATGAAGATTACTCTATACATATATTAAATCGTTTGGTTTAGCCTAGTTCGGTTGCATTGGGACAAACTTTGAGTGTCTTCATCATAGCTGTTCATTAATCTGATTTGCTTAATCTGTCAAATACGTTACGCCAATGTATTCTCACTAGGTGTATGTAAACATTAAAGTTCAGTTCATGCTCTCGTATAGGAAGTATAACCAACTATTCAAACTTTACCTAAACTGCTCAAACAGCTACTTTCGGATGGTGATACCATTATGACTCAATACGTATAAATAGCCTACATATACTGCCTTGGGCACGGCGCATTTTGCCACGCTGTCCAATGTCCATCATATTTCCTGGAAATTCGTGGAATTTCCCAGCATTTAGTGACATAAGCATTGTTAAAAATGGAGGTATCGCATTTAATACTTTCCTTGTAGAATATAAATCGCATCACAATGTATTTTTACAGTCGTGATTTACGGTGATTATGAAATACGGGCCGAGAAAATACATGTACGCTCCCACACTTTATTTCATTTTCCTTCTTTGATGCACGGAGAGGGGGGGCACAAGGGTGCAAGCTGGCTAAAAAAATTGTTATTTTATAAAAAATAACGAAAATACAAACTTGTATTGCCCCCTCATCCGGTTAAATTTTAGATATGTTTTTCCCTTATCAGCGGTTAAAGAGCCGAATGCCTCCTCGCAGAAAATGTTAGATCGGCCACTGATTCGTGAGAAGAGGAAAAGAAATCCACTTTTAAGGAGTCATTAAGGGATCACTTCAGGCCTCTGGAATTGAATTCACTTCAAATTATAGTGGAATCCACTCCAGAATCCAAAGTAGGGATTGAATTGATCTTTTGAGAATAGCTTCCACTACAATAACTGTTGAGCGTGGGTTTCCACTGTAATTCCGTAATATGACTCCACCCTTTCCCCTCCCCCAAAAAAAATCTACTTCTGTATATTGAGAGAGTAAATTGTTTATTTTGCTACATTTTCTCTGAAAATTGCAGAATTGTCTCAGCTAATTGCTTAAGAATTTTTATGATTTGCCTGTCTCGCGTCAAACCTGATGTTTATTCAGTAATTTCATGTACGAAACAATGAATTTCCGAAAAAGCAATTTGATGTGAGACATAGGTGTAATAGCTTATAAATGCTGAAGGCCTTTATATATTTTCAGAATTATGAAAGATTTAGCCTTGATCTTCGTAAAATCTAAATGTTAAGAATCCATAGAAACATATCGGAAGTTTTTTTAAGTTCGAGGCACTGACAGGCACCGCATTAGAGAATGTAGGAAACGCATATCATAATGGATATTCCATTTTCCTGCTCATACTTTGTCAACATTGCAGTTTTATTCATTTTGCAAGCGCATATGTTTGTCGCCTTTTCGCCATTAAACCCAAATATGATATCCGGTCTGAAGTGACAATATAGTGAGATCACATTTCTTAGAACGATCATCGTTTCGTATCCAACTCAACTTAGTTCTTTTTATTAATTATTAAAAAGTCCGTATTCTTAGGGTTCAAATCTCCATTTAGAAGGAGTAAATTGAATACGTTTTCGTAACGAAAAATGTGGAAGTCAGGATGATCTGTAGTTTCCATTTGTTATGTACCATGACTTATTTTAAGCTATATACCGGGGTTTCTTTCACAATGTATGCTTTCCTTTAGTTTAGGATAACTGCGATGAGTCACGAGAAAGTTGAAAACGTTTTTTCTATCTTTGACGGATAACCTGACACGTAAATGATAAATTACATCATTTTGATAATAAAAGACCGTCTTTTAGGGCTAAAGTCTTAATTTGAAAAAGGATATAGTACATATATCGGTTATCTGTTTTAATGAAACAGGTGGAAAGCCATTAAGAATTATGCATTGCATTCTAATTCCCTTTTTTCATAGAATACTATGATTCATGGTATGTGGTATTCCGGCGATTTTACCATAATGTAAGATTTCTCTAGTGTAGGATCCGATAATTGTGATGGTTTCCCGAGAAACTTCAAACCGGTTTTCCATCTTGAACGGATAATACGACACCGGCATGACATCATTTTTGACTAAGTTTATTAAAACATTCCGTCCTTTTAGGGATCATTTATCGCCACTAAGTAAGAATATAGGAAATATATTGGTTATGTTTTATAATAAAACATGTGGGGAGCCCGGATGGGACATTTTCTAGGATCGTAATTTCCTCTTTTCATGTACCCATGGCTATTTTTTTTTTTTTGGGGTATTCCGGCATTTCTACCACAATGTTCGCTTTTCTCTAGTTTGGGATCCGATAATTGTGGTGGATTCACGAGAAACTTGAAACCGGTTGTCCATCTTTAACGGATAATACGACATGACATCATTTTGACTAAGTTTATTAAAAGATTCCGTCCTTTTAGGGATCATTTATCGCCACTAAGTAAGAATTTAGGAAATATGTTGGTTATGTCTTATAGTGAAACAGGTGGGGAGTCAGGATGGGACATTTTCTGGGATTGTAATTTCCTTTTGGATGTACCATGACTCATATTTTATGTGATATTCCGTTTTTTCTACCACATTTATATCACGTTTCCTGTAGTTAAGGATAACCGGGATAACAACAAGAAAAGGGTGAAAATTGTATTCCATCTTAGATGGATAATGCGAAACCGACATGACATCATTTTGACGTTTAAAGATAATATTGAGTTCTGGGAAAGGTGAATATAATTGTTTTTGTTTTTCATTTTATTTTAATGTTAGTGTGGAAGAATATCCTAGAAAAAAAGTCTCTTGAAAAAGATTGCTCGTCAAATTCCCTCACATTCAAAATATTACAAGAAAGAGTTTAACTGTTTGGACCAAACTTACATGCCACATATTTGTGCAGCCCCATATACACACTTTTGTGTACAGTGCATGTGACTTTTAGGAAAACTTAGTCAATTTGTGATCAGTTTGATGATTCCAAAGGCTCAGAGTATACACCATACTTATGTGCTACATACTCAACCTTTTCTAATGGCTTCTGAATAGTTTCTTTTACAATCGAATTTATCTTTAAATCGACCGCAAATGCGCGCTACGTGAGACTTTGTCAACTGACGAATTCAATATATCCATGACCTCATTTCTACGTCAAAACATTATATTGGAAATATGATGTTCTACCATCGTCACCTTCTTCATTCAAGGAAAGAGAAAAGTGCAAGCACATTTTTAGAGGAAATCGCGGCATGACTTGAGACTTAAATAAAGAAATTATCAAGCACCGGCAGTCAATTAGATTTCACCTCATCTACAGATCGACTTAAACCCAATTAATGCTCCTTGTTGCGAATGAATCGAGTTCTCTTTTAAACCGCTTTGAAATTACTCCGAAATTGTAATTGTTATTACGTTTCAATTGTGGTTTATAATACTCTGATCAATTTATCAGCAACGCTTGAGAAAGAAGGATATACAAGTAGAGATTAGAATAGAAAGATTAGATTACTTGAACAATCACACTTCTTAATTGATCAAATGTAAGTATAGTGTTTTCCTGTTAAAGCTCGTTTCCTCTATTCGAGGCATGACAGCTTGAGAAGTGCAATAAATGTTTGGATTTTGAGAAAATTCATTAACCCGCGTCGTGATTATGAAATCTACATATTCTGAAGATGAGCGTAATTTCTCGGATTGAATAATAAAAGGACAATTGTTCTCATCTGAAATGAATTATTCATTCCTGACTTGAGTCGCAATAGTCGAGAAGGCAACCGATTCGCACAACATGATGCCAAAATACAATCCGGGTTTCAGATTGTATCGTCTTAACTTCAGGTGCCGTCTGGTTGACCACATTTCCCAAGTCAACACTGATCTTGTTCTTTGCAGTTTACATGTATGAGTAATAGCGGATTTTAACAAGGGTACCTTTCATTTCGGCTAAATCTTCCAAGGGTTGGATTTCTCCGTAAAACCTATATGGTATGAATATGATTAATCAATGGTCGAAATTGTCATCTTTGGATAAGAAACGTAGAATGACTCAGAAGAAGGATAGGAGGACACTTGTACAATAAATGAAATCATTATCATTCATGGAAAAAGAATATGATCATTATTTGTTAAATATTATCGATGACGTAGCTGCGTAAAAAGCAAATTTGTACGAAGCCGGAATTGTCGTGATTATTGTCACCGCGAAAGTCAAGCAAGATAATAGGTGCAAAAGTTCCGGGGGAAACAATGTACCAGTAATTTATTTTTGCCAAAAATTAAAGTGATTTCTTTTATCGAAGAAGAAGAGGAGGTGCATGATAGGTGCTTTATGGAGCTATCAGAGAACGCGTTTTCATGTCCAAGATTATCGATTACCTTCTTTTTGAGCCCCTTGTTTCAGTAGTTTCTCAAATGTATTTTAACGTTTGTATTTGAAGAAATTTAGTAAAAGCAACTTTTTTTTCCCTCCTTCTTTCCCCTCTTTTTATAAAATCAACACTCTTCTAAAGACTTCCATGAACAGAAACGTACAATAAATAGTTTGAACATTAAGCCAGTTACTTTAAAAATGAGAAAACGTGATTTCCTTCAGCGAGCATCTGCAAAATTTGTTCAAAATTTGTTTTCTTCTTCTTCTTCTTCTTTATTCATGACTAAATTCTCGGTGGAGTAATACGGCCTTCAGCAATTTCCCTTCTTCCATCTGGTTTTAGGATATTTAGCCAGAAGAGGTTATTCAAGATTATGTGGGTGGTTGGTGTGTGATGCGGTGGTGTGGGAAATAAGGCGACTCATGATACGTGACGGGGACCACACCCCTTCCTTAAAGTGAACCGGTAACATTGTTGAAGGTTGATGAAAAAAATGCGTAATTTTTGTATGAAATCTTACTTATTATATTCCTTCTACTGTACTAACCCTCTAACATGCAAACAATCCTGACAAAATTCTCAAATCACAAAGATATTTTTGGTTTTCTTTGAAGGCGTCACTGGTCAACACCTTCTAACAGTAAATTCTCCCAACCATTTTTGAACTTTCCCAACCGTTTTTCCATGACAATAAGACATAAAACAAGCTTTTTTTAATCAGTCAACTCTTAAATGTTTGGAATGGTATATAGAGCCAATTCATTGCTTTGTGACGATTTACATTCACCTAAAATTTAATTAAATTATACAAATATACTTGGGAGAATTCAGGAATCAATCAGATCAGTTTTTCCCAATTTTTATCATTAATAATGGTCTGTTTTTACTCAAACTTTCAGATTATCTTTAATTGTACATCTAGCATTGAAGACACTACCTTACACATTTGTTTGCAATAAGAATGATAATATATTTTCGTTATTCTTGTACTGCGCTACAAATCACCAAAATTGAACGAAAATTAAAGAATAGATATTTCATACCATAATATGTTTGTAATCTTCTTTGCAATCAACTTTTGGAATGATTTTTCAACACTATTTTCAAGAGGTGTATTTTGGACTTACAATATGAACTTTTGTACAAAAAATTGAATACACGTATAAAAGGAATACCCGTTTAAAAGCCCCCGATCATTGCTGCCCCGATTATAGGACTAGGAGCTGTATATTTATTTTGAAATAGAGAAATAGAAGTATGATATATGAAAAAAATGAAGTAGCCCACCATGAAGAGATCACTTGAAAAGACATTTTTGTCTTTCTTTCTTTTTTTTTTGTATTGTAGCTGAAGTGTTAGACATTGCGGAAATCCTGAAAAGGGTTACATTTTCGAAATTAAAAATAATAATTTGAATAGGATACGTGAACGATTTATATTCTCCTGTTCCAATCACATTTTTATAGTCAGTCAATTCCCACCGCTTTATGGATTAACGTATGAAGACATTGATGACGACGTGCACTTGGAGCGATGCCATCGGCACTTCGCAACAGGTTACACAGACAGGTTGAAAGTTCATGCATGCACATTGTTGAAGCAGTACCAGTGCCGTGGGTCCAATCTCTGAGAAGGCAGGGGCGGCGTATGGGGTGCGGTCACCAGCCTTACTATGATTGTGGGTGAACATGAAATGCGAATGAGCAAAGGTACTATTTGGGGGGATTAGGTTTGGGGCGAATAATCATGACCCCTCCCCTTTCGGGCTTCTTGATGAAAATAGATTGAGTTGTCAATGGCAGTTGTGGCCTTCATGCGGGCACCTGACGCTTTCAGCAAAGTTAAAGGTAAAGACCAGTTTTGGAAACGCCCCTCTCTCAAAAAATGAAATGGAAGCACATTACCAATCATGTGTGAAAGAATATATTTTGACTAATACGTGATGATACAAATTTTGCCGGGAAAGTCGAGAAACCGCCTACTAATTGATATATTTGGTAAATTATTATATCTATTGGGACCAAATAGATATCGCGCACGTGTTCGCGTAGTCCCATATACATCTTTCTGTGTACAGTGCTTGTAACTTTACTAAGACTGGGCCAAATTTCTTATCATTTTGATGATTTCAGAACCTTGCAGTACACACCAATACTTATATGCTAGATGATCAACCTTTTCTGATCGATTCCACAACGTTTCTTTCACAATGCAATCGCATGACCAGAACTGGTCTTTCTCTGCACATTTCATGACCAACGATTACTCGATTTGCCTTGAAAGAAAGATAGTTCCTCAACTTGGTTTGAGTCTGCAAACAAAGATCTTTGACTTCTAGAGCATCATCCCATTGCGGATAGGGTATGGACTAGGAATGACAAACTTAATTGGACGTCTTGTCCAAAATGTCATGGTAATTGTACCGCATCGGCCGTGGCGAGGCGTGGGTCTATCGGAGAAGGGGAGGGGTGATGTTAAGGACTAGAACCAACCGGGCGAGCGGGGAGTGTCTGGGAGGGGGCCAGGGTAGGAATATTTCTCTTCATCTCAGGTTCTATTTGTCGTATTTTTAACACTGTCCCGCCTCTGTCTGTCATCCTCTCCTCTCTATCCCCACCCCCTCTTAAGTGCCCCCTTGCCGCCACTCCACCTAAGTTTTTTCCACTGCTCATCACAAAATCTTCAGACAAGATACGAGAAAGGAGAAGCCTCCCACTGACCTTATGTTTGACAACAATGCAACTGAGTGGGAATTGAGACGCCACTCGGCCTGAAAATTCAATTTGACGGAGCATATTTCAGGATAAATCTCATTAAATCGCCAGTGTGTTAGCCTTGAGTAAGAGGTTCCTTTTTATATTCGAATCCATGCTCACCCACAGGTGCAACCTTGGTCCGTAACTCGCGCGTCACACGTTAAATATAGGCCTACAGATGTGCACTGAAATGCCAAAATGGGAAGTGCTCGCCCCGTTGAAACTCAACTACACAGTTATGTTTTAAAAATTTGAAGGTTATAATAGCCACGGGCAATAAGTTACAATTTTGAACATAAAGTGTGCACATTATGTGGTACCATCTTATTAAAGCCAGACAAGAATAGTCACATTGACAGCAAACTGCTTTTTCTTGCACGAGGTGTCAATTGCCTGACGTAAGACTGCGTCAACGACTAGAGCTGCCTTTGCCGTGCCATTTGATAGTAAAAGCGTAAACAAATGATGGCAAATTTGGCAGAGATAGCAATTCAGTTCATAAACCGGTTATTCAGCGCATTATTTGCATTGTTAATTTTGCTTAATCTATGTGTACGATGTCACATGGTGCGTCAAAGAGCATGTCATTCGCTGACGCAGTGCTACGTCAGCGAATGACGCCTCGTGTGCAACAGGCATATAGGTGCTTCTCTGAACTGTGACTTGTTATGCCCTTAAACGCACTGACCACGCATTGGGCTCCGGTTCGTACTTTGGCTCTGATTGCAGGGAAATATTTTCCCTTGGGTAAAGGGAAATGAAAATAGCCGAAGAATGAAAACTATGGACCAAAATAAACCCAGGGTTTGATTAGAAGTTTCCATTGTTTCCCCACTTTCGATGATGCTTCTCATAGCTCAATATCCGATATTGTTCTGTAGGTTCGATCGGCTAATCTTAGGAAATATGACTCACTCTTCTGTACAACAAACGGCATTCTGTCCACCTCAGTCCCTGATATATAATATTTTGCTGGTGTTGGCATCATTTATTTAGGCACGACCGCAGTGAAAATTAATATCGCTGTTCCGGTCTACCGGATTAATGATGACTTTCACGACAAAAGTGCTAAGAACTGCGTCTTTGATATATTTCTTTTAACGCTTTGTTATTCAACACTGTAACGCCATGTTTGAAGAATGAAAAGTTTGCATTCATCATCAGAGATGATTTCATTTGTTAATTTAAAAAAAAGTTCCTCCCGTCTTTCTCCCCTATAGTCCCTGAAAATGGGTATTTTGTGATTTTAATTTTGATGTCACCTTGATTATGACATGTGCAATTATTGATGTCTTGCTATGTACTTTTCATATGATTGAGAACAAATTTTATTGAATTGATTTGAAATCATTGCGAGGCTTTACAGTTGCTCTATACTAGAGATTTGTGTTGTTGATACTTTTTACTTGTTAAGAATTGAATGCACTCTCTTCTGTGACTTGCTCACAAAGTTTTCTAATATAGATCACTCTTTCTTTTTCTTCAAGGTTTTTCTTTCCATTCTTCAATTTCGTTTCTTTTAAACATCTTGGCGGACTTTTCTTCAAATACTCTAAACCACCCACTTGCATGATAATTGGGTCATTTTTTATGAAAGAACTCATCTAATTTCATATTTCATTTCTCTTTTCATCTTTACAGGTTGGTGCTGATATATTGATGCCAAATCTTCATCCAAAACATGGTAATATTTCTTGCTTTTCTACAAAATTGTGTAAATTCAAAGAACTTGTAAATTCAGGAGTTAATTGAATCTAAAGAATGTTTTAAAGTATACATACGACGTGTTGAATATTTGTGTGTTATTTATGTTAGTGTTGGGCAACTAGAATGATTGAAGAAATCAAGAAATGTTCCTCAAGGAACAAAGATTATGACTATGGCGAGCTAGAAATAGAACAACGGTGTGATATATTTGTCTAGAAAATTAGTATGCATAAATTATAGAATGCACTAATTTATAGGTTTCCTACACGTCACGATGCCTCCATTGGCTTGTTGATTATGTTAAAATCCACATAATGATAGATCCATAGAATTTGTTACAATTTTTAACATGAAAATCCAATGTGTACATTTGAAATTAAATTTTTCCAAATTAACGTTTAATTCTTTTATATCTCTACAGAACATTTATTCTCAAAACTTGACGATTATCACTTAGTCCGACCGTATCGGTCGACCCCGGAAGGAGAGTTTATAAGTCACGACCTTTCAACCGAAGCCGAAGAAGACGAACTTGAATATATACGTGTTAAAAGAGCAGACGAACTTCGGCGGCGGCGAAGACGACGTGACGTCGACGGCGTAGACGAGGGCGTCGTCAATGACGCTGATGCCGACGTGGACTCGCAGTTTCATTTCGCAGTCGATGCTTTTGGAGCTCATATGATTTTAAATGTAACGAGAGATGCGCGTCTAGTAGCACCTCGTTTTAAAGTGGAACGATACTTGGACGATGGAACGATCAAGTCGTTCACTCCGAGGACGAATTGTTTCTACAAAGGTGCGGTCTCACAATACAGCACGTCACAGGTTGCTATTAGCAACTGCCAGGGACTGGTAAGTGCATTTGTATCATGTATATGAATATAAGACATAGCATGTAATTATATTGACTGATTCACAAACAATTAGTGGCCGGTGTATACAGCCCCCCAAAAAAAAAAAAAAAAAAATCGTTACATAACTTACAAGAAGCATTGAATGGCATTAGGTGCTTCGTTTTGCAGAAAGTTGGCCTGAATGTTTCTCATTTTTCTGGGAGATGAGGAGCATGCCCCTAGATCCCCTAGCGTTACTATTAGTCCCTAGTCCTACTTCACATTGAGTTGAAAACGAGGGCAGATGCATCTTGCCCATCCCCCCCCCTTCGTTCCAGAACTTCCAGATTATCAATTTTAGGACCCCCCATTGTATTATTTGTAATGGATGTTGTGGGGCTTTTCTCTAAAATCTCGGCATATCTTCGGGAACGTACGGAGCTAACAGACAAAAGTGTACAACAATTGCAATAATCACTGAATTGAAATGAGTGATCCCTCTTTAATATACCAGACCCAAGAGATATTATTTTGTTTTTAACGACCCCTTTTGTGAACCTTGTCCGAGCATGTAAGAGGTCTGCAAAACGTCCTGACGAGGTTCAGACGTTGTTGCACGATTTTACGTCAAAAGAACAGTTTGTGGTCCATTGGGTACGACTAGTACATAAATGATGCACAAGCGCTTGATACTCTACAGGGCTGATCGTAAAGGAGAGAGAAACTTATGTTTACCTTCAGTAGGTTTTTTTTAACTTCATCCTCTCGGAAGCAATTATAGGGCAATATGTGCGAAGTTCGATCGCTTCCTCCTCCGGAAATAGAGAAGGGCAGAAATACAGGGCTTGATAGTCCTGCAGGAAACAAACTGTCAAATTCTATTCAGCCTGATGTAACTTATAGAACGCAATTACCAAAAGCGGGCCTGAGAAGACCTGAGGATTGATTGTGAGTTTTGAAAAGGTAGGGTGGATTATGATGAGAGGTCTCATGTTATGAAAGTTACAAAGTCAAAGTGATGATGGTAATGATGATATGATGATGGTGATGATGGTGATGATGGTGATGATGATGATGATGATTTTATTACTGATGACGAAGATAATACGACGACGATGATAATAATGGTAATTCCGATTATCATGAAAATCTCCAGGGTTTAAGCAGATTTCTAGCAATAACGATTTAGGGGGATGGAATAAGTCAGGAAAAATTGTGGACCTCGATGTTGAAAAGTCTTTACTGAGCCTAATAGTAGTGTTAAAAAGTGCAACTGGTAGCAATATTTAGCAGAAGACGATACAACATCGTAGCAGCTATAGAAGTAACTCAACCTGAATACAAAGTAGTCACTGAAACTTCAAAGTAATATAATTGATAAAGGCGACTTCTGCCGGGATTAATGATGTTAACAAATTATCTTCATCTTCATTATTATTATCTATAAGAACCAGAAGGAAAGGAAAATAATAATAATAATATGTCACGACTGTTCTTGATCCCTAATGTAATAAAGGAAATATAAACAATTAGTACCAATTATTTCTAGAAAATTAGTGGTTGTGATTCGATTTCGATCTCATCAACGGAAAATATTTTGTATGATCGGTAATTCGGTATGATTTAATGTTTATTGACAGTAACCCATAGTATGGTGTTTCGCTATATTTAATGGGCGCAATTAAATCATATTTGGCAGCAGTTTTTCTTTATTGATTCCTCAGTAGTTGTTCAGTTGTTTACATACATACGATATCTAATCGGGATATCTCATCAAAATTCTCAATATTCATTTGAGTTTCAGTTTTGACATGACTGTCAGGGAATGCAATGAAAATTGGACCCTCGATACTGATTAATATAATTTTCAGTTTATTCAATCATTTCTCAATTTTCACCAGTCGAATGTCTTGCTTAGGGTCGTTTAACTCTTCGGTAACATCAGGCATGTAACTGAGACTTTGATGTTTCCATAATTTTGTTTCGATGAAGATGTTTTTAGTCAGTCTATGGTTTGACAGTGTATGAGTGACAGAAGCAGGTTAATAAGACAGATATTTCCTGTTCGGCTTATGTTCCACCAAACAACATGACAGAAGTTCCGTTATGTTATTTCAGCTGATGTTTGCATGACTTATGACAATTAACGGGGTAGAAAACACATGAAAATGGAGCTGGGCATTTCATGGGCTTCTCCTCCTCTCCGTTTATCGTAAAGAACTTTAACAGTTCAAGTAGATTTGCTTCATGCAAATGATTAAAGGCCTTCTTCTGCATTTGCACATCTTTGCTCTTCTTCTTCTCCTCCTTTTGTCATCATTCTCCCCATCGTTTTTCATTCCAATACCTCTTCATTTTCTTTACCTTTGCTTTTCGCATTCGTTATCTCTCATGTTTACCCCCCATGTCTTCCTTTTCTCTCTAATTCTATCTGACATGTTTGACCTCTTCATATTCTTCTTCTAGGATAAATTACGTAATACATGATCGACAGTCTGACAGAAAGGCCAAATTATAGGCCCTACATTTGTTCCTGTTATGAGGTACTCATGAATTAAATTCATGAAAATATTTGTAATTTGATATTTCAAGGTAACTGACATAATTTGAGGTATATTTTAGAACTACTTTAAGAACTGCCGAGGATACTCATTCGTTTAACGAAGTTGTAATTGTTATGATTGAGGTCATGCAGACCCGTCAGCCATCAATATTATGTCACTAATTACAGTTTGACAAGGAGTTCTTACACCAATAATATAATCAAGTCGCCAGAAACGTCACGTGATAACTGATAAGTACAACAAAGTAAATACGTGCCATGAGCAACCTCGCCAGAGCCAACTGTTACCAGGGCACTCGATGAAAGCTAACAGAAGATTCAAATTGAACAAACGATCTGGATTGGGGCCAGGATTGCTTAGATCTTTCCTTCACGCACATCTGAAATACAACCCACATCGGAGAAAGACAACATTACACAAAAGATCCTAACCTAAATATTTACCCCTGCCGCACAAAACGAACCCATTATTTCTGCTTTTCTAACCGCAAGTCGAACTCTTGGAGATTTACTGAAAATCTCCCGGACGACATCTAGGATATCAGTAGCTCGTTGGACGACGCGATCGGAAATCTTCGGAGGAAAGGGCGTCGTTCGTATTTATGTTGATTTCCTGTGGATAAAATCCTCTTTTTTTATCTAGGATGCACTAGGATAGTAAAGCGTACTTTCCTTGATCGCACTTGTAGTTGGCAAGTGGTCTTTTATTTGCAAAATGTAAGTGACCCAAATTGAACCTATGAGCGCAAACAATAACAATTCTGATAAATAGTGGAAATGGGTTTTTCTAATCAATGTTCTGGGTTTAAAACCAACAACAACGCGTAAAATCTGCTCGTTCATTGACTCGGTGATTCGTGTTGGACCTCTAGGAATAACTACATAATGCTAAAGAAATTATTATATAGATCTTTGAAAAGTTTTGATATATTACGATGATTAACTTTACAGCAGTTTCATAATGGCTTTGCAAACGTCAAACAGAATTTGTAAGCCTAATTCCAGCGGGTATGAAATCGACATATTATGTTTGTATGTTCAATTTGAAAAGAAATCGCAAAATATGAGATATACTAATACAATTATACATGTACTTATATTAAATCGGTGGACCCTCCGGACTATTTTTTTCTTAATAAAGGGACCGTTTTAAATTTCAAAATAATCGTTCTCTTCTATCCCCAGAGGCTACTTTCTAAACGAGAACTCCCTTCATCGGGTAATTTTGACGAGCTCGGTGTGTTATTTCAGAACCAATTTGTCGAGATTATGGATGAGGCTGACGATGAGTGATGGAATTCCGTGGTCTCGTTCGACGTCATAAGATTGTTTGATGACGAAAGATGTAATTTACGAGGTCGCAACCTCTAGCGGACAAATACCTTTGACAGAGGGATGTCGCTTGTATGATAGCGAAAAGTTATGAAGTTTATTATCAATATCGTCTTGAATGATGACAAGTATATCAATGAAACTATCCCCTTTGCATTTTTCAGTACGGATTTTCTAAGTAGGCATACATACAATGTACAGTCAAACCTATCTTAGTGGCCACCTCTCTATAAAGGCCACCTTTCCATAGTGGCCATGCGTCCTCGAGATAGAAATGCGTGTTGTCCAACCTGTTTAGTAAGGCCACCTGTCTACAGTGGCCATATTTTCTGTTTCCCTTGGGTGGCCTTAAAGATAAAGACCAGTTCTGGTCATGCGATTGCATTGTGAAAGAAACGTTGTGGAATCGATCAGAAAAGGTTGATCATCTAGCATATAAGTATTGGTGTGTACTGCAAGGTTCTGGAATCATCAAAATGATAAGAAATTTGGCCGGGTCTTGGTAAAGTTACAAGCACTGTACACAGACAGATGTATGTGGGACTACGCGACCACGTGCGCGATATCTATTTGGTCCCAATAGATATAATAATTTACCAAATATATCAATTAGGAGGCGGTTTCCCGACTTTCCCGGCAAAATTTGTATCATCACGTATTATTCAAAACATATTCTTTCACATGATTGGTAATGAGAGCTTCCATTTCATTTTTTTTGAGAGAGGGGCGTTTCCAAAACTGGTCTTTACCTTGAATAGACAGGTTTGACTGTACTTTTGATAACATCATGGACTCACTTCTAGTTTATAAGGTTTATAAGACCAAGGAGATCTTTCAACTCCTCGATAACACTATAGGGCCTACTATCTTTTGCAACATATGTTGAGGCGACAGTTTTTTCCGCTGTCATTTTTTCTACACTGACCAAGTTCTTAACAGCTTCAGCACTAGACCTAACACTAGACCTAACACTAAACCTAACACTAAACATAACACTGATCTTAACGCGAAACCTAACCATAAACTTCATCTAAAAACCAATCACAACCCTAACCCTACATGGATACATCTTTGACGGATTGTAGCTAGGGGTAGTTAATGTCGTCGGAGCAAATGTCGGATCGCCGTTTTCCCTTGTAATTTCTCAAAACAAACACGTAGGCCTATATTTTGGCGTACATTTTCCAGGATATCAAAGCCGCGCTACATTCGAAGCACTTGGATACAAGGCCTACAATCCATGTTGTCATTTAGGCATACTTGTTTATGGATGAGAGGCCAGACTAGTTCTGTTTAATTACTTTGTTGTGTTGACGTTTGCCTTGCCACTAATTACCATCACATTTCACGGCTTGTCTATTTGCGCATGATAAAATCAGAGACATAACATTACCTCAGATATAATTGAATGATGTTACATCAGCTATGAGGCATACGTGTGTGTGTGTGTGTGTGTGTGTGTGTGTGTTTCTATTTGTGTTTATTCCATAAGGCCATAGTTGTAGAACTTGTAGGGTCCATGGTTATATGACCGAATGCAATTTGGTTATTAGCTTCCATTTCCGTCGATTCTCTTCGTTGAAACCTTGACATATGTATGGTAACTAATGTATGGTACCGTTGCATTTGGAAATTCAATACATGTAAATGATTCAGAAATTTAGTTCTGAAATGGACAATCCGCAAGCTTGTATGAGCATAGACGTTTAGAAACTAACCATCGTAAAGAGAAAAACATGGGTCCCGTCTGCACTTGATATCGGTTTATTGAACACATATAACTGGACAAATCCCAAAATGCATTTCCCTAATGACCATTACCATGGCAACAGTAGTGTGGTGGTCAACATGGTCAAGTTTGAATGAGGGGTTCAGAGGGGTTAGGGGAAGGAGAGGGGTTGTCTACGGGGAGCTATCGGCCTAGATGAGAGGAGATTGGAGAAGAAACAGGAGTCAGAAACAGGATATCAACATGTCTTCCCTGTCTTCCCCTGTCTCATCAACACCTCGGATAGCAGACGATAAAAATAGATCTTTAAAGGGACTCAGAAGTTCAAGAAATGACGAAAAGTACAATACTGAATTTTACAAAATCCAACGAAAATGTATAGTCAAGTATATGACTTACGTCTTTTACAGAATATGCATCAAACGAGACTCTTATTTAACAACATGGTCCTATATATGTACATATCCATGTTGGACATTTTAAGTCTGTGAAGTTTAAATTTAAGCAAGGTTTGCAAGTCTGCTCACATTTGCAGATTATAAAGTACATGATTCTTAGCGAATAATCATGTATTTTAGAATTGTTTAAAAAGGAAAGAATGTTATAAACTACATTATATTCTGCTAAGAATAAATTCAAGAAAGTTTCACTATCAGCTCGATAGAATAAACACACATTAGCCTATCACAAAGTATTGTGAAATTCATAAGTTATTTCAGAATCTAAAGTTCTAGCCCCTTTCGTCTCAAGTTGGATTTCCTTCTTTATACATAATGGCCATGTTCTTCCCAACACGTCAAAAAAGCTGGCTCTTCTAGTCTTCCGATGTGAAGACATTAGTAGCGGTTTTAAGAATAAATTTCCAGTTTGGCGTAATTATTATTTGACAGACCGACGAAAGACCAATGCCGAATCAATTTAGTTATCATTATTTATTGCTCTCTCAGATACAGGTCAAATTGGTGAAGTCAGTTGAGGGTTACATGCAGGGAGAAAGATGCGTTCTCAAGATAGTTTCTTTCTTTTATCAGTCTTGAAAGAAACACTTAAAGTAGCGGTTAACCATGCACTGTTAACCACTACTTGAACCTCTCGCACTCCGGGAAGCGAGACTTTTCAACGCTAACAGATAGAGGCGTATCTAGGATTTCCCCAAGGAAAGGGGTTGGGTACAGTTTTGTTTACCTGTCTAGCAATCCCGTCGTTCGTGTATAGTTGTAGATGGGGGCATGGGGAGGGGGGCTATTGGCTATGGGCTACGATGGAAATAGGGGAACGGGGGGATATCGAAAGAGGTTTATGACTCGGTGACATTTTTTTCATTCAATTTAGCCCAATATATAAATTTTGTCAAGTGAAAAAAAAATTTGACCTAATGTTTCAATTTTCATGAACAATATTCGAAGATATCAAAAAAGTTTATAAATCAATTCGAATCAAATAAAATCAAGGCCAACGCTTTCATGAGCAGTTCGGCTTCCATCGAGTAAAATGTCACGATAGAGTTAATTCACAGAACTAAGGACTATTTAATTTGATTTCACCAATTCTTCCCCCCCCCCCAAAAAAAAAAGATAATCCCGTTCTGAGCTTGATTCGGTGTATTCTCTTGGGTTCTAGAGAAGGGGTGATTAATTATCGAAGATACTTTAAATTCGATCTCGGTTTGTCCTTTCTGGAGTGTTCTTGTTAAAGATACTATGTCCCTTTTGCAGCCAACATCAAATTCTGTAGAACTTTGCAGTAATTGTGAATATGTTATGTATGTCCTATCTGTGAAATTTAAACTTGAGCAGTGTCCTAATATTCAAATTATGCAAGGAAACCCGTTTACTTGCTAAACTTCACTGTCAGACACTATTGAGTGACTGACTGGCTTTTTCATCTTTGGTAATAACATACATAAAATGAGCTGTAAAGGGTACATGAGCATTTGTCTACATCAATAACCCACTTCTTGTAATGGCCAAAATTAAACTGATTGAATCTTTGCGCAGCATAAAACGTACGACCATTCGGTACAATGGTCTGAAAAATCAGACTATTAATTACTGGCTCTATAGCTCCTAAGTCGATTCGACAACTAATAGTCGATATTTTCCCACTTTAAGACATTTTCAAGCCCCCCTTTTTTTAGGGAAGTTCTAAATTAGTTTTGTCTTTCAAATGCTGTTGGAATTTATACTTTTCAATTTTTTGGCCTGCAAATGGGACATAGTACCTTTAACGTGATCAGTTGTGCTAAAAAGTGAACGAGGCAAGAGGGAAATGACGGCGTAGAAAATTATTTAACTGTAAATATCGCATTTTTTAATGAAAAGCATCCTTTAATTTGATTTCCCTTTTTTTTCTCAAGTAAGTTATCCCCTTTGTGAACTTGAATCGGTGTGCTCTCCTGGGTTCTGGAGAAGAGGTGGTTAATTTATCATGGTTTCCTCAAATCCGATCCCGAAATATCCTCTGTTTCCGATGTGAGAGGGAAATTTCTTTCAAAAGTGGGATGGAGGGGGAATTTAACTAGTCTAGATAAAGATAGCTGTGTATTTTGAAAGGAAAGTGTGAAAAGCTTTTAAAAGTTCTTTTTCCTCCTTTTCGCATGCTCCAAAACATTTCCAGACTATCACAAAATTCAGATGAAATTACAAGAATCTGAGCTACATTGTGTAGTGATTGTCAGAACTTCAGTTTGTCGTGAATTTGTCAGATGACCCGGTGTATGTATAGCTTCAATTCAGTATCAATGTTTGAACTTATATATTTTCTACTTTTAATGTAAATCGAGATGTAGAATCATTAACACTATGTGGAATGTTGATGCCCAAAGTGGAAAAAGGGCACATCAAGTAAAAGAATGAGAGGAAAATATTGAACAATATACGAAAATCATTTAGGGGGATAAAACTTGGTTCATGTACCAGAAAAAAAAACGTTTTGCCTCAAGGTTATTACACACAATCCGTGTTTATACAAAATTGACTGATAAAACGTGATGAAACTCGATATTTCTCGTGTCTATAGAGAACTTCTAAAGACATGACAGAACAGCTTAAATCGTCTCGAATGAAATCTTGCTTGGGACTCTTTATCGGTTTATGAATCGTTGATGGGACACATGACATTCTTGTCAAATCAAAGACAAATCACCCCATTACAATCACTCATTCACACTCGCTGAGGTCACGAGGTTAAGTTGAGGTCAAGTTGAGGTCATGTTTTGATTTGAGGTCATGAAGCAAGTAGCTTTTCTTTGTCATCACCGAATAATCCTATAATAATAGTCTCTCCTCTATCATTTTTAAATCCAACTCCAGAAGCAGAGATTAAATACTCAACAAGTTCAAATTGTATTCGAGAGTGTTTGTTAATCACGTGACTTTTACTTAAGGGATAGAGAATCCGAATCTTTCCCTATGTTAGACATCTTATCTGCATTTCTTCTCTTTACCCAGGTCTGGTAACCGAGTATATAATGATGGTGGCAATGATGATGATAATGACGGTGGTGGTGGTGGTGATGGTGATGATGGTGATGATAGTGATGATGTGGTGGTGGTGATAATGATAATGATGAAGATGATGATAATGATGTCAATGATGATAATGACGGGAGTGGTGGTAAAGATGTGGCGGTGGTGGTGATGATGATGATGATGATGATAATATTGATGATGATAATGACGGTAATGGTGGTGAAGATGTGGCGGTGGTGGTGATGAGTGATGATGATGATGATGATATTGATGATGATGATAATGATGACGATGGTAGTGGTGATGGGGATGATGACGACGAAGACGTAAATGTCTGATTGTATGTATGTTTATATTTTTAGTGTTGAATGACGCAAAGAGGTTTCTGAACTGAATTTCCAGTAAAATGCATGTTTAAAATATTTACTTGAACTATCATGAGATTATTACTCGCGATGGAATAATAACGAGGACAAAGAAGGAAGGGGTCAAAGGTAGGAAGAAGTGGATCAAAAACAGGGGTTATTAAAATTCCAAGCTTGACAGGCCTATGTGTTCAGGGGGTCAAAAGGTGGGAAATTGTGAAAGGATAATATGGATATATCAAAATTATGGAAGGCGAATTGGCGATCTGCACAAATATCACATGATGCATCAAGCCCGCTGCACACGAGGCGGCCTTTCGATTGCGTTAATACTTGCGTTATTCAGGTCTGTGGAGGGAATCAACTCTCATATGCATGGTGCGCCAAAGACTGTGCTATTCGCTGACGCAGCCCTACGTCAGGCAAATAACGCCTCGTGTGCACTTAAAGACAAAGCTAATGTTGAGCAAAGCACGGTGAACAGTGGTATTTCGGTGAAGAAGCTCGAATGCTTGACGTAATCCACATCTCTGTCTCTTGCTTGTTGCAGATTGGATGATGTCAGTTTCTCGCATCTAAATATCAGCATGATGTGAATTTTCCTCCCCGTGGGAAAGCCGGGGTTACCGTGCACTTGTTAGCCCCGTAGTTCGTGACCTGCCCCATAGCAGCGGGATACATTTCATAAATACTGACATCAATGATATTGCCAAAAACAATTGGGTCTTTTGCAGAATAATACTATGTAAAGTTGACGTTTATTGCCTTTTCCTGTTCGATTTGCGCATTTGTTTTCTGGTTTATTTGGTTATATCAATTCTTTTTCTGACCTCTTTTCTTGTTCCATATTCCCGACAAACTGATCACTTATGTTCTCTTTGTTCAATGCAAACCGTTCAAAAAAAAAAGCGCATATTATAGTCGGGATAAATACATCGTCTTTTGGTAGGATGCAGTTGCGTTGTGCAGCCTCCGAGTAAAATAGAGAAGTGATGCTGGTATTTTGTATCGCTTATGATACCGAAAGAATAACAATGTGTTTACGTCTCTCAATACAAGAAAATTAAACTCTTCCTTAATGGCGTGTACATAGCATACAGACAGGCCTACCATCACTGCAGAGTAGCGGCGTAGCCTCCTGACATTGAAGGGGCATTTGCATCATGGGAGGGGGCGCCACCGGTCTTAGTTGATGAATGAAATATGAATAAATATTCAGGCAGCCGATTATGAGAAGGGTGAGAGTCAGGGTCCTTTAAATCTTCATTACTCGTCCCTTTCATCTTCTCCCTTTTCTTCATCTTTTGTTTTCTCTCTCTCTCTCCCCCTCTCTCTCTCTCTCTCTCTATCTTTCTTCTTTTCTCTCCCCTCTCTCTCTCTCTCTTTTCTCTCTTTCCCTCTACCCCCTTCTTTCCTATCTCCCCCTTTCTCACTCTCCTCTCTCTCACTCTCCCCTCTCTCCCAACTTCTCTCATTTCCCACTCTCCCTTTCTTTTACTTTATCTTATTATTTTGTTGCCATTCGAATAGGGCGCACGTGCCCCCTATCATGACTACGCCATTGATGAATGGTATGCAAGGCATGAATGATAAATCTAGTTCACGACCCGCTGTCATGAATCCTTCGTGCTTTTTTATATCACCGCCAGCCTGACATGGATACGGTATCATATTATTTAGAACGTATGCCTGAAGAGTTATATGGGTATCGTGAATTAGCACTCGAGCCTAACCCTACCTGTATGTATGTAATGGCGTGGCCAGCTTTTAGGTAGCCTAGTGGAGCATGGGGCATTCTCAGGCAAATGAAACAGATTCATATTAGTAAACACTTTTATTTCCTTCTTATATCAATGAATATTAGATTAATATTAACAATTTTGTCTGTGGTTATTTTGGTATGAGTTTATTTCAATGCTTGGTTTTCATTGGGTACAGAGAATGGGCCACATCATAGTCATATAGACATGCTCGCTTATATACGTATTGAAAGTGAACCAACATTTAAAGAGTAGTAGAGTACCAATTACCAAAAAATAGTTGCTTATGTATGTACAATGTGAGCAGCTCCGTGTCACAATAATAATAATGATAATATTGATGATAATCATTATACATGTAATAATAATAATAATAATAATATTAAAAATTACGGTTTCTTATATAGCGGTTTTAGCGCCTTTTCATGAACTGACCAAAGCGCTTACAGTGTCGTTATTACCCCCGTAGGATGCGAACTATTCTGCACATTACAATGTACATTCTACACTCCCTGGGGAGCATTCCAGTTAGTTGCCTTTTTACGGATGCGCAAATGATAATCCAACCACAACGACGTACGCATCCTACCGGATACCCTATTAACACCTGGGTGGAGAGGAGCAAAGTAGATAAAATGCCTTGTTTAATGACATAAGTGACGTGCCGGGGCTCGATCCCACGAGCTTTGCATGTCCAGTCAAGTGATTAAACCACTCGACTACGACACCTTTACGATATTCAAAACATGAGCTTCAAATATTACTTCTGTAGAGAGATTTACTTCTTTAAATTTAAGAGACTGGTACAAAACAGAATATGAGACGTCCAAAAGGTCCAATGACCTGAAGTAATTTGGAATTGGGATATGGATAGAGTATTAAAATAGAAAAGCTGTGCTTCTACCACGTAATAATGCCGTCCCTGCATCCATCCCAACCTCCGCTCTCCATCCCTTCTTCCCTCCCTCCACCCCACCCCCCTTCCACTAGAACTTATTCTAGTCCCACCACTATCTTTGATGCTGCATAAATTAAAGTCAAACTTTCTTCAATCAATTTTTAATGGACCACCTGTTCCCCATCTCCAATCCACATTACATGCTTGTATCTCGCACTAGCGTTCATTAGTATTAGTAACGTAAATACAAAATATGTAATAAAGTTGTATCATCGTCATGAGCTCGTCGCACTTCCTTTGTCGAACCTGTCGTGGTCCCGCTCCTCTACGAATTTTCAGCAAGGATTTTGAAGACGCATATTAGTGGGCTCTCAAGGGGAATTTGACACCATTCGGGTGTTTACCCAATAACAAGTGTTGTCAATCACCAGGATAAGCCTTCAGTTTTATGATCATTAGCCCTAATGTAAAGCTTTGCATTTTCCACTGATCCCCCACACGGTCAAGTCATTATCTTACGTTTCCCTCACCCAAAGACTCTCTGAGAGACTAGGGGGTGTCTTCATGGGACTACGGGTTTGCTGTGCACAGACTTGTACACCCATTAATGGTATTTCCACCAAGTCTGACCAAGGAGTTAGTCTAAAAGCTCCTTGGTCTGACCAATTATTATGACCTTCTGGACATGGAAACTGACTACCCTCTCCCTTTAAGTAATGTCATCCGACATCATGGTCGATCACGAATAATCACGGTCTGACCATGACCTTCATCATTACAGCCTACATCTTTCTTGGCAGACGCGTTTCGCGGAAGACGATTTTGATCATGAAAGCACGTTCAGCACACTTTGCAATGGATTCAAGTGAGGTCATCAACATATAATTGCATTCTATTCCAAATGACTTTGGATGTTGGATAGGTTCCAGGCGGTATCGGTGTTACTGCCCTCAGTCTCAATGAAATTTTAATGTGCCGAGTCTTGAGTAAGTAGACTAAGCCTCACCTCTCCTGCCTCCATCAAACCGATAGGTTTCCAAATCAACTGGCGGATCCAGCGGAGTAAAGGCATCGCCCCTACTGATCCAGTCTGGCGTATCTGAAGTACATAATACATTCAAACAAAGAATATCATCGACCCATAAGTGTGATCCCGACGTTAATGAAAGCGCATAAACTGCCCCCCCCCCCCAAAAAAAAAAGATCGTAACTATGTTGATATCATGTTGGATGGGTAGTCTTTTAGCTTCGGAGACTGGTTACATGGGAATTAACTCACAATTCCATCCTCTTTTACCGGTGTGTTGGCTCAGTCAGTAGAGCGTGCGCCTCACAACCGGGAGGTCGTGGGTTCGAACCCCGGCCGCGTCATACCAAAAGACGTTAAAAGATGGGAGTCGCTGCTACCTTGTTTGGCGTTCAACAATAAGGGGATAGAGCAATGTTGATCTGGCGCTGCTCAGTGGCTGCCGGGGTCAAGATCAATTGGGCACAAAGAATTTCCATTTTCGGTTTAATAAAATTTGGAGTGGACTATAAAAGATTGTTATTATTATTGTTATTATTATTATTATTTTGATTAATCTGTAAATCGTCTGCAATAGCATCATAAGTAACTCAATCAGGCGGACTTGATATTGAGATTTTGTTTTCTCATTTGAATTCTAAAGTTTTTTCTCACTTGGTCGCCTGGATACGCCATCGATGATCTCTTTTCCATTTCTTAAATTTTCAGACGGAGGTTAAGTTCTTGTAGGATCAGTGAGCTTGAGTCAAGGATAAACGATTTACGGATGGTTTGTAGATTATTCATGTTATGTGTGATGATAGTGGCGTTGAAACCAACAGGTTACAGATGTAAGCAAGGAGTTACTTTTGCATAATACAATCAATGTAATCACACATGAATACAAACAAAATAATGAGCAATCAAACAAACAAAAATATAGCACAATGGTTCTGTAATTTGAAGGCCACAAAACCAAGTCAGTTCGATTGTGTAGCATGGAAAACATCAAACCTCATTCGTCAATTACCAGTCCCCTCGGATAGGACTTAAAACCGTTGGTATACTGGTTACTTATCTCTAGACTTATACACACAAAAATTGGATTTTAAGCGGTGAGATAAAACAAGCAGCAAGTTTATTTTAAACGGCAAATCAATGGAGACAAAAGTATCAATCCTTATGTGCTGCAGGGACGTTTTCCTCAACTGAGGCCTACATCACATTCAAGCTCTAGTGTCCTTTTTTGTTCAATGTTAAAATGGTTTGTCAACTGTTTGGGCGTTTTAAGGTATAATTATTAAATTGATCTATATTATTGACTTTTGTTAAATATATATATGTGCCTAGTTTGTACATTACTTTGTAATTATGATGAAAATGCAGAAATAAAACCAAACAAACAAACAAACTTTAAGTGGTAACCACCTTGATTGAAATGTGTCCTACCTCCCGATAAAATGTGCCCCCTCTTCCTTCCTCCTCTCCCCATCCGGAGCATTGATACCCCTGTCCTTTAATTCAGACTTCATAGCCATTGTTCACCAATGTACTACCCGAATGTTCATGTAATCCATAATTTATTCATGAAGCATTGGAAATCATGCTAGAAATAGAATAAGACTGGAACAGAGACTGTCTCACTCCCTCCCACCTAGCCTGTGATGGGTATGTAATGAGCTTCATCATGAAGTTGATCGTTTGGTGGAAAACACAGGCCACATGGTAGAAGGAGTAATGGCACTGACCTACAAAACTCATAGAAGTGAAGAGACGCAGACAACAGACATGACATGTAGACCCTGACATTATTATTTCATTAAACAAAGATTTAATCGTAAATTGACCATGGTCTTGAGCAGTGGTGTAGCTGCATAGAGACGTTCCTCCTTTCGAAAATTCAGAGAGAGAGAGAGAGAGAGTGAGAGGGGGAGGGAGAGGGTGGAGAGAGAGAGAGAGAGAGAGAGAGGAGAGGGAGAGATGGGGAGGGGAGGATCCACAGCCTTCCCTCAATCTATGGCCTTCATTGGCCTCCACCTGAAATTTCTGGTCCCGGTCCCCCGCCCCCCCCCCCAATGGTAAGTCACATGCTCCGTTGTTTTTATCACAAATCCCACTGATTCTCTTTTCACTTCAAATCGTTAAACGACACAGCTGTAACCCCCACTCCCCACCCCCTCCCATCGCCTACAGAATTTCAGACATCATCGAGGTTTTTTTTTTTTTTTTTTTTTCATAATAATTGTAAGCTGTTCCGTCTGGTTATTTTCACCGGAAAGCCTTTTTTCTTCTTCTTCTTCTTCTCTTTTTTGTTTACATGAATTTCTCTCTCTCCCACGTGTCGGTTGTTTTGACTTCCTTAACGAAGATATCATGCCCTTGAACTGTAGGGTAGAACAACTCAATCTTGAAAAGAAATGAGACATGTTCAACGACTTCAATTTGTGGATGTTTCTCTCCCGCCTTTTCTTATATTATGCGCTCGCATCTGTAGAATACATTGTGACGTCACAAATAACATGTATCGTCTTGTTTGGTGGAAGATTTAATGTCAGTCCTGTCCCACGTCGAGCTAGCCTTGAACTCAACAACTTGAGGACAGTCTAGCATCTTGTCGAGTGAGAAAAAGAAAAAACGGGAAAGAAAGAAACGAAGAAAGGAAGGAAAGAACCTTCCATACAAATCATTATTGTGCCAAAGTGAAAGAAGTGCTTAAATGTTATTAACAATGAAATGATTTATTCGAGGTTATGTTTTTAAGGTGTTATTGCTGATGTGTTCTTTATGTCCATGCTGTTCAAGTTTGTAAAACTTTAAGAATTGCAATTTCGATCTCCTCCAGGTTTTAAAAATGTATATTAAAATCGAAATCAATTTTAGACCCTTAAAGTCGACCGGATCGATTTTAAGTTCAATTGTATGGCTTGATGACCCCCCTACCCTCTCCCCCCGTTGACCCCAGCTCTTGCTGAGTTTCGCAATATTATGTTGACGATAAACAGAACACTCCTGATTTCATTATAATTAAATTTGTAAATGAACTTTCGTATCTATCTATCTGACATTGATATTATACGCATAATTTCTCAGAATTATGTCTGATGTGTTTCGCAAGGGATTTTGTAAACCAAGTTTGACAGATAAATAGCATTTTGGAGTAATGTAATCCTACGTCCCTGGCATTATACTTGGCTAGATGTCAGATTAAGTGAAATCTAGGTTGCCAACAATCAGGCCACTGTGTTTCATTATTATGTTCGAATTAATTTTCCTGTCTTCATGCATTACATGGCATGTCTAGTGGCGTAGGTGCGCGGAAGGTGTACTTGCCGCACCGAACGATTGGAATTAAAACTTATTTAAAGAAAGAAAGATAGCTGGAGAAGGGAGAAAGACGGGTTAGGAGATGAAAGGGGAGGGAGGGGAGATAGAGAAAGGGGAAAGATAGAGACACGTCACCAAAATCTTCTAAATCTACCCCCAAACGCTCAATCGGTTCGCTTCCTCGCTTGTCCTTTTGTTAAATAAGAAAGACCAATGCGACACCCTTTTCAAATCCGAAAGAGTTAAGGAGATATAGGCGTGGCAAGAGTAAGATGACGACCAAACTTCCGGACATATTTCCCAAAGCTTGATCGCTTCGCTTCTTCGCAGTCAATCCCCTAGTGAGAGCAGGGCCCCGTCTTTAAAGAGTTGCTATTGATCCCAATCAATCGCAAGTCCTCCAATCAATCGCAAGCTTGCTGTCTCCCACAGGCGCGCCGGAAGCAGTTTGGGATTGGGGGGGGGGCAAACATTCCAGGGGGCTCACCCAGGGGCGGATCCAGCCGGCGGCAAGGGAGGGGGCCGAAAAAGGGGCCCACTTCGAAAATTTGAAAACCGTGCCGGCCGATTTTCCGCTCAGTGGGGGGAGGGGGGGTAGTGAGCAAATTTTTTTTTTTTTTTGCTTCCGAAAATTGGAAAATCGTGCCGGTCGATTTTTCGCTCAGTGGGGGGTGGGATAGTGCAGACTTTTTTTTGTTTAACCACCACCCCCCACTTGAGTGCCAGGGAGGGGCCCATCTTCTTTTTTAACAAAAAGGGTGTTTTTACATGTTTTTTTCTACGGAGGGGCCCGGCCCCTGGATCCGCCACTGGGCTCACCTTTCAGGGGCAGTGGCGTAATGAGCAAAAAGGTCAAGGGGCGGAGACCCCGGAAGCTAAGGAGTTTTAGGCATTAAATTACGGTCAGATAAGCATAATTAGATACCTTATTTATGACACTAACAGGTTAGTAATTGGCGTGGGGTCCAGAGGGCTGAGCCCCATGAAGCTCAGGGGTTTTAGGCATTTAATTATGGTCAGATGAGCATTCAGGGGCCCGTCTGAGGGCTCCTGGTGGGGTCCAGGGGGCGAAGCCCCCGGAAGCTCGGGGGTTTTAGGTATTTATTTACGGTCAGATGAGCATCCAGGGGCCCTCTTTAGGGCCCTTGGTGGGGTCCAGAGGGCAGAGCCTCCGGAAGCTCAGGGGTTTTAGGTATTTAATTACGGTCAGATAAGCATCCAGTGGCCCGCCTTAGGGCCCTTGGTGGGGTCCAGGGGCGGCGCCCCCGTAAGCTCAGGGGTTTTAGGCATTTAATTACGGTCAGATGAGCAGATTTTGATACCTTATTTGTGACAATAGCAGGTCACGCATTCTTTCTCTATTTCTTTCTTTTCTCTTTAACATACTTTTTTCAAAAAAGTGAAGAGGGCTCGAGCCCTGAGCCTCTGCCGTTCTGCAGATCCTGACCTGAAGGCTTTCAAATAAGCATATTTTTTGCATGTCTGTAAATTTGGGAATTTGTATTTTTCCAACAAACGCTTACAAAAGTATAATTTACAATAAAAAAAATGAGAAAAATCAGGGAAAATCATATTATTTAAGCAACATTTGTAAATCACTGGTATCGAATAAGAAATAAACCACGTTTGGATTTTATTTAGGGGCAACTGCCCCCCATCAGTACGCCAGTATTAAGGGGCTCATGTCTTCTCACCCCTATCATAAAAACCACACGCTTTCCCATCCTCTCACAATATTTCCACGATATGCGCGTATCGCTCTTATAAAGTCCTCCATTAATTGATAAATATAGGGACATGCGGAATGTTTAGGAGGTTTAATTTCTGTTTACTTTCCTTTTCTTTGAATGGAATATTTTGGTTAAAAAAATACAAACCATTTTTTACTCCTTTACTGCTGATTTTTTCGGGGGGGGGGGCTTTTTGGTGGGCGAAATGCGTTTTTTGATTGGGGCGCACCCCCCACTTCCGGTGCCCCTCGTCTCCCATCTCTTACATACATAGTTGCGATTAATATCAATTCTTTAGAAGACGAGGCCCAGGCGCCCCCCCCCCACAAGAAAAAAGGCAGACTGGACCTACTCTCCGCCACTAATCATGTCAAGGAGACACACAAATTTTGATATCATGTTTTCAGAACATTATTCATCTTTGGCCTTTCAATAATTTCCCCGAGAGAATATAAACATGATTGGGTCAAGGAGTACATGACAGAAATTTGATTTCAACGAAATTGAGTGTTTTTCAACATTTTGCCGAAAGCAAATTTAGATAAATGAAATTTTCAAACTGAACAAACAGAAATGTAATCGTTGGTTCCTTGGAATCCAGACAGTGGAATCAGTTGAATGAGATATAGTGCTTTCTTGAGTCGATGTGATTTAGAAAAACCCGCTATCATTCCCCATCCCATTAAAGGATAAAAAGGATTGAAAGGCAGATGGCGTTATCATCTGAATGGATTTGTGAAAGATGCTTGTGGTAGAAAGATCGCAAATAAAAGAGAGCCGAACTCATATGCCAAGAATTTGACGATTATAGTTTTAAGTTTTCTCTTGCTCTTGCTTACTTCCTCCTTAACACACTGCCCCCCCCCCTTTCTCTTTCTCTCTCTCTCTCTCTCTCTCTCTCTCTCTATATATATATATATATATATATATATATATATATATATATATATATATATATATATCCATCTATCTCTCTCTCTCTCTCTTTCTCCCCACCACTCTCTTCCCTTCCTCTTCCCAGCTACCACTCCTCTCATTCTACGCCTTGTTTTTCTTCCATGCACTAACTCTGCCTGTTACCTTTCTCCTAACCAATATATTCTTTCTTCTATACCCTTCTACCCTCCCACTCTCCTTTTTTATTATTACGTTTATTTTATAATTTTCTTATCTTAATATTCCAATGATGTGTATGTACGCACTGGAAATAATTTACATTGTATAATTTCTTTCCCTGGCATTGATTACAAGAACACACATGGGAGAACATTAGCCGCTTCCATGAAAAATATGAAACGAAACATACCCAACGAAACCACTTAGACTTTTATATTATTAAAACAGCATTTGTCATTTAAATTTCTCATTTTCATGGAAATGTTTTCATGTCCTTCACATTTTCTCGACTCCCAGCCGACAGCGATTTGAACTGGAGGGGCGGCCGCTTTGACTCACATGTTTGATTAATATTACAAATTGGATGCAACAAGGATGCAACAATTGAAAAATTGAAAACTTTTGAATTATATGAAGAAAATTGGCTGATATGGAGAAAATGGACAAAAACACAAAATCAGACAACTTATACAGCTAAACAAGTTTTCACAGAATCATTTTTAAACGTTGTATCGTGCAGTATACTATATCGAATCGAATGTACATCGAATGCAGAATAAAATATATTTAAACAGATGGAAAGGACCAAACGCCTACTACTCTTTACCAGATTCAGAGTCAAATAGCGAGGGTTTTCAAACCACGTCATTACTTTTCTTGAATAATAATACCAAAATGTAATGTATATATATTTTGGTAATGTTTAGTGTTTCTGTGTATTCGCAATGTGTTATGCATACATCTTAATATTATGTTGACAGTAACTCACTTGAACTTCGTTCACAATTATTTATCATAATTATTATCGTCTCTCTCTCTCTCTCCCGTTTATTGTGATCTTAGAGTGGGTGGATCCAAACAGACGACGATGAATACATCATCGAACCACTGGAAGCCGAGGACCAATCAGCGTACAATATGACTGATGGACACCTCCACGTCATGTACAGGAGGCGGGACTTCAGGTCAGACACGGTCGGATTGGGCGCTGCTAATGGAGGTAAAGATAGGCCCCGCCTACATGTCAAGCCTCTCTCATTTAGTTATTTGTTTTTCCTAGGAAGTAATTTCTAGATAAAAGGTAAACCCTCCACCTATAAAAGATACGTTTCCTGATAAAATGGAAGTGGTTGGATTGTTCACAATCGCATTTGTTAAAGACAGTTCATACGAAACTAATTTGCATCTTGTTTTTTCAGTTCGTTTATTTATTAAAATAGTAATTAAGTCATTATTGTACCTTGATAGCAAGTGTTAAAAATATTCTCGTGCAGGTCTATTTTGCAGTCACTTAAAATTTTGATTATTTCGGGATCATTATAATGACATAACTTACTTTAAAAATGATCAGTAGATAAAATGGTGAATTGATAATAATCCTGTTAGTATGTGAGCTTCATGATCTTGGTTTCAGTTCCATATGAAAGAAGAGAAAATGAGTTTTCCAATGATGTACAAATTATCGAAAAAAAAACAATTTGGAATACTTGAGTAATTTACCAACAAATTCGGGTTTGTTTTTTTCGGGGACACTCTGTATATTTCTTCTTTCTGTTTTAGCCAAGAAGCAATAATTATTCATTCATAGTTTCATACATTTTTTTATTTTAATAATATATTTGAGGAGTAATATCATAATGCGATATGCGCTATACAATATCGGCATATTTTTTTGTTGTTATTATTAATGTTATTATTATTATTATTAATAATATTATTATTATTATTATTGTTATTATTATTATTATTATTATTATTAGCATCAGCATCATTTAGCACCAACCTCGTCAACGACACAACTGCTGACCTACCTCTCTTCGACGACGAGGAAGACGATCTCTTGGGCGACCAGGAGACCGATCCGTCATCATCGTCGGCGCATCGGGCGAAACGGCGAGCGGGCCGCTATGCGGCTGGGAGACAGAACTACGTGGAAACGATGATCACAGTCGACGCGGCAATGCACTCGTTTCACGGGGAGTCGTCGGTGAACATTTACGTCATCACGATGCTTCATATTGTAAGATGATTTTTTAATTATTTATTATTTTCTCCTTGAGATCGTTGTTAGAAAAATTATCATTCTTTTATTGGTATTATTCTCATCATAAATATACAAATGATATTATTTTTGAACGATTTAGCAAGAATAATTCACACGAGGTACTATTGGAGCAATGCAAAACCCGAGGCGATAAGGATAATAATGATAATGCTGTCTTCTATAGCGCCGGTACCCGCCTTCCATGCGCTCATGGCGCCTACTCCAAAATATGACACATACAATTATATTAAACTCTGTAGGTGCGTTTCAACGTTGTATCTACAGTTAAAACGATATTAAATTTGTTGTTCAAGAAATAATAGTTTGCATTGTTCAACCAGTAGTCAGCTCACATCAGAATAGCTAGTTTTCCAAATTGAAGAGGCACCCGAGGATATAAGGACTGCATGTTTTGATGGTACCGAGGTTTGATATCTATACCAATGTCAGAACATGACGTGTAGGCCTATAATTGATTTATAAAATGCTGACAATGAATTACGATTCTTGTTATAGTAATTTGATAAATCAACTATGTCCCAAAGTCCATAGATCTATAAAGTCGACTGACAAAGTTAGGTCTAGACGATCAACCGGTTGGTGATTAGGCAATGTTATATACCTCACTTTAGAAATCTAGCCATCTGATTGGTCGAGTCTTGATTTTAGCCATGCCCCGCCTACCAGTCAATAGTCTTTTAAAAAGTGCCCTCGTACCCGCCTACCAGTCAATAGTCTTTTGAAAAGTGCCCTCATACTGCGATCCCCATTGGTTTACGTGTTAAAATTGTCTTTGTGCGAGCGCGGACACCATACAGTGCTTTTTGTCTGCGATTCCCAAATGATTGAAACTTTCAGTCATTTTTCTATCGAAGATTAACAGACAGTGTCTGAGATTTCCCGTGATGTTTTGACCAATCTTTACTCAATAAAAGGATAAGGTAAGAATTCTTGGTAGATCTTTGTTTCAATTCAGCATATAAAAGACATATCGACTGCTTTAATATTCGAGGTCTGGCTGTTGGCTCTCGAGAACGTGCACATTCTACCCAGGGCGCCTCGGGTTCATGGCAGGATGTGCACGTTCTCTTGAGCCTATAAAACAGCCAGGCTTCTCAAAGCAGTCGATATCTCTATACTAATGACCGGTTAATAGCACTTTCTAATGACAGATTACACGTTAGGAAAAACATATTCCTGGTCACATAATCTGCCCTTTAACCAATCATTTGAGTAGAATCTGCGTCACCATTTTATAAAATCTCTTTTTTGGACCCCACACAAGGATATACATGTAGATAATGCAAATTTTCTCCAATGGATGGTTGGCTTATCTCGTTATAACATTCTTAATCGAAGAAGACACTTATGTTGCATACCTGGCAACTGTTCCGATTTTTGAATGATGTTGAATGGCTGCATGATCGAGCAGCGAATTTGTATTCGATTTTTTTTTTTTGTACAGATTTACCGCATATTGCCAGTTACACTTCCGCTGCATACTCGGGCCATGGTAAGGCCGTGCGATCCCCTGTTCAATACACACGTACATGTATGCCTGTACCTGCGACCCCAGACCCCCGCTAAGGGTACCGACTTCTTATTTTCAAATGTTGGCAGGTATGATATTGTTGCAATATGGGGGCAACTAAGGGCCAGAAAACAGCGTAGAAAAAACACGATAAACGGAGGGTTGTAATAAACGCTCAGCTTTCTTGAGAGAAAATAGTTGATTTAGCTTGTTTAGCTTGTTTAGGCATAAACATCAACTAATATTTTGTTATATGCATGATTTTAAATGCAATATGCAATGCAAATCTGTGAGAGCAATTTAGTGACACTATGTGGGGTCAACATTGCAGATCGGAGAAAGCAGAACAATTATTAACGTTATATTTCCCTTGTTAAATCGCTCCTTTTTATATTGCTTTTGGGGGACGGGAGTGAATGATTTGTGACCATTTAATAAGACGAATTACATTGTAATAGCGACACGGTAATTGTTTGTATTTTGGGTAGAATGGTAGCACATTATAGGGGTTGTAAACCCGAGTCCATTTAAATGTGAAACGGGCAGGACGTACTCGACACAGCATGCAATGGGATTCTTTGAATACTTATAACTTAATCTGAAGATCCCCTCTTGTATATATATCCATGAACATTCGGGAAAGAGACAAGATGAACGGCTGCGAAGAAAGCCGCTCTCACACTGAATTTTCCCAAACTCCTTTTGAGTTTTAGTGGCTCAGCAAGAGACACATCGTTAAAGGAGATAATACGAGTTATGCCGAAGTTTATGAGTTTTTCACGAGGTAACTCGGGGCTTAGTTTTGATTGGGTGTAAATCTTCTTCAAGCTTCTAATGCCTTCAAGTTCTAGGCTCTCCGTACGAAACGCCACACGTAGTTTGAACATGTTCCGAAATGCTCATTATCATTCTCAGCGAGGTATGTCGAGTTCTTTCGATAGTTCTACCGCGTAATGACGAGTTGTTTCCCCGAAATCTTCCGAATTTTTAAATGGTTATTCCGTGTTTCTCGCGTTTTTCATGAGCAATGCCGAAGAATGACTTATTCGCGAGTAGAACCGAATTGTTCGGAGTTTTTTTTAAGTAATGCCGAATTATTCTGAGGTTCCCATTCTCTTTGAGCTATGCCGAGCTTTTCCGAGTTCCTCGGGAGTTCGCCAAGTTATTCGGGTCGCTCGAATTCTCCCTGATTATGTCGAGTTGTTGCAATACAAGTTTTTCTATCCCGAAGTCATGTCCAAGGGTTTTTCCCCGAGTTATGCCGAGCGAGATTGTGGCCCACCTCGGCACCTCGAGTATGAAAGGGGTTTTGGAGCGTCTTCGTGGCGAGTGCGGTGACATAATGCTCGTCATTATCCAGTAATTTTGGGAGCAGGTGCTCCCGAAGGCTTCAATGAGACTGTTTATATATTGAATTCGTATACCACGGTGAACCTAATGGCGAGCCGCTATAACTCCTGACCGAAATCCTCCCTAGGTCGTCCCTAACCGTTGCCAGGCAGTACGGTGAACATGGGTAAAATATAGATACGCGCGATAGGCTGTCTCCGTTTTCAAGGTTGTCATGTTTCAGTTAATACAATACTAGATAGAGTAAAAATTAAGGTGACGTTTCGGGACTCTTAATATTAGATAGTGATTAAGACAAAGTAATTCAGTTCGTAAGTTTAGTGCCTTCAAACTTTTAATAATCTTTGGTTCGGTTTGGCTTGGCTTAGTTTTATTTTCCGTTAAAGAAAAACATATATAGATCAACATAGATTTGAACTTAAACAAATAAATATTTCCAAAAAGAAGAATACGACTGACTTTCTCTATTCAGAGGCATTAATATAATGGATCTTTTCTTTCTATTAGCGGTTTTAGATGTCTCCTTCCAATAGATAAGAAAGTTGTTACAGTAGTAATGCCTACTCTTGTTCACTAAATAAAATAAAGATACATTATGCTAAATATATTACTCATTGCGGATGTAGTATCGAAAATAATATCGCTAGTGATATTCGTTTGTCTCGCAATGTATGGTCAATAAGGGATCTAAAAGATCACGACGTTGCGAGACAAACGAATATCACTAGCGATATTATCTTCGAAGATACATTATGGTGGGAATTAAATAATTCTATGGTGACTTTTTTGTCGATCGAGTTAGGAAAACCAATCGTACAAAATTCGTAATTACCATGGTGTGTATATGGGATGTAAGAATCAAATGTGAAGGGGTGAATTGATTGACGACAACATCAGGTTGATCAGATCCGCCGTGGTAACCACAAACTGCTGCAAATTCGTAGAATATTATTTGTAATACGTGTTACGTGTTAGGCCTTCACTTTATTTGTACATGGCCTGTCGAGCAATTAAGCAAACTTGAAGCAACTGTTTTTTGGAGGACTTTGGCTGTCTTTACCCACACCCTCACCCCTTTTTTGCCACCACCTCTCAACTGAAAAAGAATTATGGCAAGGATTTCGGAATCGACGTCTGATTCTCACAGACATGAATCTTGTCGACAATCCTCTTATAATGTGATTTCGAAATCGGGTAGCCTCATTCTCTAGATATAATAACAGATGATGCGTCTTCCCCTTCAAAGGGATTTCATCCGGAATATTAAAAAAAATGTGCAGATGTGGAGGTTCCTAATGTAAAGGGCAAATATTACTAGCTTTAAATTCATAATTAAATGATATGGCAACAGTAATTTGAGCAAACATGAAATGAGGGATAAATTACTGCTAATTGCAATAAATGCAACATTACAAATTGAGATGGTTGCTTAATTGTCACATTATTATGGCAATGGTTATTTGAACAAACATTAAACGAGGGATGAATTACTGCTAATAGCAAGAACTGCAACATTGCCAATAGGGATAGATGCTTCATTGACACATGAAGGTAGGTGGTTTTTCATGATAGAACTCAAGAAGTTCCTCTGAAGAGTCTTAACTGCCAAAGGGAGCTCTGAAGCCTCTGATGATCATCGCTTACTCTCGTCACTTCATTGATAATAGCCGGTCTAATGTCTATCATCAACTCGAAAGTGGGTTCTTATCCATTGTCATGATCATCTTATCACGCTAGCAGTACAGAAGACCGAAGATATTTAGAGGGAGGGGGTAGGTCAGAGGAGGGGGCTGGATAAGTCGAAGCAGTGGTGTCGAGTTGTGTGAGAGTGTGGCAGGGGATGCAATCATCTTCTCGTCAACTTGCCTTTAAACTATCATACTCTCTGTCGCTGTCTCTCTCTCTCTCTACCTCTCTCTTTCTTTCTCTCTTTTTCTCTATTCGAGTAGGGCACGTAATCTCTGTTTCATCGCCACTGAGCACGAAATACAATAGACTGAGCGAGGAGTGGGGCAGGGATGGGGGGAGGGGCGTCATAAGTCGGACAGTGAAGACGATCCATACTCCGCATTCCTAAAGGTTCTCGGTGGGTGATAACCGTATCAATCAACCGTCACAGACCTGCAGCGGCGTAGCCCCAAGGAGGGGATTGGAGGGGGCACACGGGAAAAAAGGGAAAGAAAATACGATAGATTGGGAGGAGGGGATGTAACAGATACCGAGTGTACTGTAAACATGCAAATTTTGGTTTAACTGCAGAATTCCCTACCATATATTTTTAGTTCGAGTTAGGATTGGGTTTGGGTAAGGATTAGACTTAGGGTATGATCGAGGGTTAGGCCCTGGGATGTCTTAGCGTTTGGGGTACTTGTATGATGGGGTATTGTCTAGTTGTTCCTAATTTGACACACCTTCCCCTACGCGGTCGACGTATCCCTTACTTTGATCGTCCACCCTTGCACCAAGTAAAATCAGCCCGCCTCTCCCCAGCCCCAAAAAAAACATACAGATCCACGCTACGCCACTGCAGACCTGCAGAACATACCACGAATGATATGCGAGGAAGGTCATGGCGTATGTTATGAGCCGATAATTGGACTCAGACGATTTAATTACCCCCTCTCTCTTACACGATTTCAATCGCGAGGGGGAGGTTTGCATACGCATACCCTGTTAAGGAACGACTGGCTGAAGATCGCGAGCAGAGGTGCTGGGATGGGTGGTGGACTGGTGGTTGATTTTAATGGCTTCCTCCCCTCAAAAAATAGATATATTTAAATACTTTAACAAGATTCAGGCCTATAACCCATTAAACCTTCATGGTATAGTTCATGGCTACGTTTTTAATCTGAATCACTATTCCTTTCTCTCTTATCTTGGTGTTGCTCTTCAGGTAAACACAGCGTACGATCACCCTTCATTGGAAGCTAACATCCAGTTTGTTGTAGTTCGAATTGTTCTTCTAAACAGACAACAGGTGAGATAACCCTTAATCCTTTTACCCTCCTTTACCCTCCTTTACCCCGCTCCCCTTCGCCGCCTCTTTACCACCCTACCCCACCCCCACCCTTCCACCCCGCTTTCTCTCTCTTCCCTCTCCCGTCTCTCCCCTTCCCCTACCCATTTATTCTCTCTCCTTCTCTCCTTCTAATTTGCAGGCAGGAAGCCTTGTCCCAAACGTATACCAAAGAATATAGTTTACATAATGATTGTATTTACTCGATAGCCCCACCCGACCCCCAAAAAAAAGGAGTGGGCATATAGAAGAAAAAATTGCTTTCAATATCATTTTTTTTGTTGTTAGTAATTTCAATATACTTATAGTTTTTTTATTCTTTACTTTTCTAATATAATAAATATTCTTCTTAGACTTGCCCCATTTATGTACATCTATATAATTATCTCACGTTCAATTTTTCATTTTCACCGACTGTCACATTTTCCTATTCCCACTGAAACAACTTTATTGAAGTTTTGTTGCTGTTAATGATTGTTGATGATGTTGATGATGTTAATGTTGTTCAAAAAATGAATATCCTCTCTTATTCCATCCTCAGTCCAAATACATGGTAGTAGAGAACAACGCCCCGGCCAGCTTGACCAATGTTTGTCGATGGGCAGCTACCCAGACCACGCGTGATGACTCGGCCCCAGAGCATCACGACCATGCCATCTTCATCACCAAAGAAAACTTCGGTCCAGCCGGTAAGTGTCCTCCAGTTAACATCGAGATGGATGCAGATTATGTGCACAGTGAGGTTTCAAACGAAAAATGTTAGAGGAGTGTGGCTGTTTGAATTCTTTTTTTTTTCCTTTATCTGTAACCATATAGTTCAGGCGTCTGGTTATTATGAGCTGTTACTTTCAGCTCTTTCAACATCATGACCATGTCATCTCCATCACCAAAGAAAACTTCGCCCGGTTGGTAGATTCCAGCTGACATGGTGATAGCTGAAATGATGGGTGTAAAAAGATGTTTCATAACGAACTGTAAAAGTAACGAGGGTCGAATCGATGTTGGTCGAATTGTGTTATTACTCGGGAGTCGGGAAAATTGTATGGTGTGCTTCATTGCAATGCGAAAGGTCCCGGTGTTCGACTTCCGGACACGCCCCCATTTGCTTTTATGGAGAACACTACACCAACACACATCCAGGATTGGTGGCAGCAGTGGGATATCAAGGAGAGTACAATGTTGATACCATAAATAGATAGTTCAGTCATTAGGCTATTTCAGCTTATTTTTAGCTGATTTCTAAAGGAAAAAAATAGCTGTTTTAAAATTGTTCACAAGTATATATTAAGTAATGGTATAGAGGAATATTAAAATATGATTACAAGATTTATTGATTTCAAGCGGGGGCGTTTTCTTCAGGAAGCCTAGACCGATTGCGCCATTTTCCGCTTTTCAGAATCTTATGCTTACCTGGTATTTTTTTTTTAATGAACACCTGTAGGTGTTTACAAAAATCAGTTTCCATGAAAGCAGGAAAGGTTTGAGAACTTAATGATCAATCAATCGATTTGTAAGGAGAGCTTTCGTATCACCATGAAAAAGAGACAGCTGCAATGTATCAGCCAATGAAATATGGTTACATCAACTTGTTTATTATCACTTTTACGGGGAGGCGCAGGAATGAAATAAATATTATCTTGTCGTCACTGTGTAAGAATTTTAATATCATGATAGATTGACCACCCCCTACCAGCCCCAGTCGCTTTAATGTCGATGTTTACTTTCACAGCACGTGGAATGCTTCCTCAGTAAACATACCCGCAAGATGGATCGCGGCTGCTGCAAGAGATGTTTTCGTAGTTAGCATTGATACAATGGTTGTAAAAGATGTGACAGCATGGATTTTAAGTAGATATTGAAGACGATTTATATAGTTGTTAATAAGAAGATTCCAGTTCCATATAAATGATGTAAAAAAAAATATACGTTTGAACGATTCAAGAGAACAATTAGGAGTCCGATTGTCGATGATCATTACACTTCCCAAGCTTTCTGTACGCCTAGATTTTTTGTTCCCCATTCCTCAATCTTCTCTTCTCCGTTCGGAAGTTCCTCTCACCGCTTCCACTTCCCCAATTTTACTGCTTTCTGTTCTCTCTCTTTTGTGTTTGATATCTTTGGTTTCAATTCTTTGTCATCAGCTCTTCTGTACATATTTATTTTGTCATACCGTTTTATAATGTTCTCCATCTGCTCATCTCGCTTCTCTCATTTTTCTTTCACATAATTATCTTCTTCTTCACTATTATTCCCTTACATTATCCTTTTTTAGTTAATTGATTGATTGAATGTTGAATTACAATGAATATACATCATGAAAAGTACAAAATATTATGAAAGTTTAATCGGACGATTATCAGAACAACAGTAAACGTCAGTAATAGAGGCTTAAATTACCTCCTATTTCTTGTAATCGTCACAGTTTTCTTCATTCTCTTTAATCTCCCCAGGTTATGCGCCTGTGACTGGTATGTGCGCCATTACGAGAAGCTGTTCTCTCAATAAAGATGAAGGTCTTTTGTCATCCTTTGTGATCGCTCACGAGTCGGGTCACGTGTAAGCTTTTATCCTAGTATTCCATTTCAAATCAATTTTTAATATGTGAGAAAAATTTGTATTGATTGACATAACAATTTCAATAGTATATGATAGATTATTGAATACTATAGAAACCAAGATATTAGTTAACTTGCCCCTAACATAAGTACGTGCTTCTCAAGTAGAAGTCTATATACCTAAACAAACGTATAGGGCATATTTACAAAGCCATCATAAGCTTCTTTGTTTTCGTCCTCCTTTTTTATTTATATGAATTATAAAGTGAAACATTTTTTGTATAAATTACCGATGATATTGATTACTCCGTATTTTCATCGCTTTGTTGTATAAATACATGTTTATTTGTTTGGGTTGTATTTTTATGAAAATGAAATTAATAAAAGATTGATTGATTTACTTAACGTTATACCACATTCTAAACCTCTAGTACGAGGAAAATAATCCCCTTACCTCTCTTCTGAATAAGTATTTCATTAAAATAGTATTCATGCATTACGTTTCTCAACTTTTATCTCACTTTAAGGAAAATCATATACAGTTGCTCATTTTCAGTTGGTGTTGATGCAGTGTATTTCGTCCACAGATTTAATAATTAACCTTTGAAAGTTGAATGAGGGTGGTGTTCACATACTAAAAATAAAGTTCCTTTATCAAAGTGTTACAACACCTTTCAATAATCTGCAATCCATTTTGTTTCCACGATAAGGAGAATTTTTTATTAAAGTGCGATGAGCACCTGTATTATCTGAAAAGAAAGGATTCGAACGGCATTTTGGTACCAACATATCGGGCATCCACGCCGTAACTCTTATTAAGAAACTCTAAACAAAAATATCACTGAGTGTCAGACACGATGCTCTTTCTATAATCAGTGATATTTTTGTCAGTGTAAACACCACTTTCGTCACTTTCCCGCCATTTTCTGCCCTCCAATCTCACAAAAGTTTTGGCATGGAGCACGACGGTCAGGGAAATACGTGCGAAGACGACGCAACGCGAGGCTCTATCATGGCGCCCGTAGTCATATCGACCTACATTCACTACTTCTGGTCGAAGTGTAGTCGGGGCGAGCTGCAGCGGTACCTGTCGTGAGTATCTTCCTCCTTTTTAACCCCCTCTCTCTTCCCTCCACTCCTCCGTCCGTCTTCTTCTGCTTGTAATCCGTAGTTTCGGGATGGAACACGATGGCGTGGGCAACACCTGTAAGCGCGACCAGTTACGCGGCTCTATCATGTCCCCGGTTGTCAAGGCCACATACACCCGATACTTCTGGTCGGTTTGCAGCCAGTACGAGCTTCACCGGTATCTCTCGTGAGTAGGTTCTGCTTTGTAGATCCGGTTTGCCAATGGGATCCGGTTTACGTTACATTCGGTTTTCGTCTCATCCGACTACTCACCCTCGCATCCGACTTATCCGCCTATCCGATTTTGTTTTTCTTTCGATTTTCTTTCGAATTTCTTTTGCATTCCATTTTCGTTTTCTTATTTTTTTGTTATTCATTATTAAGCATTTCTTTTAGTGCATGTTGACTGATAATGGTGATGTTGATTTCTTTATTTGATTAATCTGTTGTGATTCCTACTTTATTTGTGTTGAATGAGTCTGTTTGACCTGTCTTTGGCTATGTCCACCCGTCTCTCTGTCTCTTCTTGTTGTTTGTGTTATCTCAGTGGCGTGGCGGATCCAGGGGAGCACAGCGGGCGTGTTCCCCCGCCCCCTCCCCCAAAAATTAGTGCTCACTACCCCCCCCACTGAGCGAATTTTCGGCCAACGCGATTTTCAAATTTACGGGAGCAAAAAATAAATAAATAAGTGCTCACTACCTCCCCCTGATATTCTTTGTTCATAAATCCATCACATTTTTTTTTATTGGAATCTAATGTTTTGGGGCATTTTGTGAAAGTTAACAGTTATTTCAGCACTTATTCATTTTAATCTTTGGTGATCAGTTATCTTGTTCTCCGTCTCATGTTCAATTGTAAAGTTTGATTGATTGTTCTTGTTGTATTCATTATAATTTTCACATATTCTTTCCGCAACCACTTATTTTGTTTTGTTGATCTGTTTCCATTCTCCATGGTCACTTCATGTTTGATTTGTGAAGTTTGATTAATACCTGTAATTCTTGTAAGTTGTCTTTTATATTCATGATTTTTATACTTTTGATCTCGTTTGTGTGGGTTATATTCTTTCGGTTTATGTGACTCTTAGACCATAATGATTTTCGTCATCGTCTTCACTGTCATCCTCGTGCACCGTCATCATCTTTTCCGTTTCTGTCTTATTCTTGTCTTATCGTGTTGGGTGATTTTTTTCTTCTTCTTGTTTCACTTTTTCCTTCTAAATCTAACATCTTTGTGAGTATGCATGAATATGGATACATTTATAACATTTAACAGGAGAACGTTATATAATAATGATAATTTCATTTGACATAACATTAAAGGGATAACTCGAAAGTCGTAATGAATAAACCACGGCATGGTAACATTTTTAATCACATACTTCATTTCTCGAAAAATAAGGTCTTGAAAGATAAAAGCATGAACAAACATTTAATAACCCAGCGTTTTACCGATGTATCATAGCTGACACTTCTGACAAGATAAGTTACTGTGAAATGTAAAATTCATATCTTGACATTGAATCGTTTAAAAAAGTATTTGTATAAACGTAATTACTTGTTACAGGGAGATATGTAGACCACACACATTCTCTCATTCATTAAGTAATCAAGCAAAGAGATATTTGTATTTCTTTCAGTTCAGCAACATGAATTACTTGCCAAGTGTAAGATTTTATACTGAAAAGTAACGCACATAGTAAACGCATTGGTACAGTAAAGCTGAAGGTTTTGTTATGCAACTATATGAACATTTATGTTAAACGCTCTCAGTATCCACTATCTTTACAACGGATATCCATACTCACTTCCCTTTTCTAGTCGGTACTATTGCTTATGGGATGATCCATTCGACGGCGGATATCCGGAAGTCAGGCGATATCCAGGTCAGCGTTATACAATGGACGAACAATGTCGGTTTGATTTCGGGTACGGTTACCGGACGTGTACCGCGGTAAGTGATAGTCCTGAGATGCAATTCCTTTACCCTTCGCTGTGGGGTTTTCTTTGTTCTCGTCTTTTTAATATTGTCATTGGAAATAGGATTCATTGATAGAGTTGAGACATTCATCACAGTTCTATTCAAATACTATAAGAAATGATTTAAAAACTAAAATTGTGTTGAAGATCATGGACTTGGGTAATCAAGTACACAAAAGTATTGAGAGTTTGTGTCGTCATCCCCTCTACAGATATATTTGTGAATGCATTAAATCCGTGAGGAAATTTTGAAGAAAAGAAAAATGCACGTATCCTACAAAAGAAAGTTAAATAAGTATAATGACTTACATATCAAAGAAATCGATTTGTTTTGATACAAAAAAATTGTATTTCAACCTGCATGCGTTTTTATGTAAATTTTTTTCCTTTTCTCCATTTTAATGCAATTCAATGCAGTTTTATTACAATCCATGTCAAGAGTTATGGTGCATGCATCCGACAAGTTACAACTGCCGTACTCGTAACGGTCCTCCATTGGACGGGACAGCCTGTGGTCCAGGCATGGTAAGGAGTAGAGTATGGTCTCTTCGGCAAGATTCCCTTGAAATGGAGATACGGTTTGTCTTTTATTCCGTAAACAAAGCTTTGAAACTAAATGATAAGTGAAGTGATTAATTTTGGAATGGGAGTTTAACTTTTAATTGATTTTCCATCAGAACTGAAATAGTGAGCTACGGCTCGCTAGGCATAGTCATGGCTGTGTTTATGAATTCACGGAACGAAAACAAATCCTATCTCTATTTAGGGGGTTCACTCTGTCAACTAACCCACTTTCCACTTCCTCCTCTTTCATTCCAGCTTTAACCCTTATCTCTATCATTTCGAAACAGTTCGACGATTACGACAAATGCGATCAACTGTGGTGTATGCACTACCGCAAAGATATGTATGTCGGACGAAGAAAGGTCCGCCGTTAGACGGCACAGAATGTGGGCCGGGGATGGTAAGAATAGAGCGGGATTTCCCGACTAGAGGGGGCGCCCAATATCCGGTGACGATGTGGTTTTCAGTGAAGCTTTTAATAAAATAACGCCTTGTGCGCTCTGCAATCCGATTACGAATTTAGCTGAAGCAAAATTCATTTCATGGACAGCTGATTGACAGTCGTTACTGTGTGTCAAATCTTTACGGACCTGTATGTCTAAAATAGGATCATAAGTTGGGTATCGAGAAGTATGTCGGGGTTTCTATAACGCGTCTGATGAGCTTTAAGCACTGTTTCAAAACGATGAGATAATATAGTTATTAGGTACGCGTGTTATTGAAATAGTGTCAGTTCGTGGGTTGCTAGAACAGTTTAAAGAAGGATGTCGAACACCAACAGCAAATAATATATTCTGACAAGCAAAAGGAACAGGGCCTTTATTTTCAAAATATTTGCCGATAAGGGTAAGATCGGGCCCATCGAAATTTCTATTGAAGAAAGAAAGATAGAAAAAAACTGTTAACAAAAGCATAGAAACAAAATTGATAGTGTGTATATTGTAGTCTAAGTCATTTGCCGACAAGAGATGGGGCAATTTGGGGGTATAAATCTGAAAGTGGAGGCCGCCAAAAGTGTTAAGTTAATTTCTCTAGTTATGACGATGAAAACTTCAAGGTCAATATCAGCGCTCTCTATCAGCGCTCTCTTACACGAAAACTCGTCACCAACCGTTACAAAATTTGGTTCTCGCTTTGTAAATAATTTCTCTATTCGCTTTTTACAACGTTCTATAAAATGTTCATCCTTTCAAAATATTTTAAGAGGAGTGATCACTTACCAGTTAAGTAAATAAATCGGTGAAGCGACATATAAAATCGGATTCGTTCATAGTTAGTAGCTTCTGAAGTCCACATGGTCTCTGATTGGTCCGTTTCCCTTCTGCATTGCATTACGCACGGCACGCTATGGATTATGGCACTACCTTGATACGTGTGATTCTTGCACCTTTGAACTGCATTACACGAGACTTATCATCTTCAGCACCCCTATAGAAGCCGACTGGGTGAAGAATGCAAAAAAAAATAGAGATATAATTCTCTCAAATGTGTGAGATAAATTGAAACGTGATGTAGTGGCAAAAAAAAAAGCATGGATATGATGAGAATTTTAGATGGGATTTAATTTTTTTTTTAATCACAGTGGATGTTCGTTTGTGCATGTTGCACAGATCTTGCATTTTTGATGAATTTTGCATGAATAACTTCTGGAGACTTTTGTCTTCGTGATTTCAAATTCTAAATGATTTAATTCGCATGCGGGGTATGGGCCTATTTATTTCAAATAAATCACTCTTGATTTTGTTCGTTTGTTTACCAACAAAAGCACGCAAATCAACGCAGTGAGTGATCTTACAAGTAGCCAAAATTGACTTTCTTTAGGCGATGGTTTCTGTTGTGGCTTGTTGAAACGCAGACTCTGATTGGCTAGTCAGTAGTATGATAGGAGAGATGCGATTGGCTGTAACTTTTAACCAATCGCATCTACCACACTACGGGATCCCTATGAATGGTTTTACAAATGTGCATTTGCTGTATTCTTGTTTCGTATTGTCTGGGTATAGTTGCTGCTCCAGTTTACAAGAATGAAAGCGTTGAACTGTGTCTTTCTATTCTATTTACTAACCCTGAAATGTAGCCATTTTATTTCATCTATTCTACTTTTGAATTACAATACCAATGTGGACATGTTATGTAGATTTGTTACGTAACATTTTGAAAACTGACAATTTTATTATTCACTTTGTAGGTTGAATAGTTTTTATAGTTATTTATACATATTGTATTCATTAAAGACTGACTATTAATTTGTCCATAGTTTGTTGAGTGTTTTTATATTTGCATCGTGTTTTTTTCTCTTAGTGTAAGCAAAATTGTATGATTTTCTTTTGAGCTGAAGAAAGTACAAAATGTATTTTACAAATGTGGGCCAATTACATAATCAATGTTTATTTTTAAGATTTATATATCAGTCAAATTCAAATCCTTTTGTTTGTTGAATGTCTTTGAAGCTTTCGTTTTTACGGTTTACAATCAGATAATGAAAATATAATTGTGGGTATTTAAACCTTCAAATCTGACTGGGACAATAGAAATAATGCTTAGATAATAAAGGCGGATCCAGGACTTTCAGAAAAGGGGGTAAAACATTTTTCTCAATCAAATTTTCACCCCTGAAATCTCTCTCTCTCTCTCTTCCCAGCGATCCGAAAGGGGGTGGGGGAGCACCGGCCATACTTACCATTAAAGAATGCTGGTTTTATTTTCTTCTCTTTTTTTCTCCTTTTTTTTGTGTGTGTTTTTTGTTGCTCAAAGTGAGGGACGGCGCCCCCTTCGTCCCTTGCCCTTGGATCCCCCTAAGTCTCTAGAATTTACAGTTAAAGTCAAAAGTTTGACACCTTCTGCATCTCATACCTTTTCCTATGCCCTTCCTTTCCACTCCATGTATAGTGGTGTGTGCAGGGGACATGTAGGTATTCACAGAATCAAATAGACGGACACTGGAGTGCTTGGAGCGGATGGTCGCAGTGCTCGTACAGCTGCGGTAGAGGCACTCAGTATAGGACTAGACAATGCGACAACCCAAGGTAAAATTGATTGATTGTTTGCTTCATTCATACATTCAATTGATTGGTTAACTAAATTTATTATTGGATGATTGATTGAATGATTGATTGATTGATTGTTTGTAAGAATTAATGATCGAGTGATGATTTAGTAGTTTATTAATTGATAATTGATTATTATTGATTAATGATTGGTTGGTTGATGATTGATTTATTTCACTGATTGATGATTAATAGATCAGTTGATTGATTGATTGTTTATTTGATTGATTGATAGATCAGTTGATTGATTGATTGATTGATTGATTGATTGGTTGATTGGTTGATTGGTCGGTTGACTGACGATTGATCGGTTGATGATTGATTGATTGATTGATAGAGTGAGTGATTGATGATTGATTAAATTTTATTGATGACCGATGATCCAGCAATCCTAGATGACACCCTCCACCTACGAAATAACCGAGCCTTGCCCTCGGCACACTGACTCTTATCGTTAATATCATACATATGCGAACTTTCTAGTTTAACGATGTCATATTACATTTTGATTAGTCAAATATTTTACAGGAGTAGCCGAAATGGACTTAATGGCTATTTTATCTATTTCTTATCTTTAGACCTCAATATGGAGGACGAGACTGTTCGGGAAAAGGCGAAGACGTTAGGCTATGCAACACTCAGGTACTAAGCAACATTTTGTTTTCTTTCCGTGAAGTTTCTCAAAAGTATTCTGGACAAAATATACAGTTTCACCGACTGTATACTTACGGATTACGGTATCCATATTAAGGAGAGTAAGGTGAATGGTTGATGTATGGAATTGCTATGTGTATGTTATCTTTATAATTCTCAGTTTAGAAATCGATACGTCTGAAGAAAAAAAATCACCTATCATGCCGTCCAGTGCATTGTACACTGATTTTTTTTTTTTTGGGTACGAAATGACAATCACGATGCATGAAATCTTTTGTGATCAAAATGGAAAGTCTGTACCTTGATGAAAATGTGATAAATTATTTGTTCTGTTCATCCCTTTCTTACATCATTCACATCAGGAATGTTCCAATGGACCCTTTGACAAGCGAGCCGAGCAGTGTACAAACTTTTTCAGCAATTGGAACTTCATGAATCAGAGACACACTTGGTTACCATACGAGAACAGAAATAGTGAGTGTGGTACCAAAAGTTACTGATATCAAGTTCAGTTTAATTTTGATGAGTTTTTGACAGGAGTAAAACATTATATTTCGGAAATGTTTTGTGGTATCAACCATATTCCTCTGTTTTATATGTTTTACTACTCTGGGTCTGCATTTACATATATCTCAATGTTATCTATATCTATCTAGATGGCTAGCTAAACCTTATCTCTCTTTAATAAGGCGTTTTTAAAACTTCCCAGTTCATTATTTCTTTGCTTACTTTTCTATCATTTTATTCTTTTCTCTTCTTTACCTTCGACGACACCTATTTCTCTCCCTGTCTTGCCTCTCCCTCTCACCCTCTCACTCACACTATTTCCATTTCATTTATCTATCTATCCCCTACTTTCTAACCCACATCACGTCTCCATCTCCATCTAAATTCAAAAAACGTTTTGCTTCTGTGTGACATGTGCTTCTGTAAAAACAAGAGGGTGGCAAGGTCCAAGAAATAACAGTTATATTCTTTCTGTGGACTCTTCGACTTTATATCTCACTCCACGACTTAAAAATCCGACTTTCTCTTCTCATCCTTTCAGGAACGTTACGTTGCCGGTTAACATGTGTATCAGAGGAAACCGGTGAGGTAGCAATGTCCAACTATAATGTGACGGACGGGACACCTGCCTCCTATGACAACCCGGAAGAAATTTGTGTCAATGGAAAGAAAATTGTAAGTTCTAATTGTAACAGAAATATATAGAAAATAAGGTGACGAGAAGGGTGACGGGAACAAAAAGAAAGGAAATGAAAGAAAGAAGGAGGGATCAAGTTTAAGATACACTTTTGTCCATATCTTATTCATTCTTATGGTTCATAAGAATTAGCAACACTGTGGTAAAAAAGGAGCTCCACTGAAAGTTGTTATATAACTCTATTATCGAATAAACATTTACTTTACTTGTATTAAAGAGAAATGTTGCTGGGCTAGCGCCATGAGCGTCCCTGGACGGTGTGTGCGCTCTATAGACGTTTACACTATTATTATTATTATTGTTATTGTTATACATTACAATTATGGTATAGGTGATATACTAGAAAGGTGTGACTGTGATTTAAGAAAAATAATCTCGTGCCCCGAGAAAGTCCCGGGAAAGGTTCTAAGCTTGCCTATACACCTGTATTAGCGTTGATAGAAGCTTAAATCTTGGGCAATTCGTTATCTTTCTATTCCAACAAGGGAGACAGTAACTGACATTGGTGATTACATTTTTTTATACCAAAATGTATTTCACAAAATATGAGATATAAGTCTGTACAATTTTATAAATATGGAAACTTATCTGATTTATATTTTGATATTTTTCTTGTAGCCGATAGGTTGTAACGAGGAGATATCATCGAAGCTTCAATGGGATAGATGCGGGGTGTGCGGCGGTGACGGATCAACATGCAAGCGAGTCACCTTCGATATCAACGATGACGCTTCCAGCAAGAAAAGTAAGTCGTTCGCTTCGGCGCCCCGCCCCGCCCCGCCCCGCCCCGCCCTTCCCCGAAAAGTTTTGGGCAACCATCACCTCATAATCCAGACAGCAAGCAATTTTGTATTTATGATTTTGTACATCTCATGTGATATATTTTTGATGACGGGAAAATTGTCCCCACTAGGAATGTCAATAGTTTCACTCACTTGCAAAGTTGAAAAATTTGAAATTACAGGCAACAAAATGAGGCAACCGTCACATTTTATTTTGCTAGCAAGCTGTTCTTTTTTGTAATTTCTACATCTTATCTGATATTTTTTACGACAGAATTACAATGCCACCATCATGAAATGTGATTATTATCCCTCGTTCGCAAAATCTGAAAGCTGGGAAATTCATATTTTTTGAGACGTCGGCCTCTTGAGCGAAATCACGCCCAAAAGTCCAGGGAACTGTTTCACCAAGCCTTTTTTCAATGACAAATGACAAAAATCAGTGACAAATCTGCTGATAACCAATTAGAAGCAAGGATTTCACTAGCTTATAACAAAAACTTTCATTTGTCACTGATGACAAGTTTTGTGAAATGGGGCCCTGGAACTCATTGAACATCAATGTTCACGAAGGGTATTGGACTAAATTTCTCTGAATGATCCTCACAAAGACCTTTTTATTTTCTTTCTTTGTATCCTCATCAAATTTGTTATCGTAACAGGATACAAAAAGGTTTTAACATTCTCACCGGCTTTACGAAAAGTGGATGTAAAGAAAACAGTGGCTTCTACCCATTTTCTAGGTAAGTAATGGTCTGCATTATAGTGTCACGAGAATGCGAAAAAATAACGCAACATGTAACCATGATAAATATTTTTTTTTTCCCCCTACGGTGTTAATTTGTGTTTTTTGTGTTATTTTTACTTCAAAATAAAAATCCGAATTGTTATTTTGAGCTTTCTTTGTGGATGTACCAGTGCATGAATTAGGAAGGGAGAGTCTGTGACGTTTTAATATGTCTGCTGTTAAATGTTACGAATAGTAATTGTATATTCATTATTCTATATCCCCATAGCATTAAAAAGCGCAGAAACGGGAAAATATATATTGAACCCCGGGAGGAGGCGCTCTGAAGCTCATGATTTTATCGTCGATGGTGCAAGGTTTACATATGACATCAGCGGTAGCCGTGAGAGGCTCGTTAGTAAAGGACCAATAGGAAAGGAGCTTCATTTGATGGTATGTAAATAATGTACTATGTGTGTCACATCAGTAAACTTATCTCGATGCTCATTGGTTAATCAGAAATGTGTTTACGATCTTATGCGACATTTCATCAGCATGCTAAATAGTGATTGTGATAATGATGAAGGCGGTTCACATTATAATGCTAATAACTGAAATGATTGGAATAATTCCCTGCCATGTGTCCCGTATGACATACATCGTTAATCTATTTATTTAATTTCTTTTAAAAAGAACTCTTGATGTGACAAAGAACCATTTTGTCAGTTGTCATACCAAGACATTCCTTTTTGATAAAATTTGAAAAGTTTCTTTTTATTATGAATATTTCTTTTTATATGCTTTCTGTTGTTATATTTAAAAAAATAAAGTATGTCACAATTTGATAAACAAAATTGATAAAAGACGTTTGTTACCGGACATGGTACAGAATTGCCCAAATGATGATGACTATTTAAACGAAATTGAGAAGAGCCCATTCAAAAGAAATAAAAAGAAATAAACATATCACGTCCGTTTTAGGTTTACATCACTCGAGACGTCAGTACATTAAACTACACGGCGTCATATTACGAGACGGTGCCATCAACGACCATGGCGCCGACGACAACTACCGCGATACGACCAGTGACAACCCCGCGGGAGAATAACCATATCGCTCAAATGGTTACGGAAGTTGTTCCTACTTATGAATGGAGAGAGATTGGATGGACCAACTGCAACAAGAAGTGTGGAGGAGGTAGGGGATTGTGATGATGATGATAGTGATGGTGATGATGAAAATGATGGTGGTTATATTGGTGATGGTAATGATGATGATGATGATGATGATAATAAAACTGTTAATGATGTTAATGGTAGTGGTAATGATGATAATGATGATGGTGGTGGTGATAATGCTGGTGGTGGGGATGGTGATGATGATGATAATAATGCTGATGATATTGGTGGTGATGATGATGATGATAATGATGATAGTGAAAATCATGATGATGGTGTGAATATGTTGATGGTGATGATCGAGCAAAGACGAGGTTGAGGAGAAGAAGAATGCTGTTGATGGCAATGATGGTATTAATTGAAATGATAATGTACGTGATGATGATGACGACGACGACGATGAAAGAAAGTGAATTCCCTTTTTCTCTTGTCGTCAGGTTACACCTTCTTCAGACATCAATGTTATGTTGGTGGCACCGAAGAAACAGTGAAGAAGGATAAATGCGGCATGGAAAGCTATAACCCGAAAGGGAAACGCAAGCGATGTAATACTCATGCATGCGGGACGATCCCGGGTGCCGAGACGAACGTTGATATGTCCACAGAAAGGGAGACAACTACACATAGAGAAACAACGACCAACGTAGCCACAACGATGCAGAGAGAGACAACAACTACAAAACGAAGGAAGATACAGCCCAGGCCAACAACTACAACGGCACCGCCTACCACTACCATACCGCCCACAACTACACCACCTACCACGACAGCACCTACCACAACCCCTCCCACTACAACACAGCCCACTACCACTCAAGCAACAACCACGGAACCTACAACAACGCGCCCTACCACTACACTGCCTCCAACAACTTCACCAGTACCAGCAAGGTATTGATATACATGTAGTTATATTTTCTCGTAATGATTATTTACCATCATTGTTACTCTCGGGATGATAAGGGTTTGTGGTACAAGTCTTGGTGTATGATTTTTCTGACTGTTATTACGATCACACAGTTTTCCTACAGGGCCTAGGTCATTGATATGTGATGATGATGATGATGATGATGATGATGATGGTTGTGGTGATGATGGTTGTAAGTGGAATGGTGATGGTGATGATGATGTTAGTGATGACAGTGGTGATGCAGATGGTTAAAAAAAAATGATGTTGATAACTATATATGATGATGACGTTGATGACGGTAGTGCTAATGATGCTGCTGCTTATGATGGTGATTATAATGATGACGTATTAACAGTAAAGTTGACGTCAATAGTACACATGTTTCACTCCAACCTAAAGACGATGAAATCAAATCGTTCAAAGTTTATATCAGGGGCGGATCCAGCCGGCGGCAAGGGAGGGGCCGAAAAAGGGGCCCACTTCGTGCGAAAATTGGAATATCGTGCCGGTGGATTTTTCGCTCAGTGAGCGCCAGGGGAGGGGGCCCATCTTCTTTTTTTTTACCTGTTTTTTCTAGGGGAGGGGGCCGGGCCCACCCCCCTGGATCCGCCACTGGTTTATATATTCATAATACATGTATTGAAAGTATTAGCACTTAATAACGTGACATGTTAATTTATCTAATGTCATCTTCCGATGTTTCCTTCCCAGTTATGAATGGAAGATTCGAGAATGGGAAAACTGTTCCGAAGCTTGTGGTATCAACGGTTTCAGAAGACGAGCCATCCACTGTATTCAGACTTTAGCTGATGTTAGGAGCAAAGTTGACCCCTCATTGTGCCCCTCCCCGCAGCCAGTGGACCATGAGGAGTGCAATCGGGAGCCCTGCCCGGCTAGATGGATCACAGCGGCGTGGTCAGAGGTGAGTAGGGAGAAAATGGAATTAGAAAGCAATGCCTGTTGCACACGAGGCGTCTTTTCCTGCGCTAATCAAGCTTTTGAAGGAAAGTAGCACATAAGCCTACACACGCCAGTCATCTAAGGCAATGCTAGCGTCGTTCCTTTCGCCACTTTTTTATGTATGATGTCACTCATTGAACATGGCACTCCAAAAGAAAAGAAAAAACGCTCAAGTCGCTGACGCACTCCCAGCATATTGACGCCTCTTACGCAATGGGCCTTACTGACTTTCGCACACGAGGCGTCATTTGTTGACGTAGGGTTGCGTCAGGGACTAGCACCGTCTTTGATGCCAACGAAAAAAGGTGACAATGTATATACAATCAGTGAATGCAAAGCAGTGTTAATATTAATTACTGGGGCATGTACTGATTGCCGCCATAAGCTTGGTTAGGGTAGATGTCTAGATGATAACACAATCGTAATGACAAGATAAGTCTTAATAATACCCGAACAGTACATGTATATGGAAAATAATGAAGTGATATCATTAGCAGAATCTAAATACGTCATTGCGCAGATATGAAATAAACTTTGAATATTGAATTTCATTTCTACCCATTTCCAGTGCTCGGCGAGCTGCGGTACCGGTACGAAGACACGCGCGGTGACCTGCGAGTCACTGGATGGTGAAGGGATGCCGGGAACGTTCCATTGCTTCGACGAAAGACCGCCGACATCAAAGTCATGCTCGATCCAAGAATGTGACCGTAAGTTGAAATTGGAAATGAAAATTTGAAAAATGAAAATGTTAAAGTTAGAATTGAAATTCATAGGTAAATTGCATTGTGACGTTGAAATTGCATTGTGAAATTGAAAATGTGAATTTGGAATCGAAATTGAAATTGTGAAATTGACATTGATATTGTCAAACTACTGTATTTACATTCTGTGATTCATCAATTCTATTTGCTTCTTATCGTATCCTCAGCTGGTAGCTGTGTTCCCATGGACTCGGTTATCTGCAAGCGTAAGAACTACCGTACCTATTGCAAGATGCCGCGTTACGAAGAACTTTGTTGTACCACTTGTAGCGAACAGAAGAAATTATTCCAACGAGCACGTAACGCACGTCGACCACGGAACTAAACTTCCATTGCCGGGTTCAACCAGGGGCGGCGATTGTTTTTGTCATAACAGGGGCACTTCACTGTTCTTCACATGCGGGGAATCGTAGCGACTTAGCGGGAAACGGCTATGAAGTGTGGGGGTACACCCTACCCCACTCCCGAAAAAAAGAGAATGTTTTGTACCTTTGCAGTATTATTTTTTTTTAATGCATCATTACCGACATCTCTTGATTGGATATTTTCTTCATTTGAAGAAAGAGAGAGAGGGAGAAACCACCCCTCATTGAACATTACTTAATGATAGTGTCTCCCCCTCCCCTGGATCGCCGCCCCTGGTTCGAACTCTGGCATAAACTGGAAGATGTCATATTTTTGATGACCCTGTGACTGGACGATATACTTGGATGTATTTATTGTGCGAATCATTATGGGGAGTTCTTGAATTCCCGAATAGATGATGATTATAAGTATTATTAGATCATACGAGTACAATTAATGTTGATGGTACTTTAAAAGTTGTTGATTTATGGCGTTGACTGTGATTACTTGTAAAACAATGGTTATGTGTACATGATATAATGAATTTTGCAAGAATTTAATACAACATTTAAATACAGGAAGAGAGAGAGAGCAGGGAATAAAATGTGAGAGAAAAAGAGAGACATTGAGAAATATAACGAAAAAGAGACTGAGGAGGAAAAAAGTGATAAAGAGAAGTAGAGAGAGAGGGAGAGAGAGAGTGTGTGTGTTAGAGATAGGGAAAAGGATAAACAAATAAAATAGATAATTGAAATGTAAAATACTTCTAACCCTTCTCTCATTTGAAAGTGTGCACACTTTCTATTTTGTTTATGTCAAATCTTGTTCTTTTATATTGATAAAATGTGAATGCTGTAACATAGAACTTTCTAATTTGCTATGCTCTTTATGTCTGCATTTCAATCTTCTGTAGTCGGCCAATGTCTTACTTTTCCTTATTTTCAGGGAAATTGTGATTCTTTCATTGAAATTCACTTCTAGTGTATATATGTACATATTATATTAATTATTCTAAAGAAACCTATCGGTTTTCATGTTAGGATACGAGACTGCTTTGGTGCTCCGTTTTTAATCATGGTCATGTGTGTGGTTTAGTAATTGTACCTCCAGTTGCCTCATTTACTCTTAAATGTACTCGGTCTGTATCAGTCTTTTAATTCAGGTGGTTTTAATGGATCGCAACAGTAAAGCCTTTTCTTAGCATCTGTCTGCTTTAAAGCCTGTCTGCACTAGTTTGGCCAGGAGGGATTAGACCACCCTGCTGGTCACTGGCAGGTGGTTATCTCATCAAATCAGCTCTCAATTAACATAAGAAAAAGGGGACCATGCGGGATCAACGGTCACCACTTAGGCATTGTTGGCTATATAGAGGGCGCAAGTAGCTACAAGTAGTGCAGACAGGCTTTAAGTAATAGCCATTTTTGTAATATAACCAAATTTATACTTACATGCCTGGATACAAATTATTTCATTCACCTGTTGGGAATAATTGTATTTCAATAGTCAGAATGCAAATTGCATATAGTTATACGTTGTTAAGTAGGGCAAGCCGTAATGTTTGTCCTACCTAGCAACAACTAATGGTGCAATTTGAATTCAGACTATTGTGATATATTTATTTGTAACAGGTGAATGGAATAATTTGTATGAGGCGCTTCACAAAGGCATATGCATAAAATCTGGTAACATTACGAAAATGGCCTATTACATGAGATTTAAGTGAACTATGTCGAGTAACCTTCTAAGCATGCTGAACAGTTGTAGTGCCTTTTCAGGGATTTATTTTGAACCCGTACCTTATTATCCAGTCTGGTGACTAATACCCAAAAGACCACAACACATGTATGTGATCTTGAATCAAATTCAGAAGAATAGACCGGTTAAACATATTCAAATGTTATTGCTTATTTTTATAACAAAGGTTGTTCTTGACAACCCGAAACTTGCCTGAGGCTTGCCGGACATAACAACAAGTGATGAATGCTGACTGGAATCCAAGTACAATGGAAACTCGTTATAACGAGGTCCTTGGGACCAAGGAAATTACCTTGTTATATCAGGGTAAAAAAAAACATAAATATAAAGAGCTGGGACCAGCAAAATCACCTTGTTATAACAGATACCTCGTTATATCAGAGCTCTTTATACCGAGTTTCCACTGTATTATAGTTCATTCATTAATAGCAGGTTAATGCAATAACTCGTCGCTAGGTCGCCAGGAAAGAAACATCCTTAAATTTGAGTATGATAGCAAACCAGTGTATTGGTGGGTAACCGTGTGACAGTGAGCATTATTTACAGTTGAAGCTTTGTGGCAGGGATTTGAACCCTGTATCCCATGATCCACAGCCTGGTGATTGATAGACGAGACCACAGCACCTCTATTTGGTCTTTAACAGAAAATAAACCGTCAATTTTCAGATCACAGTAATGGCCAATTTTTTTTATTTTTTTTGTATACATATCCGTGTAGTGTAAATTACAAACTTCTCTGGTGCTGGAATGGATGTTATATATTTATTATGAGATTACTGAATATTCTTCATATTACCAGAGAAATCTATTTTATAGCTCGTTCTAGAGCATGTATTTGTATCTCGTGCGTTAATTTTACTTCGCCTAAAACATCTTACTCTGCTATAGATAACAATGCCAGGGGGAGTTTCACAAAGATCCTAAGTTGAACTTATCTCTAAGTTGGACTTAACAATTGTGGAAAGCCGTTAGCATCTTTGAAAATATTTTGTAAAAGTTATTTTAAAAGGCATAAAATGTTGATTCAAATCATTCATATTTTCTATTGTCAAGGAGATATCATGTTCTTGATGTAGAATTTATGATAAGTCTAAAATACTTGTATTTTTGCTTTTGAATATATTTTATATTAAGGCTTACAAATGGCTCTCCATAATGTTCAAGTCCAACTAAGAGTTAAGTTCGACTTAGGATCTTTGTGAAACACCCCCCTGGAAAAGTAAATGCTCCGGCAATAATAATAGAAAGTCCTGCCTTGTGATATGTGCCATGCCTTATATGCATGCAACCATCATTTTGTACTAGAAAATGTAAATAAAGACAATGCTATTACATGTATATTTACAGTCTCTGTAGCAATCTGTGATCAGGCTTCATTTTATTTCTACGTTATTTCCAGAATTACTTTCAATTAGAGTATATTTGGGACAGTTATCTCCAGATTCCAGAATAAAGTTAAATTGCTTAATTTGCATTTTCATCTTTATTTCACAAAGCATAATAATAGCATTAGGTACAATTAGCATGTGAAGATATAGATACGGTAGTACTAAACCAATCCCCAATTTACATTGCACAAACACCATCATCATTTCTGCTTGCTAACATAAATCACAAACTCAAAACCAACAATCGTGTTCCTTTCACATGTCAGGGATGTACATCTGAATAATTTTTTCCTTACCTTGTGTTTGTTAATGTTTTTATGTTTTTGGTTTGTTTGGGGGTCTTCTAGTTTTTCCTCTCTTTTCGCTTCTCAGCTCAGGTATTTTGACTCGTTACGACACATACTCATACTGTTGTCATGACAACATTATTTTGAAATAATGAACCTCTGCCACTCCAGTGGAGGAAGAACTACAGTGGGCCCACAACTCTCAAGTTTGTTAAGATTATTTTTTACACAAAATATTGACTTAAAGCCCGTCTGCACTAGTTTGGCCAGGAGGGATTAGACCACCCTGCTGGTCACTGACAGGTGGTTATCTCATCAACTCAGCTCTCAATTAACATAAGAAAAAGAGGATCATGGGGGACCAAAGGGCACCGCTTAGGCATTGTTTTCTATATAGAGGGAGCAAGTAGCTACAAGTAGTGCAGCGGGACTTTAAACATCCACTTTTGTGTTTCTATGGTCTGAATAAGGAAAAGATTTTACTCCACATTCACGTTTAACAGCATTTACAAATTCATCTTCTCACTACACCCAGAAAAAAAAATACACAAAACAACCACCAATTATGAGCGTATGTCTTCAAGGACTCATTCCTTGTTTATTTCTCTGACGACTTTGACACAAGATTTTCAGAACTGTACAATGCACTATACATCACTTGCCTCCAGATTACATGTGGCGGTAAAAACAGCCGAGTAGGCATAGCCAATGTTTAGCTTCAAGATGTTATGTTAACATTATTCTGCCCACCAACAATGCACAAAAAATTAGGAAAACTGGCCTTCGATGTGTACTTTGACATCGACAAAGCAAGATAAATTTATTCTCCATGTTGTGAATCGCTAAAATAGTGGATATGATAAGTTGCAAGGGCTTGTGAACTGGGAAAATGCAAATTACGTGACCCCCTTGTCCAGGGCATGGCTAAAAATCAGATATTTCACCAAGATGATTATATAACAGTCTAGCTTCCTTAGGTTTGCGATGATCATGAAATAATTTATTTGTGTTGAAAGCATGGATACAGCTGTAATTGTATACAGGAGATTTGCTCTTGTAAAACTCAAGGACACATTGGCTAATTGTGCACCAAACCATTTCAATTCATACAATCCAGTACTTTAATCCTATGATTAATACTGCATGAAAAGGAATGATGCATATATCGTCGGCTGCCCGCAAGAAGGCCATTCCTGCCACTGAAAACATGTAGCTCTTAGAGCCTTCTTGCAGGCAACCAATGACATAATACCCAATGTGCCCCGAAGGTCTTACACGGGGGGAATCGTTTAAAAGTTTTTAGCACCATTGTCTATGAGCTTGCAATGGAGACCTGCCAGACTCGGATAAGATTGTCGGTGTATCCAGCGAAGAGGGTCTGACCGTCGGCTGACCAGGCCAAGCTGATGCATTCTGTCTTACGGTTTGAGTTTCCAACGACCTCGGGGCGGAGCTCGTCCACGGTGGACTTGGTCTCCAGATCCTGCATCGTACAAAGAAACAAGAGTAAAATAAACATCAAGTATAACTAGAATTCATCCAAGACACTTCAGAAACAGCAAGTAAAGAAATAGCAAAATTATGGAAGCAAATATAAACCCCTCAAAAAAAGTTCGATACATCATAATCATCGCTAGGTTTAGTGTTATTAGAAAGGGTGTTTATTCCCCTATAAAACGATACCCAATTTGCTATGATCTATCAGTCATGGAATGTGCATTACATCAAAATAAGGGGCAAGGTAAAATGTGAAAAGTTTCAAAATGCACTGCATAACAAGCAATACCAGTGCTTACCAGTGCATTTTGCAACTTTTCACTTTTGACCCTGCCCCTTATTCTGATGTACTGCTTACTCCATTGACTGCAAAGTCTTAACAAATATGGTATCACCAGAGGAATAAACATACATGTACTTTCTACTAATGATACTAAACAAAGTTGGCTTGATTTTTTCATTTCAGCTCAGAAAACATTCACACAGATTTTACACTCTTCAAAATTATTTCATGATTCCATTATGACATTAACACTATTTCAAGTCATGTCATAAATCATGATTTTAAATAAAATATGCTGTTTTATTTTCCATTCATGAATCATTATCATTACAGCTGGAGTTAGAATTTTGTATGAGACAGGTTTTGAATGTTTCAGGTCTGTTTAATATCAGATGGTAGTCATCTCCAAAGCAACTGTACTCCCTTTACAGTTCCACCAATATAGCATTTTCAAAATGTCTTCATCATGACCATGAAATGTCCTTCGAAACGAAAATTCTTTCATCATAAGAACAAAGCAAGCAAAAGAAATGCATTGTAAAATTAAGTCCTTTAAATAGTTTGCTATGGACTAAATGTCTCTGGGCTGCAAGCATATCAAGCTATGCTTAGGCAGTAGCCATTCGGTATCATCACCTCTTAATGCACGATTATGTTCTTGGTAATGTCGATACGTTTTGTAAATATAAATTGTCAAAACATTTTTTAATGCAAAGATGATACAATAACCAATAAATGTTTCACCTATTTCATGTATTTCCGAAATCAGTAAAATAAATATGAGAGTATGTAGGTGTGCGTTTCACGCGCTACTACCACTAAACTCCTGGGGACCCCAGGAAACAATGTAGTAACATGCAGACAGACACCAATCTCTCTATGCCCATTACAGCCCCAAGACTACACAGAAACAGTAGCTTTAGGAACGCCTCAATGAGCAATACCCTTCTTTTTCATTCCTGCTCTTATCTGTACACCTTTCTCTACTTCATGTCATGATTAGGTTCCTTTAACTTAATTTTTGTAAATCAACGAAAATTTGTTTTACTAATATTTGCTATGATGCATCAAGATGTATAGAGGTGCAGCAGTCCGATGGATAAGTATCCGGACTGTGAAGCACAAGGTACAGGACTTGAATCCCTGTCGCAGCACTAATGTCCTTTGGCAAGACATTAATCTACATTTGATAAACTCCACCCAGGTGAGGTAGATGGGTACCCGCAAGAATTAACTCCAGACATGCTGAAGCCGGGGTAATAATAATGCAGCGCCAGGAGTGGCAATGTGCCAGACACAAGCGCTATACAAGACTCCACTATTATCATTTATCATTATCAAGTAGCCAGATGTTTTGGGGCGTTGTCTCTATTTCTGGCCGTTTTGGGCATCCAAACCAATGTAAGTTACTGGTTCCGATTTCACAATTTAGACCATTATCCTTCATCAGAGACACGTACCCTGAGACAACACACAGCAATGTACGACGACCCTCTTTCAAAGATCACTACCAGCACACACTCAAACACGCACATACTTACCCAGATCTTGATGGTAGGTCCAGCAGCGGCACAGAGCCAGTACCTGTTGGGGCTGAAGCAGAGGGCGTTGATACCTTCTTGGCTGTCCAGGGTGTATAGATGCTTGGCCTCGTTCAGATCCCACAGCATGGACAGACCGTCCTGTAGAGCAAAACGCAAATGAAAAATGGTTATTCATTTATACAGCAGTGGACATAAAACAATGAAAACAAAACACAAACAAATAAGAAGAAAACAAAGACAAAAAGAAGAGGGCTATGAGTAATTAACACGCCCCTCCCCCTCTGTTATTTCAAAACTGTCACCCAGCAATCAGAAAAGGAAGGTATTTTATCAAAGGGCAATCCAACCACTTGAAATAAGTTCCATTTTATTCCAGCAGAAAAATAAGATAATCAGGCAAAAGTTTGAAAATATATAGGACCAATGATAAGAAAGTATTGAATTTTTTAAACATAAGATCACTAAGTCTAAGCGAATCTCAAATTGGCAGTTTTGTCAGTGGATTGTGACTTAGTTGCGGATAACTCTCGATATCATTATAGGTCCTCTAAAGAGTCAAGACCCTCCTTAGTCATACATGTTTGAAAAAATTTAGTTTTAGTAATTTTGTGTGTTGTAACAAATGGGGAAAGTTGTCTGCCACTACATCACAGAGACATCACTGATTCCGTCAATTAAAATAGAGCCCATATCTGTAGTAGTTACAACTTTCAAAACTCAAGTCTAACTCTTAAAAGGTTGGTGAGAGCTTGGTTGGACTGTGTTTAAAGTTATTTTCTGTCAATACTAGAACTAAGATTACCTTTAAAAGAGACAGACAGATAGAGGGAGAGACAGATGGAAACGGAAAGACAATGAAAACTGGTGATAAGTATTTAAGATGAATGAATCATATATTTCAAACAGTTTCCATAAATGTTTGCATTGAGGTTTGTTGATGGTGAGAATTATGTAGGTGTGCGTTTCACGCGCTACTACCACTAAACTCCTGGGGACCCCAGGAAACAAAGTAGTAGCATGCAGACAGACACCAATCTTTTTATGCCCATTACAGCCCCAAGACTACACAGAAACAGTAGCTTTAGGAACGCCTCAATGAGCAATAACTTCAATTTTCTTTCCTTCACTCTACGCATTAAACTTTGAACTTTCCTCTCTGCATGGTCTTCCAAACACATACATTAAAAACCACATCATTTGCTGATAGCCAGAATGGCAATAACTGTTACGAGGATACGATTTAATGCCCTTGGGACACTTCTCAAGATATATTATGGACAGCATATTATCATAGGTCCTCTAAAGGTATAATCAATTTGTATCATTCTCAATAAAGCAGAATCCAGGGCCATTTTCACAAAACCGTCCTAAGTCTAACTCTCAGACATCCCATAATCCCATAATTGCGTTATATCATTATTACACGTTTCTATGGGATGTCCACGAAAATAGACATCTGATGGTTTCGAGAAAGAGGCCCCAGGGCTTCCCAAATTCTTACCTTGCCACCTGATGCACAGAGGGAACCATCTGGGGATACTGTCACGCAGTTCAGGAAGCAAGAATGTCCGTGGTGGTTGGTCTTCAGACGGCAGTTGGCAAGGTTCCATACCTACAAAACAAATCGAGGATAGAGTATCAGAGAGAGAGATGTTCTGGTCTAAGTATAAGATAAGCCACTAGAATACAGATCGCAAGGTATAGGGATCAAGTCCCTACCCCTGAGATGAATGATTCATTTATTTCAAACAGTTTCATAAATTCTTGCATCGAGGTTGTTTGATGGTGAGAGTAATGTAGGTGTGCGTTTCACGCGCTACTACCACTAAACTCCTGGGGACCCCAGGAAACAATGTAGTAGCATGCAGACAGACACCAATCTTTCTATGCCCATTACAGCCCCAAGACTACACAGAAACAGTAGCTTTAGAAACGCCTCAATGAGCAATGACTTTCAATTTTCTTTCCTTCCCTCTATGCATTAAACTTTGAACTTTCCTTCTCTGCCTATTCATATTAAATACCATATCATTTCCTGCTAGCCAGAAGGACAATAACTGTAATGAGGATATGAATTCATGCCACTCTGGCTCTCAGCAGAACATACATATTTTCCACTTCTGTTCTAGGAGTAAAATCTTAAAGGGTACCAATCACTAAATAAATATTTTGCTCTGTATGATACAGATACAGATTCCACAACTTTATACTATACTTAAAATATGAGCATCAAACAATACTCTACAAGAAATGTTATATCTTTAAATAAACTCTGAATTAACATAAAAGCAACTCGTGACTATGAGTAGGTTACTCTAAGCACCCATACATACTCACATAGAATAGGGTCCGTACAGAACCCAAGTCTGACTTCGGTTCTGTACACAGGGTTTTAGTTTATTCCTTATTTTGTTCATACTCCTTATCCGGTAACCCATAGAATACCTGGTAAAATTTTCAGGGCGATTTTAGCCTGATTTTAACATTCTAAGTGTACGCAAATTATTTTTTGGTTGATCGGTATACTTAACATCATGCTTTCTATCTACCTTCCAGGCAGTATTATTCTTCTTCCTTCACTCAAAATGTATGACCTGTATTGATTTAACAATAAAAACATTTTTTTTTTTTTAAATAACCCAATGACTAATGAGTTTTGTTCCCACAGGCTAAACACAGAGACCGACTGGTTCCTGTAGGTAATGAGTTGAATCGAGTCTGTCATACCTTAACGACCCTGTCCCATCCACCGGAGACGATGATAGGGTTCTGTGCGTTGGGTGAGAACCTCACACAGGAAACCCATTCAGAGTGGCAGTCATCCTGTCAAAACAAAAGAAAACAGAAACAAAATGATAAACAGTGTCTATTAAAGAGCTTGACTTTAATACTGGGCAGATATTTTCTTCAACTTCATTGTGGGTATGATAGAATGTTTTGAAGTCAACTTGGCATTTGGAAAGGCATGTGAAATAAACCAAAAACATTGTTGTTATGGGAGATAAACATTTAAGCAAAAGAATCATGGAACCGATCAGTGTTTGGATCAGCAAACTGTAAGCAAATTGATGAAAACTTACTGGAAATTAAATTCACTGAAAAGTGCAATGACATGCTCTATTGTTCATTATGCAGAAAGATAAAAAGCTCAATTGTTATATCTTTCTTTGCACATTACTCTATTCTATATTTTTTTATTTTACACTTGACATTTCAAACCAAAATTTGTTCATATAATATTTAAAAATTTGTTGAGTTTTGGTTGGGCTGTGTTTAATGTTATTTTATGTCAATACCAGAACTAAGATTACATTTGAAAGAGAGATAGAGAGACAGATAGAAACAGAAAGAGCAAAAACTGGGTTTTGTCGCAGGAGCAAGTGTTGTACAACCCCGATTTTCAAAAAAAAAAAATTTTAAGATGTGTAAGACTCGAAAGAAAAAAGTCATGAAAGGAAAAATTTATATCTGCCGCGGTTCCGGAGTCGTCGCTAAATTACTACAGGGGGGGTCAACATAGGGTTAAAGATGAATGAATCATATATTTCAAACAGCCGATAGTGAAAATTATGTAGGTGTGCGTTTCACGCGCTACTACCACTAAACTCCTGGGGACCCCAGGAAAAAATGTAGTAGCATGCAGACAGACACCAATCACTCTATGCCCATTACAGCCCCAAGACTACACAGAAACAGTAGCTTTAGGAACGCCTCAATGAGCAATGATTTCTCTACACATGAAACTTTGAACCTTCCTTCTCTGCCTGTTCTTCCAAACACGTACATTAAATACAATATCATTTGCTGATAGCTGTTGCAAGGATATGATTTAATGCCTTGCTGGCTTTCTGCAGAACATACATATTTCCCATTTTCCACTTCTATTCTAGGGGTCTTTAAGGGTACCAATCACTAAAAAAATATGTTATGTTACAGAGTCCACAACGCTATACTGTATTTAAAATATGAGCTTTAAACTTTGCTTCTACAAGAAATATGACACGCTTGAATAAACTAATTATAAAAGATAAACATTTAAGTAAAAGACTAAACAATGCATTTGCTGGGCTTCTATCAAATGCATTGGATAAAATGGCAAGAGAGTATGAGAACAAAAATGCATTATACCATTAAGGCCCCCCCTCATATGCAGATACCACCAATGATGATCACCGGTGATAGGTGACCCAGCAAATGCTCCAGCAACAATTGTTCTGGGCTTTTATTTTGCCATAGATATCAGGTAAGGGTTAGGGTTGGGGTTGCAATAGGGTTTTAGGTTAGTATTACGGTCAGGGTTAGATTTAGTTTTGGGTCCAGGGTTGAAGTTAAGAAGCCAGTCAGTGTATGAAATTGACACAGAGCAATTGTCGCAGGAGCAAGTGTTGTACAACCCTGATGAATACAGTTACCTGGATGGTGTACTTGCACACTCCAAGGGTGTTCCAGAGCTTGATGGTGCGGTCCCTTGAGCCAGATACGATCTGACGGTTGTCAGCAGAGAAGGCAACACTGAGGACATCCCTCTTGTGACCGACAAACGTACGTGTAGTCTTGCCGCTGTAGGGGAATTCAAAAGTAGGAAGATGGTTTTAGTGCATCTCTTGAGGAAAAGCTTGTCTGGAAATGCCTTTCAAGCTGTGGATTGTTGTTAAGGCTCAGGCAAGAATCTGTTTGCCATTGGTGGTTTCTTTGTAAGAAATCTGTGCTATCCAGTTGCTATCATACATTCTAACATATCTGGGGTTGGTTGATGGAGAGAATTATGTAGGTGTGCGTTTCACGCGCTACTACCACAAAACTCCTGGGGACCCCAGGAAACAAAGTAGTAGCATGCAGACAGACACCAATCTCTCTATGCCCATTACAGCCCCAAGACTACACAGAAACAGTAGCTTTAGGAACGCCTCAATGAACAATGATTTCTCTACGCATTAAACTTTGAACTTTCCTTCTCTGCCTGTTCTTCCATACACATGTATTAAATACCACAATATTTGCTGATAGCCAGAAGGGCAATATTTAAACTGTAATGAAGATATGATTTCATGCCCCTCTGGCTCTCTGCAGAACATTTATATTTCCTGTTTCCTGAACTGTTCTAGGGGTAAAGTCGTTATGAGTACCAATTACCAAAACAATAAATTTGCTCTATATGTTACAGGTTCCAAAATTTGCATTTCAGGCAGATCCAAAAAATCGCAAACTCTCGTATGAGGTCAGTGTTTTTGTAATGTTAATTGCATGTTAGCTCATTATCATCAGGAAGGTAAGCAAATTGCTGTCACTTCAGTATCAAAATCGCATTATATTTTTTGTTAAATTCTTGACAGACACACGTAGGGGTAGTCTTGCCACTGTAGGGGAATTCAAAGGTACATGTAGGAAGATGGTTTTAGTGCATCTCTGAGGAAAATGTATACCACCCAGTATTTCCCACCTTATTGTTTACCAGCAAACCCTGTGTAAATGGCCTAGACAAAATCTATGCTTTTTGCATTCCTTAGAATTACCCTAGGTACTGAGGCTTCTTTGTAATAAATCTCTGCTATCCAGTTGCTATCATACATTCTAACATATCTGGGCCTTGTTCCATATAACTTGTTATCAATAACAAACAATCAAATTCTATGACAAATTTACTTTCGGCCAGTCAAATTAATCATTTCACTAGCTTAAACAGCTACTGTAACTTTTTCTTGATAACAAGTTTTATGAAACGGGGTCCCTGCTCAGAATAAAAGATGGGATGTGAACTTACGTTCCAATATCCCACAATCGCAGGGTCTTATCCCAGGAACCGGTCAGGGCAAACTGACCGTCGGATGACATGACAACATCAGACACAAAGTGGTTGTGTCCAGTCAAACTTCTCCTGGGTGTTCCATAGCTGGTCTCGTCTCGTGGCAAGTCCCACACGATCACAGTCTTGTCTGCCAAAGGAAAACAGACAACAAAATAATAGCATATATTGAACTAATTACTAAACAAATTGTTGTCAAACAGGTATAATAATCATGATTTTTTTTTTACTCAAGGAAAACTCACCACCATCACTGCTGTTCTTCCTGAACGCACTGCGATCATTATTACAAAGAATTGATATCAATCGCAACTATGTACATAAGAGAAAGGAGACTGCAAACTTGCAATTGATTGGACGACTTGGATTGATTTGGATCAATAGTAACTCTTTGTAAGACAGGGCCCAGGAATGGTTCTGTTTACACCTGGGTGTAGAGTGGCAAATGTGGATTAATGACATGCCAAAGGATGTTAGTGCCCCCCCCCCTGAGATTCTATCCCTCAACCCTTGGATTGAGAGTCAAATAAATGAACCACTATAGTACCACAACGCCTCCACAACTTAGAGCATTTATGCGAGTGTGTTTGTTTCATGTGCCTGACTAATCAAAAATCTTGAGGAACCCAATATAAAGGTAAAGGTATGCAGACAAGATGTCTGTACTGATTTTTGCCCATTACAGCTCCCAAGACTATAGGAATCTACAAATCTCCAACCCCCCTCAGTCCCAGCTGGCCATGGCAGCCTCTCATTTTATGTATGCATGAACCGGCATGTTCAATTTTCCAGTCTGATGTCATTTTACTGTCATCTTTACTGAAAATTACATTCACTGAAAAGTGCAACGACATGTTCTATTGTTCATCATGCAGAAAGATGCCAGCTCAATTTTCATATCTTTCTTTGCTCATTACTCTAATCTAAATTTGATTTTACACTACACATTTTAAACCACAATTTGTTAGGCAGATATTATTTATTCATAACATTAAAAAAATTAGGGTTATTAATGTTATTTTCTGTAAATAGCAGAACTAAGATAACCTTTGAAAGAGAGAGACAGATAGAAACAGAAAGAGAAAGAACTGTAATGAAAACTGGTGATAAGTATTAAAGATGAATGAATCATTTATTTCAAACAGTTTGCATAAATTCTCGCATTGAGGTTGTTGGGTGAGAATAATGTACATGTAGGTGTGCGTTTCACGCGCTACTACCACTAAACTCCTGGGGACCCCAGGAAACAATGTAGTAGCATGCAGACAGACACCAATCTCTCTATGCCCATTACAGCCCCAAGACTACACAGAAACAGTAGCTTTAGGAACGCCTCAATGAGCAATGACTTCTCTACACATTAAACTTTGAACTTTCCTTCTCTGCCTGTTCTTCCAAACACATTAAGTACCATATTATTTGCTGATAGCCAGAAGGGCAATAACTGTAATGAAGATATGATTTCATGCCCCTCAAGCTCTCTGCAGAACATTCGTATTTCCTGTTTTCTACTTCTGTTCTAGGGGTATCAAAATCTTACATTTTTTGTTAAATTCTTGACCGATTTAAAAGTGCTTTGTACGACTCCGAGAAGAAAGAAGAGTCCATGAGCGAACTCCGAAGCCAGTGTGCAATGTTGTCGGGTGGGGGAAGGGATGATTACTAATGCATTTTAGGTTTTGTTTACCTCCCTCTTCACGCAGGGGTATTGCCTATGGGTTTCAATTATGGCTAGGCGATATCAATATCAATATCATAATATATTTCATATTATCATCTAGCCCTTAGCTTTAAAGGGCAAGTCCACTCCAAAAATAACTTACTTTCAATAGAAGCAAAAAAATCAGACAAACCAATCAATAAAAGTTTGAGCAAAATCGGATAACTGATAAAAAAGTTTTGAATTTTTGAAAAAGTATGTAAAACTATGGTAGCCTACAATGGAAATCACTACACAAATTGCCAATTTGGTTATCAGTTCCTCACTACTCACTACTGTCCTCACTACTTATCAATTGCTTTATATAGTTTAATCCCATTAATTTCTAACTTGGATGCTGGTGTGAAGAAATAAGATTCTTAGGGGGAAAATAGGACATTTATATTATCCATATAAAGAAAATAATAAGTGGATAGTGAGGACATGAGGTCACAGACTCATGAGTGAGTTGCCAATTTGTCTAGTGATTTTCAAAGTTTTTCATGTCATTAAAAATTCATAACTTTGTGATTAGTTATCCGATTTTGCTCAAACTTTTTTTGGTTCGTTTGTCTGATTTTTCTGCTTCTATTGAAAGTAAGTTATTTTTGGAGTGGACTTGGACTTTAAGGCTAGGCTAGGCAGTACCACTCAAGGCCGCAGTAGTGTACTTTTTGTGTAGGACAAACTGTTAAGACGGCCTCTAGGCCCTCTATCAATTCCCAACATTTTCAAGCACCACTGTACAAGATTTACCAGAATTTAGTCAATATCAGCAATTCAGTAACAATTGATGACACCTACATGTACATGTAAATAGCAGTTAAATACAATTAATTCAACACACACATGTTGGAAAAATACTTTTTAAAATTAAAATCGGAAGTCTGAGACTCTATTGTCAAGCCTGGCGAAGAGCCGCTTAGTATTCATTGTGTGCATTCGCTAGTCGCCACACGCATGCACACGCACTGAATCTCCTTGTAAACTTGATGTACATGTACACCAATTCGGTCATGAAAAACTCCATTACATACCTTACCATGTCTTGCGTACGTGAAAACCCATCAATTATCGCTGCCGTGAAACGGAGCATACGGACAAAGTTTTTGATGGTCAATTTAATTTTGGTTGATCATTAGCTGAAAACTAGATGCTAGCGAAACAGGACGCGACAGATGATAATCAGAGCTAGAGGCGGTTTCTTCCAAATACAGATTTTATACATGATTTTGAGCTGTGAATCAGCTGGAAATTACAGAACTGATTTTTTTTTTCTGTCATTTCAATAACAGTATGATTTTGGAGCATACGGACAAAGTTTTTGATGGTCAATTTAATTTTGGTTGATCATTAGCTGAAAACTAGATGCTAGCGAAACAGGACGCGACAGATGATAATCAGAGCTAGAGGCGGTTTCTTCCAAATACAGATTTTATACATGATTTTGAGCTGTGAATCAGCTGGAAATTACAGAACTGATTTTTTTTTTCTGTCATTTCAATAACAGTATGATTTTGGAGCACTGTAAAGTGACCGTATTCAAAAGTAAGTATTTCAACATTAATATTTATTTTTCTCCCATTTGTTTTGTACATAGACATAGTCTATGTGCGAAAAGTCTGTACTGTTTTAGCTTTGAACAGTAGGGGCGCTGGTCCAAGAACGAGGATCGTCCACATAAACGAGTAATCTACCGTAATGAGATAAGTTCACGCAGGCGTGCGCCCCCCCGCAACCCACCATCGGTATGCACTTGTATTGTGCAGCGGTTTGCCGTGAAACCTGTGAGAAAGTGTACATCAACGTTTTTCTGAAAAATACTCGAAAATAAATATAAAAATTGACACGAAACAGGTAATAAATATAACGACTTTTAAATCATGACCATCATTTGAACATTTGATTAATATTTAGGGTAATGCGCCCGGTATTCGGTCAATATCCAGTATTCGGTCAGACAGCCGTTTCAACAGCTGTAACAAACTCAAAAATAATTTATGAGCCACGAAACTGGCACAAATCAGGCAGTTGAACAACTTATCCTAACTCTCAAAATTAAATCAGGTATAAGGCCCCGGAAAGATTTCAAAATTAACTCGAAATTGGTCAGTGTCGCACAACTTTATGCACTTCCGGGTTCTGTTAGCACATGCGTTAACATGCATAGCCATATGTAGAAGCCTATTGTGAAACAACTACGTGTGCTGGTGAAATGAATTTAGTATGGGTGTGAAGAGGAGCTCTTCCGTGTTCGCTCCATCGCAGCGAATTTGCAAATGACGCACTTTTCGCCGTGCAAGAGGTATTTATACATTACCCTTGCCATGCGATAGCGTTCGTCTAGTATTCGGTCAACGCATTGACATTCAGTGCTTTGTGGCGCAATTGAGTGAAAATAGTGCGCAAATACGCTTCGCTCCTTGTCAACGGAGATACCACGCTAAAATCGCGTGACCGAATTCTAGGCAGCGCGACCAAATACTGGGCAGAAAACTGCTCCTTCTTCTCTCTGTATTATTTTGCTTAGCATAATTCTATATTTTAAGTGACTTTAATTTAAAATCCTGTTAGAGGACTAATTTTCTTTTCTTTTGATGGGTAGATTGCCAAATAAAGGAGGTACGAATTCAAAATATGAGCGATTTTCCCTTAAGTGACCGAATACTGGGTGCGCTACCCTACTTCATTTTGGGTATGTTTTAGTAGGGTATCTCCACGCCGTAGTTACGGGTCAAAGTATGGACATGATTGTGAACTAGCGCCAGTCTCTGTACAAAGTCAATGTAAAAATAAAAATGCATCAAGAAAATCATTGCGAAACCCTTTTTCGCATCGCTGACACGCGGATCGGAAATCAGAATCGTCAGCGAAAATGCAGACAATCCTTATTTTCACCGACACGTAATTCCGCTTTTTATAAAGAAGATCCTCGTTTGTGTGGACGATCCTCATTCTCGGACCAGCGCCCCCACTGTTGAAGGAGATGGGCAGTACGGTAGTGGGAGAATAGGAGAATGAAGGCAATGTAATGTAGACTACATGAAATACAAAGAGTACATTGTTAAGTTTGATGAACCTGACCTGGACTGAGAATCAATAACGGTGGAGTGGATCTAGAACATTTCAATATGCCATCGCACTCTTTCATTCATTCTCACACACAATTTACACGTACAGTGTACACTGCCAATCGGCCATTCAGTTTACGTGTTACATAGGGTCTCACCTCGGGACGATGACAAAATCATGTCAGGAACCATTGGAGTTGTAGCAATCTGGGTTACCCAGTCACTATGCCCTTTCAGGGTTCCTTGAAGACGCAGTTGTTCAGTACCTCCCGACATTTTGGCTGTTTTACTAACAGATGAGGATGGATTTAGGGAAGGGCCCGTTTGGCCTTTCTTATTGCCAGTGCAGGCTTAGGGAAAAAAGGCTGAGCCAGGTTGACTGTTTGTTGGCGTAAAATAGTTCCTCCACTGATTGGCTATGGTACCTTTTATGTGAAAATCGAAAAAACGAATCACTCGAAGTTGAAAAGAAAAAGTTTACAAGTACATGTATGTTACACTCAAAATATGATCTTTACATATTTTTTTAATAAATGGCTTCAAATCAATTCAAATCTTTGCCGTATAAAGCTGTAAATGGTAGTTTTAAAGTTTGTTATCATCGTATTGATAAGCGGCTAATTCGTGATTATTTTTAATTCGTTTCACTAAAGCAAGCAGAAATATGTCCGAGTGAATATTTCAAATTGTAATATGTGATCATCTGTCCAGTTACTCCAGTATTACACACACAAATGAGTTTCGTTAAAATATATGATGTATTTAATAGCTAGATTAGGCTGTCAACTTAACTAACAAGACACAATGAGCCTCTAATAACGAATACAAGGGAGCGAGGAGACGCCTTGACCCCCTTCCGAAAGTACTGTTTTTGCTAGTTTTGTTGATACATGTATTTTTAAAATGTGTATAGGTAGGCATAAAGTAATTGGAACCTAAAAATATGACATAGAGATGCCGAAAAACTGTATGACTTATGGACAAATTAAATTTGCAAAAAATTTCCATCTACCAATTTTTTTTAAACTGTATTTTTAAAATTGCGGAAATCGTTAAATGTGTTCATCGGATGACAAGAATTCAACTTTACCAATGCGATGTTTCCTATTGACAGAAATTTGTTTCAATTTCCTTATGAGGTAATACCATTCTAGATCACGAGATTGACACTCGTTATTGACACTTGATATCTATAGGAGTTCAGTTCAGTTCAGTTCAGTTCAGTTCAGTTTAGTTCTGTTCAGTTCCGATCAGCTCGATTCAGTTTACTCAGAGGCGGCGGAGCCTGGGGGCAGGGGGCATAGTGCCCCCACACACACACTTTTTCAGGTTCCCTTAAAGTGCCCCTTTTTAGATAGGAAAAGTGCCCCCTTTTCCTTCCGATAAGTGCCCCTTTTTATTTATAATAGGTGTCCGTTCCACATTCTTATAAGTGCCCCCTCCACCTATGACAAGTGCCCCAATTCAAATCTGAGAGGTGCTCATTTTACTTTAACACGGTGCCCTGTTCTTTCGTAATGAGTGCCTCTTCCTCTTCTGATAAGTGCCTCTTTTTATTTTGACGCGTGCCCCCTTTTTCTTTCGAATAAGTACCTTTTTTCCTTCTGATAAATATCACTTTTCTTTTTTAATATGGGCCACTTCACCCTTCTCATAAATCCCCTTTTTGACACCTCTGATATAGATGCCTCTAAATCTCATAGATGCCCCTTTTCCTTCGACAAGCGCAAATTTTCCTGTGTAATAAGTGCCCCCTCTCAATTCTCACAAGTGCCCCTATTCATCTAAGGTGAGTCTCTGATCAGGTACAAAAGCCTCTAACCCTTTACCGTCTCTGATAAGTGCCCCTTCATAATTGTCTCTTTTCAAATCTGAGAGGTGTCCCTTATATTTTGACAAGTGCCTCTTTTCCTTTGTATATATCCTTTTTTTTCATTCTTATCATGGTGCTGCTTTGCATCTCCGATGAGTGCCCTTATTCAAATTTGAGAAGTGCCCCCTTTAACTCTGTAATAAGTGCCTATTTTCAACTTTTATAAGTGCTCCTTTTATTTTGACCCCTGCCCCATATCCTTTCTAATTAGTGCCATTTTCCTTCTGATAATTGCCCTTTTTCCTTTGTAATAAGTGCCCCTTTTCCGTTGTCATAGGTGCCTTTTGCCCCCCACTTTGAATGACACTCCGCTGCCCCTGGGTTCACTTCAGTTCAATTCAGTTCAGCTCTGTTCAATTCAGTTCGATCAGCTCGGTTCAGTTCACTTCAGTTCAATTCAGTTCAGCTCTGTTCAATTCAGTTCGATCAGCTCGGTTCAGTTCACTTCAGTTCAATTCAGTTCAGCTCTGTTCAATTCAGTTCGATCAGCTCGGTTCAGTTCACTTCAGTTCAATTCAGTTCAGCTCTGTTCAGTTCAGTTCAGTTCAGGACAGCTCGGTTCAGTTCAGATCATGTCAGCTCGGTTCAGCTCAGTTCAGTTCAGTTCAGGTCAGCTCGCTTCGGTTTACTATTTCATACTTCAAGGCAGTGTCAGATTGTTTACGATACATATAATGATAGAAACAATACATGGGTATTTTAAACAAACCTAAGTACATAAAACCCCAGGGGTCACAGTCAAATATAAATACTGTAAGCATACGTGACCAAGAAAACGCGTTTATATGAAGGGGTGTTTTTTTTAGATTGGACGCGGTCCGCGCGGTGCCGCGGGGTTAAAGAACGTAATTTGGGGGACATTTTCAAGAAAAAGGGTACTTTTTTTCAACATCCTGCTGTATATACGCGCCGGTGTACGCGTTTAGGAGCAGTTTTCTAGATCCCGACTCCGAATTGAATTTTTTAAAGAAAGGACTTTTGATGGCTGTGCATTAAACCCATTTGGAAGTGTATATACATGTTGATGTTAGTGCTTCTCTATTGAAATAATTTTTACATTGTGAATTATACATCAGAAGCGCAATTTGATTTATTTTACATTGTCAACAACTTAAATGGTAATCCCTATCGCTCTTCAAAATGCTCAAGGGGTTACAATAAATATTTTACAATACTTGTTTAGGAGTACACTTTTGTAAACAAAAAAAACACCCGTTTAGGGTGTGAATTCGGGAAAAAACCACGCGAAATCCTCATTTAGGGTATATTTTGGCTTCAGAAGAAATCCTCGTTTAGGGGGTGTCTGGAAAACCTGTGGTCACGCATGCTTACAGTATTTCTACATGACTGAGACCCCTAGGCATAAAACATATTAAATTTTGGCGTAGGTATTTACAACTGAATGATACACGCCTCAAAACTAAAACAACAACAACAACATAATTAGTTAATGTTTGTTTGTATATAGGCCTAGTTACTTGTCACACAAGTTTGATCAAAAATATATAAATGATGATAAAGGAACTATGCTCAAACAACATCTGTCATTTTGTTACTGATAGTGTATTAGCTCCAGGCATAGTTTTTAATATCCTGACAAAGATATCATAATACATTGTACAATACTTTTGACTTGTTTGCGCTGCCGGGAGGGGAAACCCATCGATCCTATCCGTGACTGATAGCTTATTTTGGTTCGCTCTCAAAGATTTTGAAAGTTCAAAATTCATTGTTCATTTTCTCATACTACTATTACTAGTTTCTTTATTTTTAAGTACATTAAAGTATTTACGAAAAAGTAATAGAACAATGCACAAATCGATATGAAAAATGTCACATCGAAGATAATCACATTTGATACTCTTTACAATACTTATTACAAGAAAAAAGTATAAAAAAATGGCGTCTGAATCTCGAATGTCATGATTTCACACAGAAATGTATTATGGCACACTTGAAATAAATGTTAGGTTGGATGCAGGGGTGTCGATTTGTATCCGTGGTTGGGGGGGATGATAGGTGCCAAAATATTTTCGGCAATGGATCAAAGCAACCAAGAGGTAGAAGCGTGTGGCAGGTTGCACCCCTCCCTTCCAAGTTATTAACTTTTTCAAGTCACCCTCAATAAAGATAACATTTCAGAGAATATAAGAGTGGTAATAAAATTAATAACATGCTAAATGTTAGTCCTGACTCTTGCCTGCAGTGTAGGCCTACCAGACTGATATCATCTATTTTTAAACGAAATTTAGACATTACCAAAAAAATCCAATGGTGAGGGATATCAACTTGTGAAAGTATTATGTTACCAGTGGGCAAATGCATTAATAAGCAACCAGGAAAGGTTCATGTAGACAGAAAATTCTTTATTTCCTGGTGATAGAAACATACATTTTATGAATATTGATGTCTCCAAACAACATTCATCGTGAAAAACCCATTCCAATATTCTGTGTAAGGAGATCTCAAAAAACATAGTTCTCATTAGTAAATGAAAAACATATTGCTTTTGGTTCTTCATTTGACTCTCTTCCTTCTTTAATTAAACCAACTGAATCCTCTCTGCGGGAAACTCAATTCAATGAAACAGAATATCACTGATGCAAAATTTGGTTCTCAAAATGACAGAAAATTTCCACTCCTGATCTCATACAAACTGTCTGTTTCTTAAAAACATAATATAAAACTTACGTTCCAACTACCAAACAACAAACTTCCATTATCTCCTTCTTTACCCAGATATACTTATCATACCAAATATGCTCTAAAACGCTCAAAAACTATAACCAGTCTTAGAAGGTGCATTATTATTGGAAGGGTGTTATAAACAAAACTTCAAACTTAATAACATTCTAACCTTCAAAAACACCTTAACTATCTAATGCCTGTTACGTTTGAATACAATACATAGGCCTACATCAGCTTTTCAATAAAACAAAAATAAGTTGTGACATAATAATCTTTCTCCAAAATATCGAACTGGAGTATTCTGTTGTATTGCTTGTTTATGTACATACAAAGAGCTTATTTTCAAGAGGCACTAGATCCATGTGTGTAACTTAAGAAAGAACTCTTTGTTTACCCGATTTTGTTGAGGTGCCTATGGAAATTGTTAGTAAAAGATGCATGTGTTCATAATTTCTCTCGTAATTTAGGTTAATAATTTTGTTCAAGGTAAATAGAGGAAAATGTATATCATTATCTCCATTTGCTATCAAAAGATTTTGCTCCTTTCGGAAAAAGCTCTTCAAATGTTTTACATGTAGAGATATAAATAAACAAAGAAATGGATGAAATCAATAAAACAAAATAGATACTGATATGAATCAGGGAACAAACTGAAAGTTTCGTCTCCTACATGCTGCTATTTGGACAAAACCGTCTTTCTCTTCAGCTTGTTTCTCACTTCTTTTCCATCCACTCACCTACTATAATTCCTGATCATGCATTAACCTCATACCTACCATCACCCATGCCTAAGCTTTTTAGGGAGGGGGATCCCGTAAAGTAATTTTGACATTGTAAGAAATAAACATGAGCAATATTTCATTGTAGGTTACTTTAAAGTCAACTTCTTTTTCATCGCCCATTCACATCAGTTCCCTGAAGGAAATGCTGGAATATTATGTCCCTCTTTCTCTTGTCTTTCTTCCTTTTCTCTTCCCCCTTCCTTTTTTCTTCTGCCCGTTTCTTCCCCTTTTCCCTTTTTCCCAGGTAGCAAGCCCATATGGGGCCCATATGGGGATGATCTGGGTCACTTGTGCCATCTGGGCTATTAAATGGAACCCATATATGTATCCCATATGGGGCCAATATTTAGTAACCCATATGGGATCTATCTGGGCCAGCCCTTATGGGTCCCAGATGGGAATGAGCTGGGCGTACACATATGGGTAGAATATGCCCATATGGGTAACACATGGGGAAAATCTGGGTTAACCCACATGGGATATATCTGGGTTAACCAATATGGGTACCAGATGGGATTAAGCTGGGCATACCCATTTGGGCCCAGTTTGGTATGGGTCCCATCTGGGTCCCATCTGTCTTATATGGGTTTACCCATATGGGTCCCATGTTTCGGAGAATATGGGACCCATGTGGGTCCCACATGGGCTTGCTATATACCTGGGTTATTATCCTCTCTGTCTCTCATTATCTCTCTCTCCCATTCTCTACTTCTTTTTGCACTTTTGCGCTTCGCGCTTAACATTTAGCTCGCCTTTTTGCTTTTTAACGCTGCGGCTCTGCATTTGGCGCACTGCATTTCTATGATGCTGTTGATTGAATAAATTGAATAAATTCATCAATTCCTGATGAAGCCGTATGAGCGAGAATTCAATTTATTCTTGTCTCATATACGGTTGTCTCATTTACTTTGTTTTCTATTTATATATGTATGTATTATGAAAATGAGATAGCAAAATGTGTATATTGATGGTCATCTTGCGAGTAATAACCATTAACTACTCTCATCGGGCTCTCATCATTAATTTTCTCTTCATTTTTTTTTTTTTTTGATGGTGAATTATTGGGGGATGATTGTACAGGCCATCCCCACCTGAAATATTGGGGGATATATCCCCCATCCCGTGATCAATTTCTATACTTTAATATTGTAAGCCATCCAACTTGGATGGCTTACAATATTAAAGTACAGAAATAGATTAAAATAGACATTGCATGTCAAATGAAAGCTCATGATCTAAAGAAAGTGAAACGTGTTATATCTTTTCCCTAAAAATAAATATGTGACCACAATCACACATTTGAACCTTGGCATCCCCCCGTTTCCATCGAAAAATAGGCTAAAATCAGTGGCGGATTTTTGCAGCGCATGCGCAGTAACAATTTTAACACGGAGCGGAGTTCAATTTCGACGAAGAAAACCGGGGAAAAAAGACCCTTAAACGCATCATAAAGTCAATCTGGTAAGTGGAACCGATGTATATTAGCCTAGACCTAATTTTCAAAAATAAATGCATCGGATATGAATCCGCTAAAGTGAAATTTTAGTCCAAAAGTTTGGCCGGAATTTGGTGGCCAGATCCGTACCACCGAGTTTGCACAGGAGTGCCTATAGTCGGCTTTTGTCTCTAAAGAGAGGAGCCGACCCTACCCAAATCAGAGGCTAACGAACGAAAGAGACAGAAATTTTCGGTCTACTCCAATCTGTGCATCACCCATCTAAATAGCTTTTTTATTTGTCCAACCCCCTGAGCCACCCTACCATAGGCCAACTAAGAAGTCAAACTACCGAAAAAGAAGTCAAATTACCGGTAATTTCCATTTCTATTCTTCTGACGTGTAATGTTTTATTCATAATTCATAGTACTTTGCAATGTGCTGAAAGTAAAGCAGTACATATTTTCGACAATTATAGGGTTGTTTGAACTTTCATAAGTGTTTGCACCACTTCAGTTTTGGCGCGGGGTAGCGGATAGCCCCCTCTCTCTCCCGCCGTGCCTGTTGGTCTGGGTTGTACGCGCGCGTGGGGGCATGTCTCTGGCCCTGCACTGCCCTAGGCCTAGCACAACGTCACTGTCGTCTGCTTGGTGCATTAATATTTTGATATCCCATATACTATCGTGGCATGGCATAGGCCATATCCCATTTTGGATTAAAATATAAAATAAATGTACACATGTATTGTACAACCGAAATGATTCCATGTAATGTATTATGTATTCCTTATTTATTAAATACTCTGATTTAGAATCTATTAGTATTACTTTATTAGATCTAGATCATTACTACTACTACTAAGTAGTATAGGGTCTAGCCATAGCCTAGGTCTAGGTCTAGCACCTAGGATATAGCACTCTACTAAAATAGTAAAAATATGGAGTTTGTTAAACAGAAAATCTGTCTGCTTTGAAGTTTGAGTTGGAGAAGTGGCTCCTGCAAGAGTCCAAGACCTAGTCTATGCATGTCTAGACAGAAATAACCATCTGGTATGGGTCATTCTTTAATAAAACTGACATTTGTTGACATTCCCCATACACAGACGGTACCCCGTACGCCTCGCACCACGGGGAGAGATTGAGCCGATTGTGACCCACTTTTTACCCCGAAACTTTCTCCCACGATTTTCTTTATTTAGATCTAATTTTCTGATTTATAAATCAGATACAAAAATACTATGTAGATCTATTTTTGTTCTATGTACAGTTCTCAAAGTTTTATTACCTATTTTCAAATGCGAAATTTACGGACTTACGTATATGAGTTATCCATTTTTTATCTCAGAACCAAGGAAACGGTACGTTCATGCATTCGAACTGGTAATCTATGACATGACCCGCCCGATATATTTCCGGGTCAACCGACCAAAACAAGCCCAATGGCCAATCAGAGCACGTGTTTGATATTGGGCTTATGAATATTCAAACATCACCGACTGAAGCCGGGCTGACTCATACGTAGCTATTGGACGTTCGAAAAGAAAAAATGAATATTCATCAACTCAAACCAAGATGTCTGACAACAAATCATGTTGACTACAAGACTTTCTCGGATTAATCATTAATTTAGGATCTAAATGAACAAGCTATCGTAAGTCAAAGTATATATTTCCGGGTTATTTCTTATTTTTATTTAGATTCAGTGTAATATTGCAGCCAAAGTAAATATGTGAAGACGTAAAGAGTGAAAAATCTTGTTGCATATCGCATTCATCTCGGTCCGGCTACACCGAACCATTCGTTCCGCACACTACCTCATAGCCGTACTTCAGTCTATGTATAGAGGCGGTCAGAGGAGCCAGATGCAATCTCAGCGTAACAACCGTCGATATCAGAGACTGAAGCTTTCGGTCTAGTCTATGTCCTATTCTAATAGTAAGACTCTGATTCTGAAGCCAGACGTAGTCTCAGCGGAACATGTCCATCTTAACATACAAAAACAGAAATTAGATTGATCATGAGACATGATATTTCTATGGTTCTACAACACATACTCTGTTGACAATTGCAATTATTTTCTGATTAATAAAATAATAGCCATAGCATAGGTCTTGACTTTTTTTTTAAAATAAAAATTTTTGACTTCTATTTATAATGTACAACTTCACATATAAGTGGTAGACTTCAACTCTTTGAAATATATGGTAGTGTGACCATGTTTTGCACCTGACTTAGGTTCATGGACAGCCTTTGCTTTAAAAGTTCTCCAATATTTTGAAATTCTTTCTTCACCAAAACAATGCCATGAAAGGAGTCCTCTAAAATTTCTTTGTCACTTAATTTTCTGAAAAAATAAGGAATTATTTAAGATGTTGTCAAAAGATCACAAATTTTGCATGCGATCAGAAAAATGTGCTCCGTGTGTAATGTCCTTTACTATTATTAACCTTTTATTAACTTCATCTCTTGATCATGCAAGCACCATATTTAACCTTATCCTCACATGTAAGTGATGTAACCTAAAATCCAGTTATTATATAACCCCAGCCGAACTCTAAATCTTTGATGCAATAAGCCCTGGGGAAAATATGTCAGAGTCGCCAAAGTAAATGTTTGGTGACTGTTTGTTAAAGATCATGATAACATCCATCATACTCAGAATTATTCTTATGTGGACGACTTATATATGCATTTACTTTATGGTTCAAAAAATTTACTCACTGAGTAAACATTTTGCTATTTTTGTCTTGTATACATGTATTTGTTTGCTTCTAATTGCTTGTTTGGTCAGATGATCAGATCCTTTGTTTGTATCATGTTTTATTCTGTTGATATTATTATTTTTTTTTTTTTTGGGGGGGGGGGGTAATTTACAGGGCCTTCCTGTTAAACTGTTAAAATCACTGATGGAGCCGTCCTGGTAAAAGAAGACTTAATAAATGTATAAATGAGTTAATGATTTTCCTTCTAATTAACAGGCAGGCCAGCAAAAGGCCAGTATGGAGTAGTGAACAAGACCTGGATTTCTACCGGGTCCAGTATCATGGCACTACAATGCTCGATGGTAGATGTAAAGGCCGCTTCCCGGCCGGCACCCAGGGCCAACCACGCATCCTGCTGGACCAACAACAAGCTTGTTGTGTATGGTGGCAATGGGCTATGCAAGAACCAGAACTGTCTAGATGATGCATGGGTCCTGGATACTGGGACTATGACCTGGGCTGAGGTAAAAGGTCGAGGGGCATTACCGGGGGCTCGCTGTCATCACACGATGGACGTCATCGGCAACAAAGCTTGGGTTTTTGGTGGATGGACTGGTAAAGTCACTATCTTATACCTTTAAATTTGTGTGTTTTCCTAGCATGAAGTAGGTTTTTTAAAGCAATATTTTATTAATTCCTTGTTTCAAAAGGAGACTATTTTTAAGTATAAACATATAACAGAAGAAAATTTCAGTTGAGAGTAAGATGGAACCAATTTAATACTACTGCTATCCTAAATGTAAATGTTGGTACATGTAAAATCCATACATCTGAAAAACAAGCTACTTCTCAGCATTATGCATTTGTGGATTGGCACATGATTACTTGCTACTTGTTTAAAGACAATTGGTAACCAAAGAGAGATCTGATATACATGTATATGCTTTCTTTCTCTCTTTGCTGATGTAGGAAAGAGACGCTGCAACTTCCTCCATTGTCTTGACTTGGAAGCGGAGACCTGGACAGACCTTACATCAAAGATGAGCCACATAGACACCCATACCAGTCATGCCTCTGCAGTTCTGGACAACAATACCATCTTGGTGCTGGGTCGCGGTGAGACAGGCACCCATGCCAAGTACGGATGCAACATCGACTTCCTGGACACCCGGACACTCAAGTGGACCAACTATCCAGGAAGCACGATATCGCGTGCTGGCCACACCCTGAACTTCTTGCCAAGTGTCTCAACGGGTTACGCGGTTGCCTTCGGTGGTCGGCAAAGGCATCCAGTTGAGCATATCACAACCTGCAAGATCAAGACACCCATCGCGTCACCGTTTAAGTCCGGAGTACCAGCCTCTGTGCTGGAGAATGCCAAAAACATGGATGTCCCTGCAGGACGTAGCTATCACAGCGCCACCAACGTTGAATGTACGTTTCTTGTCTATGGAGGATTCATACAAGGAAAGTCAGTGCGAGGACTTGTGGATGGTGTCGATGAAGTTTACATCTTCGATGCAAAGAAGTCGCAGTGGATGTCTCCAGGAGTCAAAGGACAATGGCCAAAGCGTGCCGGCCACACAGCAGATAGGATAGGAGAGAACAAAGTGCTGTTGTTTGGAGGTGAACATTCCAAAAGACAGTATAATGACTGCCATGTTATTTCATGGTAGCCTTTCAGTCCTGTATTTCTTTTATGACTATACAAGCTTAACTTTGCAGTTGATTTGTGTGTTCAAAATAATGCATTTTTTTAATGCAGTGTAGTTTGTTCAAATGTAATGTAAATATGTTATACACCATAACTGTGTAAACTGAGGATGGTACCCCAGTTTACTCAGTCTGGAGCCTATGAGATTTTTTTTCTTCTTCAGTATGCTGAAAATAACTGCCAAGAATCTATAATTGAAATTCAGGGATCTAAATATTTTAATGTTTGAATGTACACTTTTTTTGTTTAATCTTTGATATTTTTTTCCCCTTCTCCATATAAAGAGAAGTTTGAGTTCTGGTTAAGGTGAAATATAATTTTTGAGCTTTTTAATTCTATTTATGTCAGTTTGGAAGCATATTATAGTAGAAATGGCCTCCGGCAAAGGATTGTTTACACAAATCCCTCTGTACTACATAATCAACTTTTTCAAATAAGACAGTAACGTTTCTTGGACAGTGTAATTGCATGACCAGAACTCGACCTTATATTTATTATTTACCTGTAAATACAGCTGTTTTTTAAAATTATCAGCGTAATATTCAATGTTGTGAATGATAATACGTAATGTACTTAATCGACTTGCCATCTTGTTTCTTCATTTCTGTACTACTGAATAATTTTATGAATAAATATTTATATTGATAATTGTTGTCATTCTGTTATTTTGTCTATTTAGAATTTTGATGAAACATGTTTTATTTATGTGGGCAAGCCGGGGCACTTCTCGACCATTTAATGGGGAGGATGTTGTAAAAAATATCTATTCATGAGCTCATAGATGTCAGATTTTCAAAATTTATTAAATTATAACAAGCCCCCCTCTCACCAACAAAACAAAAAAAAATGAAAATGAAAAATTGCAAAAATTTTGACATGTTTTTTTTTTGTATATGACGGTGAGGATAATAATGGGGGTGTTCGTAATAATGATGATAGTGATAATTATGATGATGATAATTATTGTGATAGTAATAATTGCTTGTATCTAGGAATTTTTGACACATTTTAGAGGTCCAATTCAACTTACACCCCCTTCCCCGAAAGGGAAAGAAACCAAAGTGCTTTAGTTGAGTGTGCTGCAGTTGTAATAGCTCCATCTACGACGGGAAACCATAACATTAGAGATCGAGGCAAAATCCATTGTTATATATGCTTAATCTTTTTTCTCCTTTATATTATTTTACTGTCCTCCTTCATTCTTCTATTTTTCACTGGTTTCTTCTATCCTTCATTATGAAATGTTCTTCATTGTCTTCTCATGTCCTTCGTCTTTTTCTTTGAGTTCTTTGTCTATTTCTACTCCGGCCATCTTGCCCTTCTTTTTTCTTTGTCTTCTTATTCTATGTCTTCGTCTGTTTGCTTCTCTTCTTTTTTTTTCTTTGCAGTCTTCTTTATAAATTTCCTTCTTCTTTAACTTTTCATCTCATTCATCTCTTTCTTCTTTGTCTTCGTTATCAATTATTTCGTCCGTTGTTCTTCTTCTCCTTCTTCTTGTTATTCTTGTTCTTCTTCTCCTCCTCCTTTTTCTTCTCCTTCTCCTTCTTTATCTTCTTCTTCATCATCTTCTTAATCTTCCTCTTCTTCTTCTTCTTCTTCTCCTTCTTCTTCTTCTTCTTCTTCTTCTTCTTCTTCTTCTTCTTCTTTTTCTTCTCCTTCTCCTTCTTCTTTATCTTCTTCTTCATCATCTTCTTCATCTTCTTCTTCTTCTTCTTCTTCTTCTTCTTCTTCTTCTTCTTCTTCTTCTTCTTCTTCTTCTTCTTCTCCTTCTCCTCCTCTTCATAGCTTTCCTTCTTCCTCCTCCTTTATTTCTTCATTTCTTCTTCTTCAATTCCGTCATGACTTCTGATTTCTGCTAATCAGAATCCCGCATCCCTTGAGAGGGGGGATTGAACGTCATTTCCATTTCCCCGTTTTGAACCCTGGACGAGTGTTCTACATTATCGTATAGTCTCCGTTGCAGCCACATACTGGAGCATTTTGAGGTACATATCATGAACTCGGTTTATAGCCGTTTGGTCTACAACTAGTTCGTCTACTACCCAATTGGTCTATTCCCATATGGTCTACACCCAGCCAGTCTACCATCCTCATGGTCTAATAGTCATTTCGTCTACTTATCATTTGGTCTAATAAACATTTAGGCTAATAGTCATTTCGTCTAATTCATTTAGTCTAATCTCCAATAAGTCTACTACCCATTTGGTCTATCACTCATTTGTTCTAATTGCCAGTCGGTCTAATTCCCAGTTTGTCTAATGCCCATTTCGTCTATCATCCATAAGCTCTAATAATCATTTGATGATTATTATTTGTGATTAAATGATTATTAGACCATATGGTCATTATACCAAATGATAAAAAGTCGAAATGATTATGAGACCATGTAGATATAGTATACGGGCTAGGTGTAGACCGACGAACTGGTTGTATAGACCAAACGGCAATTTACCATTAAGCTATGTATAATGTATAATTTAGTTGTACCTACTTCTCAGTCTTAAAATATTTCAAGATTGAACACTCTTTATGGTTGCTTTTAATCAGTGGATCCTCTGTCCTTCCAAAACTAAATCAACGGATGCCGAGTCGGATTCCCAATTCTCCGCCATAGGCTAATCTTCTACTTGAAATTGAAACTTACGTATCCCACATATCACATATGTATCAATTCAATGTATCTAAAAATATGTAGTTCTACATTCGGCTCTACTAGCAGAAAACTAGAACAAACAGTTTAGAAACAGAAAAGGGTGGAGTTACTTTCAAAATTAATTGCTCGATCATGCAGTTGAAATCCCTCTTCAAACTTCAGGGGCCGTATTCTGATCCCTGTGTTATCTCTAATATATCAAAAACTGTAAAATTGGAAAGTTGGCAATCGGCCAAGAGATGACATTGCCCCCGATGGAAAATGCCCATACAGAACTTATGGCTTCATCAAAGATCAAAGCACCACTTAATAGCATAAAAAGGTCTGAAATAATAGACTAAACAAGAGGCTTGGCGGAGGCTCGGTCGATACGCATAGACAATACGCGGTACACACGTGTACTGTGCGCGTTAAAGCTCGGCCTGTACAATATGTGTTTATTTACGTTTTCAGACTCGCGGTTAAGGTCATGTCGTTTCAATGCCACACATGTTTATAAATTATCAGTTCTCAACATTATAGTTCCACTTGAATTTTTCCAGTTTACAACACTCGATAAACAGTGCTGTCTACGTCACCCATACCTCAAGCAAGGCACATCTCAGTGATTTAGGCTTCCATCAAAGCAGAAAAGGTGAGTGTATCAATTTTTGTGAGAGTGAAATTTGTAGTTTTAATTTTGATGAACAAATAGTAATACCAGTCGGCAGTTCACCACCACTCACAAGATTCCTCTGATTATCGACTAGAGTAGAGGCCGATATGTCTGGTAAATCCTGGTTGTTGTCGATTTCATGTCATGTCGTGTGGATAATCACAAAGAAAATAATTATACCATTATTAATCCAACGTCCAATACAAGATTCTAGTCGAAAATGCAAGTGTGAATTAATGTTACTAGACTTCGCTGTTTTACATTTACTTTGAAGTTTGAGATGTTACTGTAGTGACAGAGTGAAATTAGATAGTGTGACTGAGTGCAGTGAACGTGAGAGAGATTAACTATAATCTAATGTACATCGTTGAGGACCGTATAATTATGTTGCTGTTTTCATATACGCCATGTATGCATTAATATTCATTGTCATCTCGAGTATAAAACGATGCATTCAAATCGGCTTCATGTACGTACGTCCGCCAACTGAACTAATCTGAAGGTGATTTTCAGCCCGCTTTTTGTGTACAGCTAGCTAGGCAGATAGAGGTCGGCTGCTTGCGAAGCGAAGTTTTCTGTTTTCTTTGCGTGTCCTTCATTTCAAATGACCGCGGCATTTATAGAGGGTATTTTTCTTTATGAAGTGTATTCACCGGTCAATTAAACGTGTTGAATGGTTTATTTGATGACCATCACGAGCAATTTAAAGCCAATCCTGATACAATCAGAATGATTTCAATACAGTCTTTTACAAAAGGATGTCACGTGCAGAGCTATACGAAATTCTATTTCGGTCATAAATTTAAAAAAATCTCTTGATCGATACGACCATTGACTATAAATATAATCTCTATTTCTGGTACCACTACCACTGTTATTATATGGTCCGATCAAATTATTTTTTCCCCTTTAAGGAAGAAATAAGTGGAAAAGATGCATAGGGTCTAATGTCGTATATGGGACACATTGCACGTGATCTCCCTAAAAATGAGATTATAGCTTTTACATAAGCATGATTTTTCTGGTTGCGACCGTGCACGAATATGATTGAGGAACAAAATATTCCCCCAAAATTATTGTTGTTGTTCAATGATGATAAACTGATGAATTCATCGTTTCAGTTCCATAATTGGCATTAGAGGAAAGGAGCCTCTTGTCTTTCACTAGAATTCAAAACAGCTTGACTAAATCATAAATCATAAATCGATCAACATGCACTATTGGATTGCATCATGGTGTAATGCCGAAACATATATCTATGGACTCAAACAATAATACTATACTTACTAGTATTCCTAAGTCTTGCAATATCTTCTTTATTATTCGGGGGTCAGCAGCCTACGTACAGTCCATCGACACTTTCCTTGGGAATCCTCCTGTGTCTGTGTCTCTCTCTCACACTTTCTCTGCCCATCTCCGCTGGCCCTCTCTATCTTCCTCACACCCTCCCTATCCCCTCTCTCCCTCCCTATCCCCCCTCTCTCTCTCTCTCTCTCTCTCTCTTTCTTTCTCTTTCTCTTACTCTCTCCCTCTCCCTCTCCCTCTCCCTCTCCATCTCCCTCTCTCTCTCCCTCTTCCTCTCACCTTTCATGTTACACGGTTTTCCTTTCTTTATTTTTCTGTCTTTCCCTCCCTATGCCCCGGGCCTGCAGGACAAAGTCATGATAAAGTTATCTAAGCCTTGTAAAAGCTGACTTCCTCTATAGGAAAGCACGCAAATTAGTAATTTACGTGAAACGTAAAAACTATCATTTTCAACAGGGCAAAACAAGAAAGAGAAATTAAGTCGGCAAATGTTCTTCGAAGAGCAGGGGTGCATGAATAGTTAGAGTAATATCTTTATAATTTCAGTGTGGAATTAAAAATTTAAAAAAAGACATAGGAGGCCTCTATCAGTATCAAGAGCAGAAAGCGGAAAGAGCAAAATATATAGGCGGTAGGTAGCATGGAAGGGTAACGATCGGGGGAGGGGGGCATGCTAATCCGCACATTTTTCAAAGGAGATCGTCCCCTGTAAATTATCTTGTTAAAGATAAAGTTGAGTTCTGGTCATGCGATTGCATCGTGAAAGAAAAGTGTAGAATCGATCAGAAAAGGTTGGTCATCTAGCATATTAGTATTGGTGTGTACTGCAAGGTTCTGGAATCATCGAAATGATAAGAAATTTGGCCCAGTCTTGGTAAAGTTACAAGCACTGTACACAGAAATATGTAACTGGGACTACACGAACAAGTGGCATAAAAATCCGTCCCGATTTTTATGCTGTTACATGCCATATTTAGAATATTAAGGCATTTGAAGAGCCATGCTTTTCAGGGAACAGTTTTTATCTGATGTTCTTCCACACTTGCATAATAACAATGATAACGCTCACAAATTATTTTTCACCTCTTCCCAGAACTCAACCTTCTCTTTAACTGAAGAGAAGCGCTTTTATAGAGATTACATTTTCAGTACTCCAGAGGTAAACGTCTTCTCTCTCAACGCTGCACTCTCTCGCAAAACGAACCCGTCATTTACGCTAAAAGTATAGTGTAGAAGTTTAAGGTTTATGCTGTAAGCACAACTTGCTGTTCGAGGTCGCTTTTTAAAAGCTCAGATAAAAATTAGATAAGGAGGAAACACACACACAAAAAATATATATATATATATATATGAACAGTTGACGGCTCGTTATTTGTAGGTTAATTGATCGAGGACAATGGATGCTGAAGGACATTTTGTAGAATGATATGAAGCAAGTCAATTGATCCTCGATCATTAAGATTTGTTTACATGTTTGAATGTTCATATAAAATGCTTTTGTAAATTCTTCTAAAATCGGATCGCAGACGGATCGTGTATAGTGTGCGCTAGGCCTCGAGTGACTCGAGTCTCTAATTACATAGACGATGAACTCTCGGGTTCATCGTCGAAATGTTTTCATGAACTTGACGCAATGTTTATTTCTAATTCTGGATTATCATCAAACAATGAAACCGTTGACATTGTATGTCCTTCTAACAATGCAGATTCAACGTAGACGCAAAATTTGTTCTCATGTAGAGGTGTTGTGGTCTATATATAGTGGATAAGTCTGAGGACTGTAAGCCACAATGTGCGGGGTTCAAAATTTCAAATCCCTGCTGCATCACTAACCACCTTTGGTAAGACATTGATCCGCATAATAATGCCACACACGGCCCATGTGTAGTAAGTTGGTACATGTTTGGATTTTTCATTCCTTGAGGGCACTGAGCTACGATTCCCGAGCTAAAGCCGCGGGGGTAATAATATTAAAAGTTCTTTGGAAGTGCATAAAGATAATTATGTTATCATCTTCGTGATAATATGCGCTATATAGAAGAACTTATCACTATTATCATCTGTTATCTCAGCATGCGGAAGAAAATCAATATGTGAAACACACAGTAAACATGATAAATCAAAAAAATGTATATTTTTGGAACGATTGTGACCTAATTTTTGTATTGGATGGAAAGACAAATAAATTATGTAGGTAAGTACATGTAGATGGATAGAAATATAGATACTGATAGGGAGACGAGTGATAGAGAGAGAGAGAGAGAGAGATGGGGGGGGGGAGGGGGGCCGAATAAGGTAGATATGGAGGGAGATACTAAATGTTAATTAAGTTAGATAGCTTCTTTCGCAAATGTAAGGCGAATAATGGTCATTGTGGTGAGTGATGACATTCATTGATTCTTTTCTACGTTTATGCCTACAGTGTAGGCCTATATGTTTTGAATATTGACCTCAGCGGCCGGTGGGGATGTGTGACTACCCCCCCTCCTGAAAGTTGCTGTCGGCGAACTTGCGTTTTTTATAACCTGTCTGCAAATCCCCAAATTAAATTGATGACCCTTTTCCTTCCTAGTTACCCTCCCCCCCCCAAAAAAAAAAAAAAAAAATCCGGATGGGATAGCGACGCCCCTATCATGACTATAAATTATGGACATTTTCATATAGTATTGCTTCCTGGCAAATTTGTTTTTTTTATGATTATGATTTTAAAGTGACTCGGTAACATTGTTGAAGGTTGCCAGTAAAAAAAACTGCGTAAGTTTCTAATGAAATGTTACTTATTATATTCATTCTACTGTATACCCTCTAACATGCAAAAAAATCCTGACAAAATTCTCAAACCACAAAGATATTTATGGGTTTTTTTTAAGGCGTCACTGTGCAACACCCTCCAACAGTAAATTCTCCCAACCATTTTTGGAATTTTCCCAACCGTTTTCCCATGAAAATAAGACATAAGACAGGCTTTTAAAAATCTGTCAACAGCCAATTCATTGCTTTGTGACGATTAACATTCACCTAAAATGTAATTAAATTGTAACAATATAGTTGGGAGAATTAAGGAATCGATCAGATCGGTTTTTCCCAATTTTTATCATTAATAATGGTCTGTTTTCACTCAAACTCTCAGATTATCCTTAACATCTAGCATTGAAGTCACTACCTTTATAACACCATTTTCTCTCATTTGAAGTCTGAACAATGTTACCAAGTCCCTTATTAATGTACTTATATTCATTTCGACACAATCATGAGAATTAAGGTAAACATTGAGCATGACGCCGAAAGTTTTCGGTGGAAACGTCCTAGCTAGTGTTTTGAAATGATATTGATACAATAAACCCAAAGTAGAAAGTAAAAAACAACATTTGATATTAAACTCAAAAATTCACGTCAAAACAACTTCAAGATAAAGTTGAGTTCTGGTCATGCAATTGCATTGTGAAAGAAACGGTGTGGAATCGATCAGAAAAGGTTGATCATCTATAGCATATAAGTATTGGTGTGTACTGCAAGGTTCTGAAATCATCAAAATGATAAGAAATTTGGCCCAGTCTTGGTAAAGTTACAAGCACTGTACACAGAAAGATGTATATGGGGCTACACGAATGTGGCATAAAAATCCGTCCCGATTTGTATGTTGTTACATGCCATATTTAGAATATGAAAGCATTTGAGAGCTATGCTTTTCAGGGGACATTTTTTATCTGATGTTCTTCCACACTTGCATAATAAAAATGATAACGCTCACAAATGTAATATTGTTCACCTCTTCCCAGAACTCAGCCTTCTCTTTAAAGTGCATTCTTTTCCCCCTTTAAGGTCTACAATGTTAATTCAGTTCAAGCTTTTCGTGTTTTATTGACCATTCCAGCGAACATTTTTTTTAATGTCTTTGACATTTTTGTAAACTCTTTGACCGATTTGTGAACTGCAAATTCTGCCAATAAACACTCAATATTTTTATGACCGAGGAGAAGATAAGGAAGTTCAATTTACGCTCCAGAACCCTATCCTTATGTCTTCCGTTCATCTAAATTGACCTTGAAATGACTTTCAGGCAAAAGTTTAGTCTTCTTTGCGGGGTTATTGTGCATTAATTCAAAGTGACTTCAAACCATGATCTGCAACAATGCTTTTATCTGTCAAGTAGAATTGTAAGGTTGATATCTTCTTTGAGTCAATATAAGGCCAGAATACGCGTATTGATTACATAGTGTAGATGTTTATGACCAGTAACTCTCAACGAACCTTTCGGTATTTAGAAAATTATAATTTATTTCTAATTTCACGTTGTTCCATCATTTTAATAGCGAACATTCAACATTGCTGTACTAAGGAATGTTAAAGAAATCGCCACGACCCCTCCCCCCTACCCCTGTATATATGAAGAGGGTAAGGGGTTACGAAAAGAGAGGATGGAAAATACTCAATGAGCATAATTATGATGAGTGGAAGACGTGTAGTTAGTGACAGAGCAAGAGTGTTGTGAGGGCTTTGGTGAGGGGGTATAGAGAATGGGGAAACGGAAAACTGGCAATAACACAAAATACAGAGCGAATGCATATGAGAGGGGGTGTGGAGAGAGAGAGGGGGGGGGGTGAAAGAAAGAGGGGAGAGTAGACCTAGAGAGGATGTGCTTGTCGGGACACAGACAATGTTAGGGAGTTCTTCTAGGAGTAGGCCTATGCCTCAAGCCAGGGCACAACTACATCATTATGACACATTTCCTCCGTTTGTGAAATTAAAGAGACACTTTCATGATTTTAAATTTTCGATCACTTTTTCAAATTTTCCTCATTTCTCGTTCATGTCTTTTGCCTTTTTGAAAACCAAGGAGGAACCTGACGGATTAATTATCACTTGATGCGCCTGTAATATAATTACTGCTTTCTATTTTAATTTATTCTCATTTATTCAAGGGGCTTACAATTGGCGATTGGTTGCTTGTCTGAATTTTATGAAAGTCTGTGTATTACTATCAACACTATTACAAGAATTGAAATAAATTAATTGAAATAATTACAAAATGTCATATAAACGTGATAAAAACAAATAATTTTTTATTCATTTTTGTCACACAGGACTTGTAGCCAACTTTGCCATCCGATGTATTGAAGCTAAGGAGCTTTTCGACAACATGTCTCGATCTCCCATCCTTCTTTATGCCCTCCGCCACAGCGGTAAGCATACCGCGGTTCCAACCGCCTTGAAACACTTACCGCGTCGGGCTGCTTCTAGCGGTGTGACCGCATTCAAGACAAGACCAGAGAGAAACACGGTGGATCTAACGCAGCAGTCCGTTGTATTGCCGGTAAGTGATGACAATATCTTCAACATGATTGAAGGCTTGAAGCCTTCCATAAGCAATAATTTGTTAATACATGTACAGTACTCAACAGGATATGAATAGATGTGGATCTAAATGAATAATGAGAATCAAACACATTGGTTAATTCAATTTAGAAAGGTCGAATTCCATTTAAGCGTATATATCTATTCCTCTGTTTATAAAAACGTTCGTCTGTCAGTCATTCTGACAAAAGGTCTGGTATTACGTCTAGCCATCCATCTGTATGTCCGTTCGTCAGTCAGGGGTCTCTCAAATCAGTATGTCAGTAGTCTTGTCTATCATTATTTGTGTCCACTTGAATTTGTCATCTTGTTGTGTGTACAATCTAATTAAGGTTAATCGAAGCGCCCCCATTTGTTTTATCTTTCTCTCTCTCTCTCTCTCTCCTCTCTCTCTCTCTCTCTCTCTCCCTCTCCCTCTCTCTCGATCCATCCCCCTCTCTCTCTTCCTCTCTCCACCTTCCCTGATGTGCTCTTTCCTCATTCCAAGCTCCGTTATAATACAAGATAATTATTTCATCTTCAATCTTCTTTTTTCTTTTTTTTAACAGGGACCTGAAAAAATTCGTATAGCTTCTTACATGAACGAGGCATGCTATAAACCAAGCCAGTTCTTCAGTGAGGTCTCCACCGTGTATGAGGCATTTAAGAGAGGAAAGAAAGTATCAGGCAAGTCAACATAAGAATGCAAATGGTACAGCTAGCAGGCAGTGGCGTAGCTAAGACGGGGTACAAGGGAGGCACCCGCCCCAATCGAATGGCATGAAAAAAAGAGAACCAAACATTAAATGGAGAAAAAGAGAAGAAAAGACCCATACACTCCTCCCAATCGTTAAGTCACATTTTCATTAGCCTCATGAGACCTCCCCCATGTTTGGACCCATGCAACACCAATTATATTTTCCTAGAAGCAAACAAGAGGGATATACGCCCCCCACTGTCTTTTTTTGTTTTGATTAAAATATGTTCAATGCATCTTGAGAAAGTTCAAACCTTTGCTGATAGTAGTATAGCATGAGAAGAAGTAGTAGTAGTAGTAGTAGTAGTAGTAGTAGTAGTAGTAGTAGTAGTAGTAGTAGTAGTAGTGGTAGTGGTAGTAGTAGTAGTAGTAGTAGTAGGCCCCTCCATACTTCATTCTTCTTTTTAGTTCAGTCTTTGAATTTAATGCATTCGAACAAATTGATATGAAGTACTCACTTTCTGTTTTTTCGTATCAGTTAATAGAATCCATGTTTGTTTGTATCATTTACTTTGTTAAATATATGTGAAATATGAAACAGAAACTGAAACTGAAACTTTTCACTTCATATGCGGTCTGATAAAAAAATATTTTTGTCAGTACCATCAACATCATAATCATCACCATACGACCATCATCGGCATTTTCTTTTTAATCTAGTGAGGCTTTACTTAATAGGCCTACATTGATCAGATATACTAGAATCTTAGATATGGTCTGTTACGTATGCGACAAAATAGCACTGACTTGCCCTACTTTGTGCTATTAATCTACATATATTTCTCACTCGACTTTTATTTTTAACTATTTATCTTTTTCTTTTCTATTTTTACTGTTGCTCTTTATGTCACTTCGACTAATAATATATCTCCTCTTTTCTTGTCAAATTCCTGATAGGAAAAATGTGATTAATCAAAGCATATCTGTACTAAAGTGATATACCCTCGTCAGTTATCTGAATTATCTTTTGGTTTGTTTGAAATTCTGCAGATGTGTATGCAGTGCAAACAACCAAAGTGTCGTAGGGCTGTAATTCCAGTTGTGAACTTTCCAAAATCATTTCTAAGTACATTGTATAAATGAATGGAGGTCAGGTCCGTTAAAAAAGTTCGTCGTTCGCATGTGTACTGCGCTCTAAATATAAATATTAAGTTCAATAGTTTGTAAACATTTGACGTCATCATCGATTCATCATTCGCTGGGTCTAGACACACAAAAAAGGCGAATATATTCACATGGTTGTGTTTGATATTACAGGCTGTGTGGATTTGTCATGTGTTTGAAAATACTTTTGTACATCTATATATTTTGGCAATTAAAGGACCAATGTTTTCCATGGTACTTTTTAGAAAAATAAAAAATTGTTAACCGATGCCAAATGTCATTTTGATAGAGATTACTGTGTATAATTATATTCATAAACAATTTCTTGATATATTTTATACTCGTCATAATTTTCGTCCAATATAAAGAAATACCTATGAAATACTTATGAAATACGTTTTTTTTGTCTGATGATATGGAAAGATGACCCTCTGTATGATCTAGATAATCATTCCCCCAAAAAAAAAAAAACCTTCGTCTACACTGTCTCAAAACGTGTTTCTACTGTCTAAAAACGTGTTTTTTTTTCTTCTAAAGGAAAGTGATATTCATGTAAAGGAATATATCAGGACCACTACCCCCGGACTATCAAATCCGATCCGGACAAATCCGATCCGGACAACTACCAACTTCTCATTACTGTGACACCTAGTTTTACCATCAGTGGCTCCAGGATTATTGTACAAGGGTGGGACTAGTATTTGCCAAAAATATCTAGTAAAGCACCCCCAAACAGAAAGTTTACTTTTTACAGGGGTTACATGCTCCCCATCCCACCCCACATCCGCCACTAATTCATGTATTATGCAATGATGGTCTCAATTCTTCTCATTTCTAACTGTTTTAGATGATGGCAACTTCCTGGGCGCTCGCACCGGTCCCAACAGATCTTACGAATGGATGACATATTCACAGGTACAAACTTCAAGCATCTAATCAAAGAATCAAACATTTAAAGAAATTACCCCCTAACCCTGTTACAAATGAATGAATGAAATGCGTTAAGTCATTTTACGTCTGGACATGCGGGATGTTTAAACGGGTTATGAGCACGGACTTTAGAATACATGTACCTCTATAAAAAGAAGAGAGTAAGAGAAAAAACAAAAAAAGAGGAGAAATAAGATCGTTCATAATGTGAACTCTCGTCTGGTGAAGCTTCTTTCCTGGTTATTGAAGTGTAATACTTGGGAACTCAGTTCAACTCACTCAACATATATTCCGGCAACAGTTTATTCTCTTTCACTTTCCTTTATCAATTACAGGATGTTTGATGAGAATATTACTTTTGATCTATTTCTAAATTTTTACTTCGTCATTACTCTTAGGTGGAAGAGAAAGCTCGACTGCTTGGATCGGGACTGATGGCCCACGGGAACCAACCAGGATCGTGCGTTGGTATCTTCTCTCAAAATAGACCAGAGGTAAGGAGTTATCATTGGTAATAATAATAATAATACATAAGATTTATAAGGCGCCAAATCCACTTGACAATCAAATGCTCAAGGCGCAGCTTGTGCAAAAGATGAAATACAATAAATAGACAAAAGTACAATAGGAAATGTACGGACATGAAAGGTAATGCTAATCAATTATAGGCTAAATTAAACAGATATTTCTTAAGATTATTTTGTAACACTTCACCAGAACTGCTATTTTTACTAGTAGTGGTTGCAGTGGTGGCGGTGGTGGTGATGATGGTGGTGTTGGAGGTGCAGGTGGTGGAGAAGATGACAATGATGATTATGATAATGATGATGGTGATTGCTGGCTTTGGCAATGATAAGAGGAGGAAAATGGCGATGGCGATGCTTGTAATGATAGTGTTGGTGTTGATAGTGATAATGATTATGATGACATCGGTGATGCCGATTACAATAATAATTATTACATTTTTGATTAATGAAATCCTGTTCAGTGATTGGACAACATAGCATCATGTGACCAAACATAACATTGCTATGATGTTACCGCTAAGAAAAATGTGCTATAACGTGACGTCATCCATGGTATAGTGCACTATACCATGGATGACGTCGTAGATATTATTATTATTATTTTTATGAAGGTTGGTTTGAAAAATATAAAACAAATACATCATGCACAATTTCAAGCCACTAGTGAAATTATGGATTCCTCGGCGACAAAAATAGTGCAATTCCTGCCACCTCGATCCATAACTTCAACTAGAGCCTCTCAATGCATGGTATATTTGTTTACTATTATGATGACCAGCAAAGTGTATGAAGTTTTGTAGATGAAGGGATAAAGGAAAGGTAACGAAAATATATCGACGAAACTCTCTGCGAGACGCAAGTGAGCTGCCGTTTCACCATGATGTCCGTGTAAAAAAAAAAACTATAAAAAAAAACAGATCCTAATACCAAAATTAATTCCTAATACCTGGGTGGTGTTAATGTTTTTAAAGATTTTTTTTTAAAGTTCGAAGTGAACTGAGAAAACTTGGGGGTTTTTCCCAATGCATAAATTTATCACATGGCGAACTCATCGCGAGAAGGACGTACCCCATCTACGACAAATACAAGTACATGTGCATTGTATGAATGAACTATTTACATCACCAAAATTTCGCAATTTATTTTGTATAAAAAAGAATGACTAAAATAATGATTGGATGGGCGAATGAATGAATAGATGGATGACTGAATGAATGAATTGTTGGTGGTTCTTCATTAGTTCTGATGGATATATATATATATATATATATATATATATATATATAGATTCGAGTCACGTAATGTTATAGTCAGGTGGCTTAGTGAAATTATCGTTACTTCCCGGATAAAAGCACCATTTTTGGTACAGGGCTTCCTTAGGACCTTCTAAACGATATTAGGCTAGGAGCCCCGGCAAAAATTCAATTTAAGGGTGTGGGGGCGGGGGCGTCTTTTTGGAGCCCCAAATGCTTTTATAACATTGATTTGTTGTTGTACAAATGCCATTTTTGGTACTGGACTTCCTTATGACCTACTGAACGATATTAGGGTAGGAGCCCCCGGCAAGAATATCATATAAGGGTGTGAGGCAGGGGCGTCGCCTCGTAGCCCCCAAATAATTTAGAAGGTAATATAACATTTATTTGGTGTTGTATAAATGCCATTTTTGGTACAGGGCTTAATTATGACCTACTGAATGATATTAGGGTAGGAGCCCCCGGCAAGAATATCATATAAGGGTGTGAGGCAGGGGCGTCGCCTCGTAGTCCCCAAATAATTTAGAAGGTAATATAACATTTATTTGGTGTTGTATAAATGCCATTTTTGGTACAGGGCTTAATTATGACCTACTGAATGATATTAGGGTAGGAGCCCCCGGCAAGAATATCATATAAGGGTGTGGGACAGGGGCGTCGCATCGTAGTCCACAACTAATTTGTAAGGTAATATAACATTGAGTTTTTGTTGTACAAACGCCATGGGGCCCCAATCACACATATATGAATATTTATGCCGGGGCTCCTACCCTACCATCATTCAGCAGGTCCTAATGAAGCCCTGTACCAAAAATGGCGTTGTACAACAACAACTCAATGTTATATTACCTTACAAATTATTTGTGGACTACAAGTCGACGCCCTGTCCAACACCCTTATATGATATTCTTGCCGGGGGCTCCAACCCTAATATCGTTCAGTAGGTCCTAAGGAAGCCCTGTACCAAAAATGGCATTTGTACAACAACAAATAAATGTTATATTACCTTCTAAATTATTTGGGGGCTACGAGGCGACGCCTCGCCCCACACCCTTATATAATATTCTTGCCGGGGGCTCCTACCCTAATATCGTGCAGTAGGTCCTAAGGAAGCCCTGTACCAAAATGGCATTTGTACAACAACAAATCAATGTTATAAAATCAATGGGGGCTCCAAAGACGCCCCGCCCCCACACCCTTAAATTGACATTTTTGCCGGGGGCTCCTAGCCTAATATCGTTTAGTAGGTCCTAAGGAAGCCGTGTACCAAAAATGGTGCTTTTATCCGGCAAGTAACGATAATCGATAAATTTGACGCTAAGCCACCTGACTATAATGAAGTGTATGACAATGAACAAAGTCATTTGTAAGCGGGTGAAGACCTAAATGGTGAGATATAAATGGATAGATGGAGTGACGGATGGGTGGATCGGTTGATGATTAGTTGTTTGGTTGGTTAATAATGATTGGTTGGTTGATTAATTGATTTAATGATTAATTGATTGGTTTGTTGGTTGCTTGATTAATTAATTCATTGATTGGTTGGATGGTTGGTTGGTTGAGTTATTTGTTGATCGGTTGGTTCCTTGATTTAATGATTGATAGATTGATTGGTTGATTTATTGATTTATTGATTGATTGATTGATGGATGGGATTAGGTGTTTGGCAGTGGAACGATTGGCCTAGATCAGCGATTTTTATTGATCAAAAAGACGAATGAAAATATGACGGAATCTATTTCTCTTTCATTCATGAAATTGACTGGATGGACTGTGGACCACAAATAAGATGTCCTTTTATCTAATTACTAATTTGCATATTCAATTTGTATTCATTCTAGTGGACTATTACAGACCTAGCATGCGTTCATTATTCCATGATATCAGTGCCTCTATACAACAGTCTTGGATGGAAATCGTGCAGATACATCGTCAACAAAAGTAAGTCAACTTTTAGTTCTGTTGTTCACATTGTATTACTGTAATGTAAGGTGAACATAAACATACAGATTGTGATATATATATATAATATATACATGTATTGCAATTTTTTGGAGATGTTTATCTTAGGGATTGATAAATGATTATGTGTGGTGGTATGCAGATTAATGATGATTGGGGTGAGTGGAACAGTAGTTACAATTAAGAGGTAAAGCTGTGGTAAATGACAATAGTTATTATAATGATGATGATGATAATGATAATAGTGATGATGATGATGATGATAATGATAATAGTGATGATGATGATGATGATAATGATAATAGTGATGATGATGATGATGATGATGATGATGATAGTGATAGTAATGATGATGATGATGGTGATGATTTTGATGTTGTTACTAGTAATGGTAATTGTGACTGTGATGTTAATTTCGATGATGCTGATGATGATGATGATGATGATGATAATGATTACAATCGTCATGATGATGGTGGTGATGGTGAGAAGGAGGAGGAGGACGATGGTGGTAATTAGTATGATGATGTACATGTATAACGATCGCGCCTCGGAATGACGAAAATGAAAAGGCAAGATAAGAAAAGCCTCACTGCAATCGACAGAAAATTGAGTTGCAGATAGACGTAGATGGCGCAAGATTACGACTCTCCCACTTCCGATGGCTACCAGATGGTTGTGCATGTATTGCACACATGTTGGAGTGGTGCACTTGTAACCCTTGGCCTCATCAGGCGAGCGACATCAAAAGAAAGAAAACAAAATCATGAAAACGTCAAGTGTATCTTATGTATTCTCGTCGCACTTGTTCACATCTGCAGTATATATTGCACGTGAAACTTCAATTTTCTTCATTTTCTTCTTCTTCTTCTTCTTCTTCTTCTTCTTCTTCTTCTTCACCTTCTTCTTCACCTTCTTCTTCACCTTCTTCTTCTTCTCCTCCTTCTTCCTCTTCTTTTTCTTGTTCTAATTCTTCTTTTCCTTCTAATCCTTCCATTTTCTTCTGCATCTAAAGTATTTTTCTCCCTCTCCCACTTCTTCTTAGTCTCCTCCTCCTCCTCCTCCTCCTCCTTCTTCTTCCTCTTCTTCTTCTTCTAATAATTCTTCTTTTCCTTCTTCTTCTTCTCCTCTTTCTTTCCTTCTCCTCCTTCTTTTTCTTTTAATTCTTCTTCTCCTCCTTCTTCTTCTCCACTTCCTTGCACTTCTTCTTCTTATTTCTTTATTTTTTTCTTCTTCTCCTTATTCTCCTTCTTCTTCTTCTTTTTCTTCTCAAATCCTTCCATTTTCTTCTGCATCTAGATTCTTTTTCTCCCTCATCCACTTCTTCTTCTTCTTCTTCTTCTCCTCCTCCTCCTCCTTCTTCTCCTCCGTCTTCTTCTCCTTCTTCTCCTTCTTCTTCTCCTTCTTCTCCCTCTTCTTCTCCTTCTTCTTCTTCTTCTCCTCCTCCTCCTCCTCTTCCTGCCACCTCTTGTTCTTCTTCCTTTTCTTCTTCTTATCCTTCTTCATCTTTTTATCCTTCTTCCCCTTCTTATTTATAAATACAAATCAACTCACCGTGTATGCAATGCGCCATGCACAACTGGTGAAGGTTCGTGTGCATGAAGGTTTCATGCCATCTTATTTTATACACGATGACTCACGATGATGCGAGGTATTCTCCGTGTCTACTGTTGTATTACGTCATAGCTTATTTTTAGGTGTTAGCCATTTGAAGAACGGTTGAAGAACGGTTGAAGAACGGTTGAAGAATGAGGAAATTAAATTTCTGCAGCAAGATGAACAAGATAATTCATTCCTATTCATTACATCCGATTTGGGATCAAGAAGATTTGTTTACAATTGACATGGTTGAGGAGAAAAGAAAGATAGATCGAGGAGTGAGGAAGAGAGACATTTATAGATGATATGAATGATAAATGACAAAGAAAAAAATCACAACCAGGCCGAGCCCCCATTTTAAAACATCAGATACCTTTACTTGTGTTCCATCCCTATATTGCGTCCCCTTCGTATTTTTAGACACAAAAGGCTCCTGAGGAAATGTAAACTTGAGATTTTTTATATTAAAAAAAATAAAAACAGACGTCTGCTATATTGTGCTGATCCAAATTGCATCTATTAAAAAAAAAAATCTCAGCTCGTGCAACCATGCATTCACCAATCAGAACTCGAGCATGAAGTAACGTCTGAAATTACCCGTGAAAATTGCTTTTGTTACCATTTCGTGCTTTTTTCGCGCCAGTGACAATACATGTACTTACAATGGGTGTGTGTGTCGATGGTGTGTTTATATGGTGAATATGTATTTATGAAGTTCACTCTCACTCATCTTATAATTATATGTAAATACAACTGCATTGCTTTCGCGGTCAATGCAATATTATGCACCGTTATATTCTGAACTCAATCCATACACACGCATTTGTGTGCATAACATTAATACTAATATTTGTGCAGTATGATGGTAGAATATATACTGTTACACTTCAGGAATGCCACTCCAACTATCAGGGGCGGATCCAGCCGGCAGCAAGGGAGGGGGCCTAAAAAGGGGCCCACTTCGTGCGAAAATTTGAAAATCGTGCCGGTCGATCTTTCGCTCAGCGGGGTAGTGAGCAACAAAACCCGAAAAAGGTTTTTTCAACCGCCACCCCATGGGCGCCAGGAGGGCCCATCTTCTTTTTCAAATAAAGGATGTTTTTACCTGTTTTTTTTCCTAGGGGAGGGGGCCCCCTCTCTGGATCCGCCACTGCCAACTATACATTATGCCTATGTCTGAGCATGGACCTATGGTCTGAGTATATAATTCTCAAGCTTTCTCCCTTTACATTCCTCGATGCAACGAAAGTGGTTGATATCAAGTAACGTTTCTAGGGGCTTGGGCTCAAGCCCCCATCCCAATTTTTCTTGATTATAAATGAAGCACACGTAGAAAATGAGAGCAAGGACCCCAAGCCCACGCCGCCCAAAAAAAACTGTTACCCCTCCGAAGGTTACAACATTATGGACCGCCTATAGGCCCCAGTACCCCCCTCCTTTCTCTCTCTCTCTCTCTCTCTCGCTTTCCTCCTTTCTTTTTTCACTCCCTCTCTGTCTCTCTCTCTCTCTCTCCCTCCCTTTGCCTTATCTCTCTCTTTATCTCTTCCCGCCCATTTTTCAAAACCAGCCTTTATTTACTTCCTTGAAAACTGTCATCAGAATAGTATTGAGGTCCGTTTTTGCAATCAGGGCATTGTATAAACGCATAATTATATTACCAGCAGGTGGTCTGTAATATCATTATTAGTTGTCGTTTGCAGACCTGATATTTGTTAAGCCAGGTCCCCTAGAACTCGTTGACTGTCTTTAATCCCACAATGACGTGAAATAAATTTAAGTATCTTGAAATGCGTAGCTAGTCGCTCTCATAGCTGCTAATAAATTATCTTCATGTAATACGCAATTTTAGTCCGAGCAGTCCCTCCCATCTAATCTCCAAGGAAACTTCCGCAACGTCAAGCTGCCATAGTGCAGTGATTGATGTTGGATTAGTGCGGTTTCGACGAAAGACTAGTTTCAAGAAGGCGCGGGCGGACGGAGCTGAGAACGGAGAAAATTTATGCGAAAGCGGTAGTGATTCATCCATCGGTAACATACGACGTCTGCAAGCTCACCTTACGACAGTGCAGTTGTCCAAGCTCTTAAAAATCTTCCAAAATGGTACGTATTTTTCAATTTTTTCCACTTAATATCACATTATTATTGTCTGATAGTCATGTTTATGATATTTTCAAAAGCTAATTCGTAGCTGGTCTAGGGAAATCGTGATTTAAAGACATTTTGTCAACCGTAATTTGAATGATTGCGCAGCGATCGTGTGCGACGAAGCAAGATGATTTTGGGTGTGTCCTTTGATTGCCTTTCTATGGATGGAGAATGAATGGAACACGTGTAGGAGAATATGGGAGGATGGGTGGATGAGAGAGCGAGAGATGTTTCAAATACTCTGCACGCCTTTTGCATGTTGCTGATATATCACCCATTCGTTCTCCTTGATCAGTTGATGAGTATGTAGGTGTTGATGATGGTGATATACTGTAATTGCATCAATGCTATAAGAATGATCGTGAAAAGCTCTAACCAATAATTAGCGATTAGCATGCTTAGTGAGTGTTCCATGACATAGTCCTATAGATTTAATTTTTCTTCCGATCAATGGGAATAACTTCTCGTTCATATTTTTAACGATAATCTCCCGAGATTAAGAGTATTTAAGACAATTACTATTCGTCCGTGAAAAGCTTTGGAAGCTCTACTGCGATTTGAGCTTATGCTATAGTACTACATTTTACCACTAATCTCCAACCACGCTGAACAATACAATATTTCCTTGTCTCTATAATCTGACGATACCGATAAATATAATTATAGTCAGAGTAATGAATACTTGCCATGATTCAGGATTTTCACAAATAATGACTGCATGCATATTATTATTAGCATTAAATCCTTGATTTCAAAAGAGAGCGAGAGAAAGGAAAATCAATGTGTTTCTCACCACTTTTGCTTCATGTAGACGAAAATATACAGTTCGTTATCTTGTTTGAAGCTAGAGAATGGAGAGTGTGACTCTTCTTTGCCACGTTATACAATTATTCATACAAGTCAAGGCAGTTCGGTAAAGTTGATTGAATTTAGTTTGAATGCCAACAGCCAAGCAGAGGCAAAACAGGCGGAAAACTCATTGGAAGGTGAAAAAACAACTGAAATTCAAATCCAAATATGGTGTTGGGGTCTCTTCTCCATCTCTCTCTCTCTCTCTCTCTCTCTCTCTATTTCTCTCTCTCTCTCTCTCTCTCCTGCACAATTTCGTCGACGGCAGTTATTTTCTCCTCAAACGATGAATGCCAAGGGCAATGGATACAAAATAGGAAAACACGTGAGAAAGAAGGACAATCAAACAAAGCATGAATTATGAAACCGCGACTGAAAGTTTCTATAGATCCCTTTCCAATTACTTTATTCAATTCAAGGGCGCAAAGTGTATGAAGGACTCCAAATATGACGTTATTTAATGGAAGAAATTTGATTGTTTATAGTTATACTGCCTCAACATGTGTGTTTTTTAATGACTATTCCACATACCGGTAGGCATTTCCTCTAGTCTTCATTTTCAGACTGTTTTAGACAACGATCACTATGTCTTGTTGTTGCTCATAGTCATAATTATTCCACTTTATATAGCAGTGGTAAATGTAAATTTCGAATGAACGAGAAAGTCAACCCCTTGTATCGCCTTCAAAAGAAGGAGAGTTAGAAAGTAAAGTGAGAATTGTTAGTGTTCTATTCCCTAAATTAATGCAGGAATGCGTACTACTATTAGTTGTAGTAATACTCAGATGAGACGAGTAAAGATTCATGTTTTTACCAGATCAATATGCAGTGATGAGTAATCAACGCTCTCCATATAAAAAAATGGCGGCATTTCCTTGTGAAAACGAAGTAAGAACCGCTAAATACATCAACAGTAGACATTTCACTTTCATGTCATTGAACACGGAAACCATAACTCCTTGATCAGACACAGGAAGTATGAAACTATTTTTCTCCCCATGCAGGATATGAGAATTTCCACAAGGCACGCGGTCAAAATCGGTTGTAAATTTCGCGCCAAAATATCCCTTTGCGGCCGTGAAGGCGACAGGGCTTTTCTATAATAATAATGTACAGCGGAAGCTATTATTTATGCGGGTAATATGATGTTTATGTCTGGCCATAATGGTAACAAGTTGTCGCAATCGTGCAAGAGTACGAAATACTACGAATATGTTTGATAGCCACCCGCAATAGTAGTATAGTACATGTATTTCCGAGTATTTGTATGAGTCAAATTATATGATACATTTCTTATATTTTACTTCCGCCTAACATGACGTGAATAAAATGTAGTGTAGTAGTAAAGTATGCCTCGTGATATAACTGGCAGTCGGTAAGATATCAGATTCTGTGAGTCAAATTTTAGACCTGCCTAAATAAATTTAGATTGATTTTTTCCCCTGTGCACAAGACCTGAGGTAAAATAACCCCCAAAAAAAAAAATATATATATATATATATATATATATATATATATATATATATATATATATATATAGGCAAAAATGAATGGCATAAAGGTTATGAGGAAAAGGTTAGATAAAATGGCAACAAAAAAAGTTTTGACGGAAAGGGAAGGGGGACCATGTACTTTGCATTTCCTATGCATTTTCTATGGGGCATCACTAAAATTTATACTCGTGTGTACACACGCATCGATTCGTTCATTTATAAACGATACTTTGTAGTTGGCGTACTAATTAGCCAATAGTGCGCTGAAATATCATATCTGGTATATTACAGTCATCTACATGGAATGTGAAAAGTGGTCGATGCCAAACATCTGCTCCCGGTATATAGTACATTTCAAGCTGAAATTGAACCATGTGTAATATTTACTCAGTAACGCTGCGCTTGTGTTTGCTCTTATGAGGCGGTGTCAGACAGAGGCCAAAAATCGTGAAAATATTTTTCCAGATTTTAGTTATCCACTTAATTAGCTGTCTGTCATCAATTATCCCTTATGTCACAATGAATATCTACCTGCGTAAATGAATAAACTAGATTTCTAAAATCTAGTTTATTCAAGATGGGTCGGGATTTTTCTGTGTGACACCGCCTATGGAATTGAAAACAAAACAATCAATTATGCTGGCAATTTATAACAGTTATTCTCTATTCAAGCCTATTAAAGGTATATACCAGTTCTGGTCATGCGATTGCATTGTGAAAGAAACGTTGTGGAATCGATCAGAAAAGGTTGATCATCTAGCATAATATTATATAAGTATTGGTGTGTACTGCAAGGTTCTGGAATCATCAAAATGATAATAAATTTGGCCCAGTCTTGGTAAAGTTACAAGCACTGTACACAGAAAGATGTATATGGGACTACGCGATATCTATACAGGCCGGATCGATATGATAATTTACCAAATATATCAATTAGTAGGCGATTTCCCGGCAAAATTAATTTTGTATCATCGCGTATTAGTCGAAGCATATTCTTTCACATGATTGGTAATAAGAGCTTCCATTTCATTTTTTTGAGAGGGGGGCGTTTCCAAACCTGGTCTATACCTTTAAATCTAAGTCATAAATCTACATTTAGCCTTAATTGTTCAAAATATAAATCATGCAGGCTTTATTTAAGGTTTTTTCAGTGATGGATCAAGAATTATGTGACAGGAAAGGAGGGTTGCACATGTTTTTTTAAGGAGATGTGACATTTGGGGTGGTGCGAGGCTGCGAGCAAATAGCTCTTCTTTTTTTCAATCATAGGTATGGCCAATTTCATTGGCCGGCGGGGGAGGGGGTGCCCCATTCCCAACACATCCCTGCCGCCTATATTATTGTTGCAGAGTGGTAGACGTTGAGCATTATTTCAGGCTTTTCTCCTAATATGCAACAAATGTATTATCATTTTTAACCATTTTATTTTTTTCAAGACGGCGCGGTAGATATAGTCGTAGTAGCCTCTCCAATTAGCGAATTACAAATTCACCTTGCTTTTGTTTGGATTGTTTGTTTTAGTTTTGTAATTCATTTTATCAAGCAAGAGCTAATTTAGCTCCACTTCCTCTAAGTCTAAACCTTTTTACTACCTGTAAAATGAGAGAAACGGGTCAGTGAAAGTTTAAGCAAAAACTAATTGGTGTTCCTGTTGCCAATTTGTGATTTACTGATGAGTGATGACAACTTCAAAAGTCTATAACTTAATTAACTTTCCTATATTTTTTCGGATATTGCTCAAACTTTCACTAATTTGCTTCTCTCATATTTCAGCTTTTATTAAAAACCGAGTTAATATCAGGGTTTACTTCCCCTTTAAGAAGTTTTTTATGTGCGGTATTGTTTTAAGTTTTTGTATTTTGTCCATCTCTCTCTTTCAGCGTGAATGTATCTCAGTCCACGTCGGCCAAGCCGGAGTCCAGATGGGCAATGCCTGCTGGGAACTCTACTGCCTGGAGCACGGCATCCAGCCTGATGGCCAGATGCCCTCAGACAAGACCATCGGAGGTGGTGACGACTCCTTCAACACCTTCTTCAGTGAGACTGGAGCTGGCAAGCACGTTCCTCGGGCCGTGTTCATCGATCTCGAGCCTACCGTAGTCGGTACGTTCAGATCAAAAGTCCTGTTATTTTGCTTGATATTATAAGGAAACGTAAACAGAAAATACGTGATTATACACCATTGAAAGACGTCAGCAATGATCATATTAGTCAAATATTTATATTTCGTTTTCCTCTATCCTTGTGAGTTGTGATGACAAAATGCCAAAGACAAAGGAAAACGCATTATGATGGAGGAAATCAAAATATATTCGCTTGCTAAATGCCATTCACTGGTAATTTCGTCTTCTACCCGTAAGAATGCTCTTACTGCCATTGACAATGCATGGGCTAGCTCTTACGTCTTTCTTGCAGACAGCCACGTTTACTCAAGGATATGTTTTCCTCCTTTCTTTCTCTCTTTTTATCTTTCTTTCTTTTCTAAACAATATATCTACATGTCCAACAGTTCCGTTTCCATCTTTTTTTCTTTCTTTTTTTTATTATGTTTAGATGAGATCCGAACCGGTACCTACCGGCAACTCTTCCACCCCGAGCAGCTCATCACCGGCAAGGAGGATGCTGCCAACAACTACGCCCGTGGTCACTACACAATCGGCAAAGAACAGATAGACAATTGCCTGGATAGGATCAGGAAGCTGGTAAGTTTGACGACGAAAGAGGGCGACAGAGCATCCCAACTTGAGACTTGCTGAACTGAGATTGCGTTGTGAAATAAAGAGGACAAAAAATGAAATAAGTCTGCAATCTGTATTGAATGATTAAAGAGTGAGTGACAAATGCTGCAGAATAGTTTGTCGCGTGTTGAAAGATTTCTTTTATTTTACTAAATGTGTACCAGGTAGATAAAATATATTAAACTTCTAATTGATCTTTCTTCCATTGCAGGCTGACCAATGCACGGGTCTCCAGGGTTTCCTCATCTTCCACAGCTTCGGTGGCGGCACCGGCTCCGGGTTCACCTCACTGCTCATGGAGCGTCTCTCTGTCGACTACGGAAAGAAATCCAAACTAGAGTTCGCCATCTACCCGGCTCCTCATATCGCAACAGCCGTGGTGGAGCCTTACAACGCCATCCTCACCACCCACACCACCCTGGAGCATTCCGACTGCGCCTTCATGGTCGACAACGAGGCCATCTATGACATCTGCCGTCGCAACATGGATATCGATCGCCCGTCCTACACCAACTTGAACCGTCTCATCGGCCAGATTGTTTCCTCCATCACCGCTTCTCTGCGGTTTGACGGCGCTCTCAATGTTGATCTGACGGAGTTCCAGACCAACTTGGTGCCATACCCACGCATCCATTTCCCTCTTGCTACCTACGCTCCGGTCATCTCCGCCGAGAAGGCCTACCACGAGCAACTGACCGTCGCAGAGATCACTAACGCCTGCTTCGAGCCAGCCAACCAGATGGTGAAGTGCGATCCTCGTCATGGGAAGTACATGGCGTGTTGTCTCCTGTTCCGTGGTGATGTTGTCCCCAAGGATGTCAACGCTGCCATCGCTCACATCAAGACCAAGCGCTCCATCCAGTTTGTCGACTGGTGCCCCACCGGCTTCAAAGTCGGTATCAACTACCAGCCACCGACCGTTGTGCCCGGTGGCGACTTGGCCAAGGTCCAGCGTGCCGTCTGCATGTTGAGCAACACTACAGCCATCGCTGAGGCTTGGGCCCGTCTAGACCACAAGTTCGATCTGATGTACGCCAAGCGCGCCTTCGTCCACTGGTACGTCGGAGAGGGTATGGAGGAAGGAGAGTTCTCCGAGGCCCGTGAGGACTTAGCCGCCCTTGAGAAGGACTACGAGGAGGTTGGTCACGACTCCGTCGACGAACAAGCAGAAGAAGAAGACGAGGAATATTAAACACCTCGGAAATTTTAGACCTCGGCCATGAGAGTCGATGCTAAAGAAGTCAGTCTACCGAACAACTCATCTATTACAAATTCTGTTTCACGTGAACGCCTTGCACAATCTTCTTTTAACAAAATTTAAGCAAGTAACAAAATGTTCTGAAGCAAATCTTTGTGATGATAAGAAAAATTAAACGCCCTGTTTTATTGGAACAAAAACGTACATGTACATCGAACAAAACACTTTTTATTAAAAAAAGGGCATATCTCAAGTTTTTCCATTTTATTTTGCCTTTCAGCGAACAATGTGCAAATTGTTTCACATGAACGCCTTGCACAATCTTCTTTAAAAAAAATTTAAGCAAGTAACAAAATGTCCTGAAGCAAATCTTTGTGATGATAAGAAAAACCAAACGCCCTGTTTTATTGGAACAAAAAAGTACGTGTACATCGAACAAAACCCTTTTTATCAAAAAGGGCATATCTCCAGTTTTTCCATTTTATTTTGCCTTTCAGCGAACAATGTGCATATTGTACTTTTTATACGAAAACAAGTACATGTACATGTACATCTATTTGCAATATTTGTTTGTTACCTGCAATATGAATTTTTAATGAAATCCATTATAAGTTTTACAAAAGAGAAAACAGTAATGTACTTGTCGAACAAAGAACCGGCATTACAATCTCAAGAAAAATGTGTCCTAGTCTCATTATTTGTTTAGTGCATTGTGATGTTTTGAAGTATGAGTATGTGTGGTTCGGGATTTATTTCTTCTGCAAGGAAAGGGTTAAGAGGGGGGTAAGGCTTAGTGTAGAAAATGAACTGCGGAGCCATTGTTGATTGAGTATTGTGTCGTGTGTATGTCTGTGCGTTTGATCGGTTGATGGGAAATAGCTTTGGCTTATGGTATTATTGGAGAAGATTTATGTGGTGCAGTTTTTTATTACTAACACGAGTTTGTAGAGGAGTGAGATTCGGATGTTTTTGCAGTTGAGGATGGTGGTATGAATGTGACGCTGATTCGGGTGCAAATGATGTAGACGTTATATGGGAGTGTGAAAGACTGGAGGTGATTTGTTTCAATGAATGCATTTAAGTTCGGTCCTCTGTTCTGCTCTTTCACATTCCCTCCCTCCCCCCTTCTCTCTCTCTCTCTCTCTCTCTCTCTCTTTCTCTGTTTCCCTCCCTCCCTCCCCCCCTCTCTCTCTCTCTCTCTCCTTCCCTCGATTCTTTCTCTTCTTATCTTGCCTTCTGTATCACTCCTTGCAATCTTTGAATGTGCGATGTATGAGCGTTATTATGTAGGCCTATCCTACCAACTCTGGGTTAAATCATGATGTTATGTCCGTCAGGTCGATATTTTAATTTCCAATTATGGTCTTTTTTTACAAAAAGTGCACAGGCAAGAATATCATGGTTGAAACTTCAAGAAACCCATGCCCAATTTCGAGAGCCCACTTACTATTATTCTATGTTGCCAAATGCTGTCCACTAACGCACGCACACAAAAACACATGTAGATACAAAAATAGACGACGGAATAGCAAAAAATCAAAACGGGGTCTTCTCCTTTCTTCTTTGAATTGAACCAATTCAAAATCAACGATGTTATTTCAAAATGCAAGTTTTTTTGTTGAGACATCCATAACTCTGGGTTGTGATATTGCATGAAATCCGAATACACATGGATGCAAGATCGGGGGAAAATATACATCTGAATTGGCTTCTCAAGCAAGTCAGGAAAGTAATTATTTAATCTAAAATGAAAATCTTACCAATCGGCTCGGTTACACACCTTCCTATCGTCGTTTTTTTATTTCTGGTAAAACAAAAAAAAATGAGAGATAAAGTCATTCTATTTCGTGCTACATTGTGTAGTTATGTCTCGTTTTCGTTCGTCAATTTGCATATTCCTGGCATGTGATTTATTTTGACGTAAATACTGTATTTCCATTGTGCCGATGTGATATATCTTTTATTTCATATCTGATTTTAATTCCTACTCGCTTGCCTATTTGTTTCCTTCTTGGTTTTTTTTTCTTCTTATTATTATTATTAGCTGGAGTGCAAAGGAAAATGATACATGAGATGTTGATTAGGCAGTTGAAGTTCATGGGTTACATTACACGTAAAGAAGGCCTAGAGAATCTTGCCTTAACAGGGAAAATTGTGGGAAGGAGGAGTAGGGGAAGAAGAAGGATACCTTGGATGGACAGTCTGCAGAAATTGTTAGAAGAGGGAGGAGTAAAAGAACTTGGAGTGATGCTAAAAGAGAAGGCTAGGAGCCGAGGGTTGTGGAACAGCATGATCGCCAAAGTCAGTCGATATGGCACTTAGAGAGAGAGATTATTATTATTATTATTATTATTCACCTCCTTCTTCTTCTTCTTTTTCTTCTTCTCTTTTTTTATTTTTCTTCTTCTTCTTCTTCTTCTTCTCCTCCTTCTTCCCATTTTCTTTCTACCTTTCTGATCTGGCCTAACAAAGCTCTTTTTTGTTTACCTCGGACTTGCGGGCAACTAACTTTTTAACCTTTTTAAATAATATCCAGAGGTCGTATGCATAATTGCCACTTTCAACATCCTGCCTTTTCTCCACAGCGTTAATGTCGACCCTCATCGTCGACACCGTCGAAAAAGCGACGTCGATCATCGAACACGCCGATGCGATGCCCTCATTGCGGGTCGTAGTCGTTATGGACCTCGCTGACGAGGGCACAAGTGACCTCAGACAACGGTACACGGCACAGGGAATCGAGTTGTGCACATTCGAAGAGGTTTTACGTCACGGGGCGCAAAAGCCAGCCGATCTCGTCGTAAGTGGTAGTGTTGCCTCGTGTTTGCAAATATACACTCAGCAAAAAAAGAAAGTGGACACTATTTACATATTAACTTGTTTTTTATATTTCAAAATAAACATAAATTAATCCTCTTTAAGATTATATGCAACAGACAGGAATCATGAGTGAGCATAACCATTTAACAATAAATGTTTTTTTTAAAGAAAATTGCAAACATCTAGCCATTCGAATGTTGATAAGCATTAGAGGTATCCTATAATGGCTCGCCCACGATCTTGGGTGGAAAGAAGAGTCATTTTGACCGTGCTTGTCAAAACCATACAGTTTTGAGACTACAGTTGACGCCCAAAGCTCAATACTCCTCATTGTTTCTCATTCTTTGCTATCATTGTTAAGCAAGAATTTTACAGATACACTTGTTAATTAACAATTTAATGGCGAATTGCTCTATTTTTGCAATTTTCTTAAATGTATAATGCAAAGTTTTGGGAAATTTTGAAATTGGATGGATAGTAATTCTTTAAAATTTTAATATATTTGGATACCCCTGTGGATGTATTATAAGCACAAAACAATTTAGCCCCTAAAACACTTCAGCTTTCGAGCAAATTGAATAATCAAAATTTACCAGTGCTCCCGGTAAATTTCAAATATTTCAAATAGCGCCCAAGGCCATTCCATGGTAGCTGCGACCATGACAATCTCAGAATATGCAGTTCTGATATATAATTTCCAAACGGAAATAGTGAATCGGTCGATTGTAGTCAAGAAACATTGTTTTAAAGCTAAAGTAATATCAGTCTTGAGAGGGCGCTTTACAACATAAAGAGTTTATTATTTACAATTTCATCACTTTAGACTCGATTTCAACCGCGACAACGATCATTGAATATTGTAAAATCGCATATGCTTCCAATATGTTCATTTGAACCAAATTCACGACCCCATACCAAAACTTTGTATTACCTTTAATCAGACCTTCTAACAGTTAAATGAATGGGCCCATCCAAGCGTGAAAGTTCAAAACTTGATCTTAATTGATGTTGGTAGATCTTTGATTTTTCTTCAGTTTGATATACATTTATTCTATTTTATTGACAATTTATATGAAAATTTTGAACAACAACGATTGTCCACTTTCTTCTTTTGCTGAGTGTATATCAATTGAAAAACTTTTCAAGAAATTAACTTAAAGCCCCACTGTACTACTTGTAGCTACTTGCTCCCTCTATATAGAAACAATGCCTAAGCGGTGCCTGTTGGTCCCCCATGATGCTCTTTTTCTTACGTTAATTGAGAGTTGAGTTGATGAGATAACCACCTGTCAGTGACCACGCTAATCCCTCTAAATCCCTCCTGGCCAAACTAGTGCAGAGGGGCTTTAAGGCAGTTTCAGTATCTAACAGAAATCGTGGTCAGTTTATGTATTGTTAGCTCATTTTCTTCTTTCTTTCTTTTTTACTGTTGGCAGAGAAAACTATTGGGAGAAATTAAGTTAAATAGAAAGATTGAGATTCAGGGAGAGGGGTTGAGAAATGGAGTGGAGAGAGAGAGAGAAGGGGGAAAACTCAGAGTAAAGAGTGAGAGGAGAAGAAATAGAGAGATAGACGGCGTGAGAACGAAAGAGGGAGATAAACAGAGAGATAGAGAGATGGATGGATGAAGTACTGCAAACAAAATGAAGTACAGCGAACAAGATGAGGTGCAGGGAAGTTAGGGGCAGCTTCATGATATTCTCATAATCAATTTTATTTTATTTTTCTCCTGTCTAGCTACCTTCGCCAAATGATATCAACACAATCTGCTTCACAAGTGGGACCACAGGTGAGATTCACATATTTTAGAAAGAAAATTAAATCATTTTTTTATTTCATAAATGTGAACCTTTCATTTTCTCCTAACACAAAAGACGTAAACACTTTGAACATAGTAGAAGAAAATAGCTTTGAACTCTTTTGTCTTTTGTCTACAAAATTAATGATGCTATAGTCCTTGTGCAAATTTCGTATGATCTTCCGGGAACACTATACGATCTGACTACGATCCGATTTTGGAAGAATTTGCAATAGCATTTGATATGAACATTCAATCCTGTAAAAAATGACCGAGGGTCTGAATAGTCATGCTGTGAATGCTATCTAAATGTCAAGGAATTTCAAACTTCCTTGGAAAAGAACAAAGCTAATCAGCTCAGAATCGTAATGATGTCACACCAGTCATGCAATTGTCCACGATTTGAAGCTGATTCGGCTGTTATTCTGACTAGAAGAGATAAATACACTAAAATTCCAGTTCTTGGTATTCTTATCATTATTTAGAACCTAAATCAGGAAAAGAATGCTTGTTTAGATTTCCATATCTAATACAATTGTCATTTCTTCGAAAATTGGATCGCCGAAGAATCGTAAAGTGTGTGTTGGGCTTTAAGCAACTCATGTCCCACCTGCACATAAAAGTATAAAAAGAAAACTAAATATAACCTTTGCGCACATAATTAAAAGAAAACATAAATTCATGTAAGACAGAGTAATAATTTGCCCATATTATCGGGACAACTCTGATTTGTTTGAAAGCCTTTTGAATTATTATTGAATCTATTTGAATCCGTTTATCTGTATGATTATTAGGTTTGCCGAAAGGTGTCCCGCTCAAACACAAGAATCACATCGCCAATCACTCAGCTATATTTGCTACGTACCAGGTAAATGATGGAATTTAATCTCTCATTCGAGAAGGATGGGGTGAAGCTATAATGTCACTGATTCCACAGGCTCTCAAAAACGTGCATATTCGTCAAATATTACACTCTCGTTGTAACCGATTTTTTTTTTTTTTTTTTTTAAATAAAATAAATAGAACAGCTATTCAATACATTTTGAATCTAAAGCTCTTCAATTTGAGCAAAATTCTAGTCACCTTTGAATATCGTAGATTCAAACTGTCACAAATATAATTCAAATTTAAATTCTCGTTAGTGTACCTCGTAATAGTATTTCTATTCAAAATTGTTTAGATTTTATTTATATTTGAATAGACACTTTTGAGAGGGGAGGATGAAAATTGTTTAAACATCTGTCACATATATATATATATATGTATGTATGTGTGTGTGTGTGTGTGTGTGTGTGTATACAAATGCCAGTGTAATATTGTTCAATGTACAATTGATAACGCAGAGACGAAGTGCGCCTTATACAAACGAATTTAAATTATTATCATTACTGTTGGTGGTATTGTTATCATCTTTTATATCATTTTGTTATCAGTGGCTTGGACCATTTAAGATTTCAGACTACGTATTGTAAAAAGAAACATCATTATTATTGACATAACATGGTAGTGCAAAATAAACAAGCAAAAGAAATAAGATACATCATTTAACAAAATTTAAATATGGCTAGAGTCTATGATGGTTTTGTGATTTTTCACACCCTATTACTTTGCTAAATTATCTGAATAGGACAATGAAATTATGGATCATAACGACGTTCACCTATCCCTCCTGCCCTGCCCTCATGTCTACGAGAGGGGCAACATTGTAAGTATAGCTTCTTTTTCCTACATTTTAAGATTTTTTTTTGTTTTGTTTAGTGTAGATCAGTTTCATCCAGTATTTTTCACTTTAAAGGCGCATAGTAGTGGCCTCTCATGGGCAATCCGACACCATTCGGGTGTTTACCCAATAACAGGTGCTGTCAATCACAAGGATTTGCCTTCAGTTTTATGACCGACGGGCCTTATGTAATGCTTTGCAGTTGCCACCCATTCCCGCATATGGTAGAGTCCTTATCTTACTTTTTTCCTCAACCGAAGACTCTACGAGACTCTGCGAGACTCTGCGAGAGAAGAGGGGCTTTTTCTTGACAGGCCTACGGGTTAGCTGTGTGCAAACTTGTACACACATTAATGGTATTTCCACCAAGTCTGGTGTCAGCGAATTATGGCCTTCTGCACATGAAAACGGACGACCCTCTCCCTTTAAATCACACCTTTCTCCATTGTAATTTGCGTCACATGATTTTTTTTTTTTTCTTTTTTTCTTTCTTCTTCTTTCTATTTCTTCCTTCACGAAGGTTTAAAAGATCAGACCCTGATAGATTTGGGATCCCATTCGTGAAACACTTTTCCGACAACAGTGATAATAACAAGACCGACATTTTTTTAATGACGAAAATTTAATTTTCATTAATGAAATACACTTTAGCGACATCACATCAAATGGACCTGGCCCCGTTTCATAAAACTTAATATCAATAACAAGTGTCCCATTTCTATATTAGAAAGGTTTGAGAATATATGCAAAACTCCAATACTAATCTTAAAGGAAACTTCACCCCAAAGAATAAGTGTAGGTATTCTGAAAAATGAAATGTATTCCTGCCCTTTGGTGTACAATATTCCTTACAAAAGTGTACAAGAGTTATAAATGAAGATATTCTTGGCATGATGTGATGCTTTTTAGCATGACATGGGCCCAGCCATTTTCTTGAGAATGTAAAGTACCAGGTGAAGTTGTACATGTATCATGCTTCAAGCTTTAGTTAGAAGACTTTTTAAATCAATAACAAAACCTTTACTTTTCAATGAGGAAAAATCATAGCTGAGAAGATTATATTTGATGAAAAATATATAACAGGGGAACAACTGTACTTAATTCAATTAAAATACTAAAATATAGCAGTTGAAAAATCTATTTCATTTATGAGAAACCTTTACCCCCGAATAGCACCAACATATTTCTGCAATTTGCGTTCTGGCAATTGTAGAAAAAAATAGCAGGTGAATGAAATGCTTCATCACCACACACATCTGGGAAGGAAGCATCCATAATTTTGAATACATTTACTTGATAAACGACTTTACATAGTACGTCACGTTATCAAGAAAATGGCGATGCCCATGTCGTGCTGAGAAACTGAACATTATTCTTGCTTTATGCTCTCTCATACAGTTTGGTGGGGAATCTTGTATATCAATGGGCAATAATATCTCTCAGAATAAGTAAAGTTATTTCTTGGGGTGAGGTTTCCTTTAACAAAGATATCATACTAAATGATGTGCAAATGAAAACGATTGATTTACGACCAAAAACAAATATATAGGATTTCATCATCTATTACGGTACTAATATTGTTGATAATGTGTGCACAATTTGATCTTCTTATTTGTTGCAGTACAATGTTATGATATCGGGTCTCCAGGTCGGTTTCTTCAGTGGTGACATTTTAAAACTCATCGATGACGCACAAGAACTCAAACCAACAATCTTCGCAGCAGTACCGAGATTATACAATCGCCTCTTCGATAGAGTAAGCTAAATGTTTTTGTTTTTGTTACCACTTAATTGTGGCATGGAACACTCTTATCGGCACGAGTGCTCTTTTTCATAAGGGTCCACTCACATCAAAAACAAAATATAAAGTTACTATCACAGAAAATGAAATATTATGTTTTATAATATTAAAATTATTATTATATATTATGAATCGTGCTTTAAGGATTTTACAACTTTCCCATTTCTCTTTGTTTTGTTTTTATGTTGCTTATTCTTATTGTCATTTGTAATTTTGTTAAAATCTTAAAACGGTTAGAATATTTCGTAGATTTTAATAGACTTCAAGTTGATGCCGAGTTTATGCGGAGCTGGTTTATGCGGATCTAGGTGGAAATACCATTAGAGATGCACATACTGGTTTAAAACTAATATGTTTATGGATCCATTCTATATTAAATTCTAAAGCAGTGCATCACTTGATCAAATATTAATATTTGTAATTAGACTTATAATGCCCATTCTGTTTCAGATTCGGACAACTGTGGATAGCGGCAGCATCATCAAAAAAGCAATATTCAATCACGCCCTCAATCAGAAAATGAAAGATCTCGAACAGTAAGTGCAGTTCCACTATTAACCCTTTCGAGCCCAAGGCCAATAGGGCCCTAAAGTCCTGAGATGAGTAAAGCCAAAATCCCAAGTTTTAAAAATTAAGTCATTTGTATTAAAATGTTAGATTATTATTTTTCTAATCGCCCACTTATGCAATAACATAGGCGGATCCAAGTGGGCGAAACAGCCAAACACACAAAATGATGAAAATGTCAAAATGTATGATTCAGGTTTTGTTTTCTTCTTTTTAGAGAACTTTTAATGATATGCTACCAACAATAGTTTCGAGACGTGCACAATTGGGGAGAAAAGCAGAAATAATTTTGTGTACATGACAAGCGGGAGATTTGTCATAGAATACGTCGCAATCCAGTGACCAAATTGCCAATTTGTGATTCGAATAGATTTAATGATCTGATTGATCTCATATTTCAAAAATTCATATCTTTCCCATTACTGTTCCGATTTATTTCAAACTTTCGCTACTTTGTTTCTCTTAGTTTTCCGCTTGGTATACGTCGAATTAAATTATTACAAGGGTTGGCTTGCCCTTTAAAGTAAATCTTAAATAATGTACTAACACTACGTTTCCTCTATGATCACTGCTAGGGGTACACTGAGTCGAGATACAGTCTGGGACAAGCTAGTCTTCAAGAAGGTTCAGGTGAGCTTGTGAAATCTCATGAAGCAAATAAGAATAAGATTTTTTTTTTAAAGAATCTACCAGGGCCCTGTCTTGAGCATCAGTCACACTGCAAAACCGACCGATATTTGGCCTTTGGGGATAATGCAATCGTTTATTCGGTCTTCATTCGATCCGATGAGGTTTCAATGATGTGACTAGGGTATTACAAAGTTGCGATTCATTCAATTTGATCACAACTTAACATGAGAATGATACTATCTGTCGCAACTCTGGACATTGTATATCGTCTGTTTGGAGCCAGAAGGTCGTTAACTCTGTGTTAAAGTATGTGAATTAATGCCCTTCTGGCTCCTAACAGGCGGTATGTTTTTGAACGATTCGGATCAATGGCAACTCTTTGGTCCTGTCCTAATCTGCTTGTGGTTCACAATTTGTTTTGTTTAAGGGGGAGGGAAATGCCGTCTTGTAAACTGCTAGAATCTTCAGAATTGAAGGAGACGCAGAAGCAGAAGAGGGCTCGGGGGCCTGTTTCATAAACCTTGTTATCAATAACAACTGCAACAAATCTGTAACAAATCTGCTCATAGCCAATCAAATGAAAGGATTACAATAACTTATAACAATTATTGTACCTTGTTCTTGAAAACAAGTTTTATGAAACATGGCTCTGGATTTGTAGATTCGAATCAAGCCCGGTGCTAATTCTTTCCATTCTTTTCTTAAGTTCATCCCTTTTTTCTGCATGGATACTTTTTGTTGACTGAAATTATCAAAGAACCATTAGGTTTAATTCTAGTATATTTTACTGTTGGTAAAACTTGGGCTTGGATTGAATTCGTTGACGAGTATATATTGTCACTTACAGCACAATATATGTTTTGGGTTGTTAATTAGGAGATTCTCGGTGGAAGGATACGGTACATGTTCACTGGTGGCGCCCCCATCTCTGGCGAGGTAATCACCTTCGTCCGATGTGTATTCGGCTGCTCGGTAAGTTTGTAAAACAATGCGATTGATATACTTTTGATTTATTTGTTTGTTCATTGAAATCCTTTTATGAAAATAAAGGGGGTCGTTTTGTCACAAAAGAATTTTCTTTTCTTTGAAGAGGCATTTTACATGCTCTATAGAGAGACAAATAATATTGAAAATTCCTCATGGAAATCCTGTATTTTAGGTAGTTTCGTCCACTTGGTACTTTTAAAAAGTTGCAATCAAACGTTTCTCGAAAATTAGAAGACCCAAATACAAGTTCGCGATCCTGATGTGTTTTTTTTTTTGTTACGTTCAACTATTCTGCAAGAAGCCCCGATAAATATGATATTTGGTACTTGGTGTATTTAGCTCCAAGATGGAGGTTGGACTTCAGGACGAAGCCTGAAGGAGAAAAAAACTTTCACTTAGTCCAAAATCTGGACGGTGTTATTTTATTTCGCGATCGCGACCTCTCCCATTTCCAACGTGCTGCAAGCCGAAGATGGCGTGATCCACGAATCCGTACCATCGATGGTATGCCCAGCCTGCACACATTTTCTTCGCAGGGCGTGGAAATTCGGGGATTACGTCATCTTCGGCTTGCATCAATTAAGTAGGGGGAGATCGTGGTGGTAGAGATTATTAGAAATTAAATCGGCCGGATTCCAGACTGCCTTTCACTGTTTATTCGCCCCCTTTTCTAGAATGGCGAACATGTCCATAGTCATAAATTGAAGTGAAATTGAGCTGACGAATTAAGGGTTTATTTTATTAATACCATACATGGGCCTTCACAACGCCTATAATTGGCCGTTTATTGACGCGACGTGTCGTTTTAACAGTTTGTGCAAGCATACGGTCAGACAGAGACAACAAGCTGCATGACACATACCCTGCCGTCTGATACGACAAACGGTCACATCGGGCCTCCAGGGGGTGGGGTGGCGATCAAGCTGATCGATGTGCCGGAGTTGGATTACTATGCCGCCGACAACCAAGGAGAGGTATGGTGATGGAAACGATTGCCGATAATGATGACGTTGTTGCTTATGTTGGAGATGATGATCAGATGTGATGATGATGATGATGATGATGATGATGATGATGATGGTGATGATCCTGAATCCTGATGTTGATGATGGGTAACAATGTAGATACTACTGAGATTACTGATGAGGAGGAGGAGGAGGAGGATGACAACAATAGGTGATTGTGATGACGATGATGATGGAAATAATTAACGGATGTTGTTGATGATGATAACAATGGTGGTAATGATGATCATGATCATGATGATAATAATGGTGATAAAGATGATGATGGCGATGATGATTCTTAACAATTCTTACTCAAATTTGGGTATTTTACCCTTGTAACTAATTTATTCATTAAGTCTCTTTATAAACCATATCATACGAGGTATTGTTTCATTTTCTCAAACTTTAATAGAGAGCGAAAGTGGGAAATTACATTGTTTCTTGTATTCTATGAAAAAGGGGATAACTGCAAAACTGATGTGTTTTCTCTGTGTTTGCAAATGATTCTGTTTATCAGATCTGTGTCAAAGCAGAGAATGTATTTGAGGGTTACCTTGACAACCCCGAGATGACAGCTGAAGCATTAGATGAGGATGGCTGGGTACACTCAGGAGATATTGGAGAGTGGACAGAGGTAATAGCTTCAGAAGCTTCCTTCCTTCTTTCTTTCTTTCTTTCTTTCTTTCTTTCTTTCTTTCTTTCTTTCCTTAGTTTTTCCTTCCTTCCTGTCTTCTTACTTTTTTCCTTACTTTCTTTCATTCATTTTTTTCCTTTTATATCTCCTTTCTTTATTCTTTCTTTCTTTCTCTCTTTTCTTTCTCTTTTTGTCTTTCTTTCTTTCTCTTTCTTTCTCTTATTTTCTCTTATTCTCTCTTATTCTCTCTCTTCCTTCCTCTATCATCATTCTAATATGAATTTATTTTCTTTTTTTTTTCTAAAGATTTTTTTTCTCTCGCTCAAAATGGCAGATTTTCAAGATCTTTATTTTATGTAATTCGTGTAATATAATTAAATAAATCATGAGGTGTCTGACAAAGACTGTCAGTGAATTTGTGAATGAATATTGTCAAGTCTGCCGGTGGCTTCAATATGGGAAACTCAATGCATATGTACATATACTGTATTTACTTGTTTTCAGGAGCTTTCGAATAGTTTTGTGTGTGTGTGTGTGTGTGTGTGTGTAGAGTATCTTTATATAGTAGATGCGCTATATAAATTGATCTAAATATTGTTATTATTATTATGAACTATATATATATATATTTTTTTTTTTTTTTTAACAGACTGGGACACTAAAACTGATCGACAGGAAGAAACACATCTTCAAGATGTCTCAGGGCGTTTACATCGCTCCAGAGAAGATTGAGAATACATTGGTCAGGAACCCTCTTATTCAGCAGGTCTTTGTCTATGGAGATAGCACCAAGGTAAGTTGTGCTGGCTTCATTCGTAGCTGTAAATGATGATGCTGAGGAGGAGGAGGAGGAGGAGGAGGAGGAGGAGGAGGAGGATGAAGAAGAACAAGAAGAAGAACAAGAAGAAATACAAGAAAAAAAGATGGGATGATGATGAGGGTGATGATGGTGATGAGGATGGTGATGATGATGATAACTATGATGGTGATAGTGATGATGATGATGATGATGGCAGTAATGGTGATGATGATGACAAAAAGGATGATGACGATAATAAAGATGATGAATATTCATGATATTGACGATCTTGAATGATCATCATTTAGATGGTGATGGTGATGCTGATGATATCGTGCATGGAGCAGAACGAATGATCTTTGTCATATTGGAAATGATTTCTATAAGGTTGGTACATGTATTACTATTCATAAAGACAGATATTTCATTAGAGTATCAGTTGATTAATTCATTTAAAATCCTGTCTTTTTCCTCTTTAGGCCAATCTTGTTGGCATTGTGGTGCCTGACCCTGAATCATTTCCTGCGTTTGCAGCCAAGTCTGGGGTCAAGGGGTCACTCCATGAAATTTGTCAAGACAAGGTAAACAAAAATAAAAACTCAGATTGCTACTTGTGATAAGACTGTGGGATATGTTCTGGTTGAATTTCAATCTTATTCTGTTATTGCATGGTAAATATTAAGATATTTTGCAGATGATGATAATAATAATGAATCACCAACTCGGGTGCTCAATGTATGTATGATCAATTCAATCAATAACATTTCTTTGGGAAGTAATTTTTTCAATTACTTTATGTTGTGTATTATATGCCATTATTTCCATCTTAACAGAAAGCGAAAGATGCACTCCTTGCACGGCTCCAGGAGTACGGAAGGAGAAAGGACCTACTTGGCTTCGAGGAGATGAAGGATATCCGGCTCCATGATGAACCCTTCACCGAACAGAATGGTCTCCTAACACCCTCTCTCAAGAACAAGAGACCCGACATTGCAAAGGAGTTCGAGGAAGAGATCCGAGATATGTACACCACTCTGGATTAAGGGATGGTCGTTGACTTGGTGTGTTTGTTTGTTGTGTAGTATAGGTGCTCGAGTTGAATGGCTAGTGAGAGAAAGAAAATTTTAAAAACAGAAAGTGAAGGAGAGAGAGAGAGTGTGTGTGTGTGTGTGTGTGTGTTTTTGTAAGAGAAAATATGTTGTGTGTATGAGGGAGAGAAAGAGAGAGAGAAAGAGAGAGGGAGAGGAGGGGGAGGGAGAGAGGGCAATTGAGAATCAGAGAGAGAGAGAGACAGAGAGAAAGTGAACTTGTGCATGAGAGAGAAAGAGACAGACAGTCAGAAAAAGAAAAAAATATGAGTGAGAGTGCGTGTGTGTGTGTCAGAGAGGGAGAGAGAGAGAGAGGGGGGGGATTAACAAGAAATGGTGATATGAAAATGCTGCTTTAAATGTGTACAAATATAAATATGAAGATAACAAATATATGGATAAAGAAATCCAATATCATCCAATATAAAAGTGAGAAGGCAATGACTTATAGAACAGAGATGGCTGATAGAGAAAGAGAAAGAGACAGACAGACAGAGAAGGAGAAGAGAGAACAAAGAAGATGTCAAATGTAAGTCAAAGCAAATTGGGAAAGGTGCAAAGATGAAATACACGGAGTAATGATCAGCGTTATTCTTGGAGCTGAAAAAAAATGTCAGGTATAGAGATGTATTTTATGTCGGGCCAGGTGTTTTCTGGTTGTTTATATTCTGCAATTTGGGAATACATGTATTTGGAATTGAAATAATGTCTATTATGTCCAGTATGAAATAAAACTTGAACTTGAAATAAAACTTTTAACTTGATTTTGAACAGTATCAATTCATACCGAAGTCATCACATAAGATGAAGGATAGTGTTTTAGAAGAGTGTAAACAAATAGTCAATGAAAGGGAGAGAGGAAATGGGATAATAAAAAAAGAAGTATTGAAGTATTGAAGTATTGGAGTATTAGGAAGAAAGAAACGTACTTCATAATAAGGACCAATTAAAGTGTTTGTATTCATCATTCCTCTCTACATGACTTTGAATAAACATCTTAGACTTTAAAAAATATTCATGTATAAATTAGAAGAACTACAGACGTTCTACTTCTTCTAGCAATCGTCATATGTACATGGAATAAATATTTTCTCAAATGCAGCTTATGAACTCAGGAAAATATATTCATATTCAACCAGAGGCTGATGCAGGTGTTGAACCCTAAACCTTCATTTGAACATTTGAGTTACCTAACCACGGAACCATCCAGGTTAGATATCTGTGTGTATTGTATACATGTGTACTGAATTGCAAACATCATATACCTCTTTAAATACTTTGAAATAACCTAACACGATGTGTATATCCAAATGAAAGTTGGTTATTCTGTAAGTAAATTTACAGTATTATGTTTGACTGTGATTTCAATAAAAACCTTGTATGTCGTAGTTACACTTCAAAAAGGTAAACCTTCGTTTCTGTATTCCTAAATGTCTATTTTTCATTACTTCTCTTTGCCTGTCTTTCTCACTTTTCCTTCTCTCTCTCTCTCTCTCTGCCTCACACAGACCCTCTCTCCGATTCGTTATTTCTGTTATACATGCTGATATCAAATGGATGCATGCGTGTGATATTCTCAACCGTATTGCAGTTATTCTTATGAAATCCCGTTTGTAATAACAATATTCACACGAGTCTAAGATATATTGTACTCGCCGAACTTGCGAGTAAACACTTAGAACAAGTACGGTGTAAACCAACGAATTTCAAGTAAGTACTTGAAATTCGTTGGTGTAAACTCATCGGACGGATACAGAGTTTGTGACGTAGAGGGCTCAACAGCTGCATCTATACGGCTTGAGCTCACACTGAAAGAGTCGGGTAACATTTTGCCCATCTTGGGTTAAAATCTTGGCTTGAGTTTTACTCAACGAATACGCATGTTCCCTATTTGTAGCCAAAATGGGTAAAATCTAACCCAACTCTTTTTAGAGTTCAGACATACCAAAGTGCCCTTCATGCGTTTAGTAAACTAGTATTGTCCCAAGATTTTTGCTGTATTTGATACATATGTAAATATGAATAGTTTTATTGCGCTCTCTAAGAGAAATAGTGTTCAGCAAATTGTGTATTTAGAGAGGAAAAACAAAACGTGAGTGATTGAGTGAATTCTATAATTTTTGGTTCATTAATTATGTAATCTTTATCTATTCATACGGAAAAAAATTGAGTTCAAAGTTGCGGATAAATCTTAACGGAGAACTACATAATATCTTGTGTGGAATATCTCGGCACTCTTTAGAAATAAAGCAAATTAAACGAATAAACCATTCTTTTGATGAAAGTAACCTGTATAGGGCGGGGCCTGTCCTCAAACAAATTGGTTTGCTTGATTCTTAAAGGTATAGACCAGTTGTGGTCATGCGATTGCATTGTGAAAGAAACGTTGTATAATCGATCAGAAAAGGTTGATCATCTAGCATATAAGTATTGGTGTGTACTGCAAGGTTCTGGAATCATCAAAATGATAAGAAATTTGGCCCAGTCTTGGTAAAGTTACAAGCACTGTACACAGAAAGATGTATATGGGACTATCCTATAGGCCCTATCTATCCAGTCGGGATAGATATGATAATTTCCCAAATATATCAATTAATAGGCGGTTGCCCGGCAAAATTTGTATCATCACGTATTAGTAAAAACATTATTCTTTCACATGATTGGTGATAAGAGCTTCCATTTCATTTTTTGAGAGGGGGGCGTTTCCAAAACTGGTCTATACCTTTAAATGCAATGCTTTCATTGTTTAGTTATTTTCTTGGTATATAATGATAGCACATATTTTCATTCTGTTGCATTGTAAATAACTTGTTCGTTCTTTGATGATTGACTTATAAATATTGTTCAAAAATAAAAGAAAGTTATTGATACACGTTAAGAAGAAGGGTAGTACATGTATGTATAATTAATATGTCAAATATAGACCCTGCGTACAATTTTTAGGGGGGTTAGAGGCAAGGGGTAGAGGAAATGGAGAGAGAGAGAGGGGAGAGGGGGAGAAAGAAATGCAATATAGATGAGAATTAGAGACAACTATATATTATAGAGAGTGGAGAGCGATAAAGAGAGATAGTGATTGAGAGGGGGGTAGAGAGAGAGAGAGCTGGAGAGAGGATGGGGAGGGGGATAAATAGATGAGAGTGAGAGACAACTGGAGACATGATAGTGGAGATAGATATAGTGATTGAGAGGGGGAGAAAGAAATACAATGTAGATGAGAATTAGAGACAACTAGAGACATGATAGTGGAGATAGATATAGTGATTGAGAGGGGGAGAAAGAAATTCAATGTAGATGAGAATTAGAGACAACTAGAGACATGATAGTGGAGATAGATATAGTGATTGAGAGGGGGAGAAAGAAATACAATGTAGATGAGAATTAGAGACAACTAGAGACATGATAGTGGAGATAGATATAGTGATTGAGAGGGGGAGAAAGAAATACAATGTAGATGAGAATTAGAGACAACTAGAGACATGATAGTGGAGATAGATATAGTGATTGAGAGGGGGAGAAAGAAATACAATGTAGATGAGAATTAGAGACAACTAGAGACATGATAGTGGAGATAGATATAGTGATTGAGAGGGGGAGAAAGAAATACAATGTAGATGAGAATTAGAGACAACTAGAGACATGATAGTGGAGATAGATATAGTGATTGGGAGGGGGAGAAAGAAATACAATGTAGATGAGAATTAGAGACAACTAGAGACATGATAGTGGAGATAGATATAGTGATTGAGAGGGGGAGAAAGAAATACAATGTAGATGAGAATTAGAGACAACTAGATACATGATAGTGGAGATAGATATAGTGATTGAGAGGGGGAGAAAGAAATACAATGTAGATGAGAATTAGAGACAACTAGAGACATGATAGTGGAGATAGATATAGTGATTGAGAGGGGGAGAAAGAAATACAATGTAGATGAGAATTAGAGACAACTAGAGACATGATAGTGGAGATAGATATAGTGATTGGGAGGGGGAGAAAGAAATACAATGTAGATGAGAATTAGAGACAACTAGAGACATGATAGTGGAGATAGATATAGTGATTGAGAGGGGGAGAAAGAAATACAATGAAGATGAGAATTAGAGACAACTAGATACATGATAGTGGAGATAGATATAGTGATTGAGAGGGGGAGAAAGAAATACAATGTAGATGAGAATTAGAGACAACTAGAGACATGATAGTGGAGATAGATATAGTGATTGAGAGGGGGAGAAAGAAATACAATGTAGATGAGAATTAGAGACAACTAGATACATGATAGTGGAGATGGATATAGTGATTGAGAGGGGGAGAAAGAAATACAATGTAGATGAGAATTAGAGACAACTAGAGACATGATAGTGGAGATAGATATAGTGATTGGGAGGGGGAGAAAGAAATACAATGTAGATGAGAATTAGAGACAACTAGAGACATGATAGTGGAGATAGATATAGTGATTGAGAGGGGGAGAAAGAAATACAATGTAGATGAGAATTAGAGACAACTAGAGACATGATAGTGGAGATAGATATAGTGATTGGGAGGGGGAGAAAGAAATACAATGTAGATGAGAATTAGAGACAACTAGAGACATGATAGTGGAGATAGATATAGTGATTGGGAGGGGGAGAAAGAAATACAATGTAGATGAGAATTAGAGACAACTAGAGACATGATAGTGGAGATAGATATAGTGATTGAGAGGGGGAGAAAGAAATACAATGTAGATGAGAATTAGAGACAACTAGAGACATGATAGTGGAGATAGATATAGTGATTGGGAGGGGGAGAAAGAAATACAATGTAGATGAGAATTAGAGACAACTAGAGACATGATAGTGGAGATAGATATAGTGATTGGGAGGGGGTGATAGAGAAAGAGAGGGAATGAGAAAGAAATAGATGAGAACTATGATACATTTAGAGACGTGAAAGTGGAGATAGATAAAAAGAGAGATATAGTGATTGAGAGAGATATAGTGATTGAGAGAGATATAGTGATTGAGAGAGAGATAGTGATTGAGAGAGAGAGAGAGAGAAAGGGAGAGAGAGAGAGAGAGAGAGTGAATAGGGGGAGAAGAAATCGGATGAGAGTGAGAGACAACTAAAGACATGATCGATAGTGGCCGGAGAGAGATAAAGAGAAATATAATGATTGAGAGGGATAGAGAAAGAGAGGGGGGGGGAGAAAGAAATATATGAGAATTAGAGCATGAGAGTGCATTTTGGAGAAAGAAATAGAGAGATATAGTGATTGAGAGCGAGGGATAGAGAATGGAGAGAGGGAATGGAGAGGGAAAGAAAGAAATTGATGAGAGAGGGAGACATTTATAGACATGAGAGTGGAGAGAGATAAAGAGAGATTATAGTGATTGAGAGGAAGAGATAGAGAAAGAGATGGAGAGAGGGGGTGGAGAGGGAAAGAAAGAAATAGATGAGAGTGCATGAGAGACAATTTAACATAAGAGTGGAGAGCTGATACAAAGTGAGATGTGACTGATTGAGAAGAAGGGGTAGAGAAAGAGAGAGTGTGATATACCCCCAAAAAATCTTGGGACATGAAAGAAAGGAAGACCAGGGAGCATGTCACTGGAAGACAGAAGACTTGGCCAAGGAAAAGAAATGATCGGGGGAGGGGAAAGAAGAAGGGAAAGAGATGAATGAAAAGTATACTTAACTCAACGGCATGGGTATATACAATGATATGTATTAATTAGGAATATATACCCATAAAATTAATGGGTGTCATGGTTACGTTCACTACTTCACTGTCGTATATACCTGTACCTAAAGTTGCTCTTACGTGTATTAAACGAACAAAGTTAGGAAGAGGCTTATCAATTTCATGATAATCGAGTATCCCTCTATCCCCTTGAAAAACCTGTTTAACGTCATATTTACCAACCAAATCTGCGTGGCACACAACGAGTATTTTACAAACACGACCTTTAACCTCTATACACGGCAGCTCCTGTCACTGAAAACAATCAAGCAAAGTACAAACGAGAACTTGACAGGAAAACAATGTTTATTCAGTGACCGTTCCAAGCTACCCGGTATAGGACTTCCATTCAATTATCATTCGTTTGTATGCTATAGCCAGCCCAGAGCGATTGAGAGGCGTGTCACTAAGGCCAAAGTGTTTAAACCAAGCTACCTGCAGTGAAAGAAGACCTGGAACTTAGTTGTTCCCTGGATTGGTCAAGCTTGGTCCTGGCCTAGCAACTGAAGAACCTATTCTCGTAAGTCACTATACCAATGTTTCGAGTTCACAGTTCTATTACACCTTAGTATATGCTTGCCACATATGCTCATGATCTCTCCAACAATGTGTGCTTGTTATTATTGTTATTTCCATGTCGGACAAAAGTAAATATATAAACAACGTTAGTTTTCTCTCAGACTATGGAGAAATAGGCGTTGGAGCAGCATAGAGTGAGTAAACCAAATACGGTATGATCAGAATGAGCTCTCAAAACAAAAAGAGAGTAGGCCTATGTAGAATATACCCTCCTCTATCTACTTCCCTTCCCCGGGCCCCTCAGTCCACACAGATGATATTGTCTGAGGTTGCGTAGGTCAAAAAACCCGCTCCTTCCAAGTGCCTCATTACAAATTATTTAATTCACCTGTTTACGAATAATTGTATTTCAATAGTCAGAATGCGAATTGCATACAGTCATTAGGCCTACGTGTTGTGAGGTAGGATCGCCAAGCCATAATGTTTGTCCTACCTAGCAACAACTTATGTATGCAATTTGAATTCTGACTATTGAGATACATGTATTCAGGTGAATGAAATAATTTGTAACGAGGCACTTAACAAAGATTCGTGCATTAAATTTGATAACATTACGAAAATGATCTATTGTCTATTGACTCGTTGACTATCAAAAGTGCTGTACCAGGCACCTAAACAATGACCTGGGAATTTACAATGCACACTGATGCTTTTATTATTATAATTACGGTATGTTGCGCTTGTAGAATTCTCCTTGTTAGAAAATGAATGGATTAAAATATGCGTGAAGAATTTGTTCAGGGCTGTGTCACAGAGGTTTGGAGATGTGCTATTCCGGGATGCTATTTATATCATCTGTTGCAAAACTTTTTAGTTTTCTTTTGGCATGGCTGAATGATATCATTCATGGAATAGATAGCTATTAAACCGGCTCCTCGATAAGCATGCTTTTATCGATGCACGGTCAACAAACATGATTTAGTATATATGCTTTCTCATCGACATAAATTATGTTTGTTTGTTGTTCAATGATCTAGACATCCCGGGCAGCGTTTCATGAAACCGTCACAGGTACAAGGTCACCGACATCACAATGAAACGCGTGTTAAACTTAATACACGCATTTCAATGGGATTTCGGTGAACTTGTACTTATGCCGGTTTCATGAGACGCTGCCCAGACATCGTGGCAAGTTGGTCCGAGCATGGACCTATTACGGATGGACATTCGTCGTTTTCTTAACGAATTCATTGTGATTGTCTCCGTCAATGTCGTTTCGATAACATTCCGTACATGTTTCTTCACTTTGATCTCATGAGGTCCACCGCCAAAAAGCCGGGACATAATCAAGATAGTGATTTTACACATGTTAATCATCATGCGCAGAAGATAATAACTCGCTTAAATCATGGAAAATCGATGTGCAGTTCTGGTTTATAATCGGAAATTGTTGTTCCGTGTACTGTATTTTACTTTGAAAAACACGTTTATATTTCCAGATAGAGGTTATATTTGGATTGGTTGTGATTTAAAATCCCGTTTCCAATTTCTCATAATATTCCAAAGTTACAATGCACAGGGCTTATAAAGATCATGGCCTTCTAATTGTTTTATAAGGTCATGGGTGTGTGCGAAAGTGTGCGAATCAGTAATAATACATTTCATATCACCAAAATCGTCTGCTTTTCCACTTTGCTGCTCCCCATTGGGGATGCTTTTTTTAAGAGACACACTCTTACAGAGCACACCATCCAAACAAAACCCAAAAGAGGGAAACTGCTCCCTTGTCAATGACCGATAATGCTTGAGCAGTCGTTATTGTTAGAACAGCTGAATGTTCTCATTAAGATGCACATAATCAGAAGGCGGTGGAACTCATTGGATCAAAGAAAGAATCACGTCGAATGTCCATCCGTAATAGGTCCATGGTCCGAGTAAGAGCGTATGGACAACTAATGGTGTAAGTCAAATATTTATAGAATATAATGTATTGATGCAGGGCTAAACTTACGGATTTATTTTCCATTCGGAATTTTTTTTTTCACTGGTACATGACTTTTGTATATATTTTGAAATGAAATAATCACAATCATATACAATGAGAGTAATGGTTGGTTTGTTTGATTTATTAACTGATTGTTTGGTGTTTGTTGTTGTTGTGTTTTGTGTGTGGTTCTCATAAGAAGTCATTTAATGTTGTTTACTAGTGAGCCGATAATTTTCTTTGAAATGACAAAGTCCATATACAGTAGGCTTACGGTTGCACAGTGTGAGAGAGGGGAGGATTGGGGAGTCCTGAAAAGGACTATTGGTCATCTTTCTTTCTTGAGTGTCACGGTGTGTAGTCCTGAAAAGGACTGGTAATCTTTCTTGAGAACTATAGCGCCGGTTGGAGAGGGTGGGTAGTAGGAGGGGCTCGACGTTTCGAAACAGGTTGACTATCCGTCGTCAGGATGGTGCAACCGTAAGCCTACTATATATCTACATCACCATGCAAGCCGATACTTATAAGCAGCATCTGACATAGTCCATGTTCCCAAACAAATAAATACAGTGTGTATACAAATCATTATTGTGTTCTTTATATCGATGCATGCAGGCGAGTATCCAGTAAAGCTATGTCAGAGTGATTGCAATATCTTCTTGATGGCCTATACGATCAAATAAATCGTATAAGAAAACACGGAATGGTAACCAAACAAAAAAGCACATTGGTACCATAAGATAGATACTTGTGGAATATATTAAACAATTAAATATATCCCGGTTCTATTATTGAATCACTATATAAAAAGATCTGTACATATCTACAAATTAATTGAATTTCCACGAAATCGATCGCAGATCATGATTGGGTGCCATCTGTAATATACTACTTCATTATATGCCCAATATTTTCTTATAGGCGTTTTTATCTTGTAATCTTATTCCCAGGCATGTTGAATATTCTGACGTACGTATTTGAATTCACCATTTTTAATCTCTACATATTTGCCTATAGTGTTTGAATAATATTATATTAAGGTTAAATTAAGTTCAATATTTATTGCACAGATTTCATACGAGAGATGTTTCTATGTGGAACAAAACAACGACTGTCTGATCTAATCCGCATTCTGGCTAACGATGATTTGAATAAAAAATACAAGAGCGTATAATCACTGGGTAGGCCTATTTGACAAAGAAATATGCAGCAGATCTGCATGGATTACAGGCAAACGGACTATTTATCTCCGTCACTGATGCACACACGACGCGAAAATTAAACTGACTGTTTGATTTCACGTTTTCAGAATGTAGTTGAAAGGTCGCTTAAATATGTAAGTAAAAGGTCGATGTCTCGATATGCGTGTTTATGTGCATGGTGGTACAATCTATATAGGTCGTTGTAATGACAATGCCTGTAGTGCAATAATTATACCGGTTTAGGTGTAGGCCATTTCCGTAATGTAATCAAATTTAATGCACAACATTTTGTTAAGTGTCTCGTTACCAATTATTTCATTTTCTTCGGTTTCATTGAGAAACGAAATGATACTTTAAACTGTATAATAATTTGGACTAAACAACAATTATACTTTTCTCGAATACAAAAGTCTATACCGTCCTTCAAGACAATAAAACAATATATCAGTAATAGTTACACAAATGAGAGGCAAGTTAGTATACTTGCTAACAAAACTGACAAATTCGATAAAAAATGGATACATTTTGAGAGGATTTTGATCGTTTAGTATTATTATATTGAATTCCCACATCATTTTCAGTCATGATGTTGCATTGTTGTTTTTTGTTTTTTGTTTATCTATGTTCGGTATATAGGCCTACAGTATTATTATTATCCTATTATTATTATCAATATGCTACGCTTTCAGTAATCGCTTATTATGGATGATATTCATTATGTATATCTTATTCTGAAGTATTATATGATATTCATTTGTACATGTATTCAAATATGTTATTCAGAGATTGATTTTCAATAAAAATGGCCTGTCGGAGGGTCAAAAAAATGGAGAGCAAAACATACAATTATTTCATTCACCTGTTACGAATAATAGTAATTCGATATACAGAATTCGAATTGCATACATTACGTGTTGTTAGGTATAGGACAAACATTATGGTTTGCCCTACCTAGCATCACGTAATGTAATGTAATGAAATAATTTGTAACGAGGCACTAAACAAAATGTTGTGTATTAAATTTGATTACATTACGAAAATGGTCTATTGTATGCATATTTTTTGAACAAACCAACTAATGTATGCAAATTGATCTTATCCGTAGAGATGCCATTATGTATACCAGATGAACAGGTGGATGAAATGAATTATGGAGAGAAACATGTATAAATTGAAATACAATAGTAAACTAAAAACTTTGCGCTTCAAAATGATCATGAAGTGCCCCAAAAAAGTAAAAATCTTTGAGTGACCGGTTTTACCTAACTCATTTTCCCCAATAGACTGTAGTGTTATAAAACCGTTGGGAAAACGGTTTTTGAAATTTCGAATTCCAATCATAAATATCTTGATAATCAGACGGGCGATCGGCTTGTAAACGTCATGGGATTCCTGACTGACCTAAAGGTTTATATTAAATTATGATTGCAGCATGAGCTAAATCCAGGATTTTGTTTAGAATCTGAGACAAAGATGCCCAATCCCTTTAAGATATTTCTTGATTCCTCACGGGGATGGGATGAAGGTACATTGTATTCGATATATTTTGGTTAAACAATTTTGATCCGTTATGTGTATAGTCAGCAGAGAAGAATTCTCTAGTGGGACAATCACGCGGGAACTTATTATTGATCGAGGTAAAATAATGTTTCCAACTTTTTGTTATATAGATTTACGAAGATGGCCGAGTTCTGTGTTCGTGTACTCGCGAAGGGAAAGCCCCTGTCTCGGCTCGCAATGGCAAGGGGGATCTTGGGTAATAACTATGCTATTACGTCATCGCAATCAGCCAGACACGGGTCAGCCTATTTCAAGACTATCTTTCCAGTCGACGACCAAACTATCATAAAAGAGGTAAACTCCTCCCTCCTCTGCCTCCTTATTTTCTTCATTTTTTCCCTCCTTTTTTTCTTCTTACTTTGATATCGTCTTCTTTTTCTTCTATTTGTATATTTTATCTTCATCTGCATCGTTCTCTTCTCCATGTTCCTCTTCTTCAACTCTATTTTCCTCTGCATACTTCTTTTTCTTGTCTTCGCCCATTTTCTGTTCTTCTCCTCTCATCGTTCTTCTTCCCCTTCTCGTTCTTCTCCCCCCTTTACTTCAACCTTTCTCATTCTTCTTAGTCAGCCCCTACTTCTTTCTGTCTTGTCTCCTCCTCTTCTTTTTTTTTTTCTTCTTTTTTTTTGTTGGTCCTTTTTGTTCATTACATCTTCTCCTACTGCTTCGTCTTGATGTTGTTTTTCTTTTTTCTTTTTTCGTTCTCTTTCTAAATCTATTTCTTCTTCGTCTTTTCGTCTTCTTCTTTTCCTCCTCCTCCTCCTCCTCCTCCTCCTCCTTCTTCTTCTAGTTCTTGTTCTTGTTTTTGTTTTTCTGGTTCTTTTTCTTCTTCTTCGCCTTCTTCTTCTTCGCCTTCTTCTTCTTCTTTTTCTTCGTCTTGTTCTTCTTCTTTTTCTTCTTCTTTTTCTTCTTCAACTTCTCTCCCTCCTTATCTTCTTTCCCTTTTCTTCTTCTTAATTTTCTCCTAGCTGTTATCATTCTTCCTCTCCCTCTTCCTATTTTTCCTCCTGTCTTCTTCATCATCAGATCATTATCGTCTTTCTATTGTTGTGTTTCTGCAATAGTTTTCTTTTGTTGTCTTTTATTTAATCGGTTAGGGCCCTGAAAGAATTCGTGTTATTCGTAGAAATGAAGAGCAATACTCGCCCACACAGCAGTACAGTGACGTCACAACAATTTATGAGGGCTTTCAAAGAGGAAAAAGAGTCTCAAGTAAGTTTGCTTGTTTTCTTTCAGCTTGCTTCCGATTTTTCTTTGGTGGCGTAACCATGCAACGTTACTCCTTAATCACACCCCTCCCCGGCCCTCAATATTGACGGCCCATGAAAATATGTCATGCAATTGCAATGAGTCTACTGCTTCCACTTTTCCTTCACTTGCTTTTTTTTCTTACCTTATAAGGGAGTGTTGCAAGTATTATTTCATGTCGATTTTGTTATCTATACATATGCATGCAATAATACTAATCCATTGTTCGAAATTAATCAAATGGAACTACATTAACCTAATTTGATCGGGTAAAATCAAATTAATAATACATATTGTTCCCCATGCTGATCACTTTTTCTTCTTCCCCCCCCCCCCTTTTCTCTTTTATTTTATTCTCTTTTTTTTCTTAGATGGCGGAGCATTTCTCGGTCATCGGAGTGGACCTGGTCAGCCCTATCAATGGATTACCTTCTCACAGGTAAGCAGACAAAGATTCATTTTCATAGAGAATCACACCTTTATATTCAGACGCCGAATTTTGTCTCAACTATTCATCACTTAATCGTGAATGTCTCGGGGGAACAAAAATTGTCTCTTGGTGAAAAATTTGCCAAACGAAAAATAGATTTTTTTGTTTTTAAAGAAGCAAAATGATGAAAGAAAAAATGCAGAAAGGGAGAAAAGGGTTAATATAAAGATACATGTAATTAATATAAGGTAAGGTAAGGTTTTTATTCATCAACATATTCCAGCAAAAGGCTGAATCGCATGCATGATTTACAAATATTTGATTAAAACATCATAATTACAATTCGTTATTTAACAATAATTCAAGATCATAAAAAAATCATTTTACTGTATAAAAAACATTAGAAACAGGTTGATATGAAAGCAAATTAATGAATACCATAATATTGAAATATATAAATACTTTTGACCTTCAGATATTAGCTTTTATCCTAATTATGATCATCTAGAATTATTTCGACAACATTACATCTACATTGTTATAAATCTGTGTAATCTTATTATATTGTTGTTTTGGTTTCTTTTAATGCTGTAACCAAACAATATGGTTGACATTATTTTGTTATGCAGGTGGAAGAGACAGCACGCCTGTTTGGTTGGGGGTTGGTATCTTTGGGCCACTCCCCTGGAAGTGAGACGTTTATCGGTATCTTCTCCCAGAGCAGACCAGAGGTAACTACATTGTAAACCACCGATGCCCCTGTTACACCCACAAATGTAATAACGCCCACAAATGTAACAACGCCCACAAATGTAATAACACTTTACCCACAAATGTAATAACACCCACAAATGTAATAACACTTTACCCACAAATGTAATAATTTCACCCACAAATGTAATAATTTTGAATCACCCACAAATGTAATAATGACTTTACCCACAAATGTAATAAATTTGAAGGGATATTTTGTCGAATTTGTTCAAAACTAAAACCCTGTAATAAAGCATGGGTATAGCGCGCAGTCTTTACTCCAGACCCGGTTATTTCAAAATTTTTTAAAATCTTCAAAACTAAGACCCCATAATCCTTTTCCTGTGGAATAACATGACAATCGAGCGTAGTCTTTCCTCCAGACCCGGTCATTTCAAAAATAAAAACAATAAAAACAAAACAAAAAAATCAAATCTAAGACCCAACAATCCTCCAAACTAAGACCCTGTAATAAAGCATGGGTTTAGAGCGTTGTCTTTACTCCACACCCGGTTATTTCAAAAATAAAACAAAACAAAACAAAACCTTTTAAACTAAGACCCCTCCATCTTCCAAATTAAGACCCGGTAATAAAGCATGGGTTTAGAGCGTAGTCTTTACTCCAGACCCGTTTAATTTTTTTTTAATCTTCAAAACTAAGACCCCATCATCTTAGTCATGTGGAATAACATGAGTATTGAACGTAGTCTTTCCTCCAGACCCGGTCATTTCAAAAATAAAAAACAATAAAAACAAAACCAAAAAAGTCAAATCTAAGACCCAACAATCCTCCAAACTAAGACCCGGTAATAAAGCATGGGTTTAGAGCGTTGTCTTTACTCATCACCCGGTTATTTCAAAAATAAAACAAAACAAAACAAAAACCTTTAAACTAAGACCCCTCCATCTTCCAAATTAAGACCCAGTAATAAAGCATGGGTTTAGAGCGTAGTCTTTACTCCAGACCCGTTTAATTTTTTTTATCATCTTATTCATGTGGAATAACATGAGTATTGAACGTAGTCTTTCCTCTAGACTCGGTTATTTCAAAAACAAAACAAAACAAAAACAAAAACTTTAAAATTAAGACCCACCATCTTCCAAACTAAGATCCTGTAATAAAGCATGGGTTTAGAGCATAGTTGTTCTTCCAGACCCGGTCATTTAAAAAAATGATATAATATATACAATATTTAAATACATTTAAGGTCACTTATTCGATTACTTTTTTTCTACGAACATTGAATTCCAGGATATTTGTGGGCGTTAGAATTTTTACATATTAACAAATCGTCGACGGTCAACGAACCATCGAATCGGTCCCTCCTCTGTGTGTTATATATATGGACCATTTTGACTGATTTGTCAGTTCGTGTGACCGCCGACCAATCATTTATTTGTGACGTGTTGTATCCACATATGTTATAATGTAATTTATTTTTAAATGAAAAAAAAGAGGAATAAAATGGTGGGACTTAGTTTCGAAGATTTGTTTAAATTTCTTTTCTTTTGAAATAACTGGGTCTGGAGGAAAGACTACGCTCTATACCCATGTTATTCCACAGGAAAAGGATGGGGAGGTCTTAGTTTGAAGATTTTTTTTTTTAAATAACCGAGTCTGAAGTAAAGACTACGCTCTAATCCCATACTTTATTACCGGGTCTTAATTTGGAGGATTGTTGGGTCTTAGATTTGAATTTTTGTTTTGTTTTTTATTGTTTTTATTTTTGAAATGTCCGGGTCTGGAGGAAAGACTACGCTCGATTGTTATGTTATTCCACAGGAAAATGATTATGGGGTCTGTTTTTAAATTTTTGAAATAACCGGGTCTGGAGTAAAGACTGCGCGCTATACCCATGCTTTATTACAGGGTTTTAGTTTTGAACAAATTCGACAAAATATCCCTTCAAATTTATTACATTTGTGGGTAAAGTCATTATTACATTTGTGGGTGATTCAAAATTATTACATTTGTGGGCAAAGTGGTTATTACATTATGGGTGAAATTATTACATTTGTGGGTAAAGTGTTATTACATTTGTGGGTGTTATTACATTTGTGGGTAAAGTGTTATTACATTTGTGGGCGTTGTTACATTTGTGGGCGTTATTACATTTGTGGGTGTAACAACCACTTACCAAAATTATTACATTTGTGGGTAAAGTGGTTATTACATTTGTGGGTGAAATTATTACATTTGTGGGTAAAGTGTTATTACATTTGTGGGTGTTATTACATTTGTGGGTAAAGTGTTATTACATTTGTGGGCGTTGTTACATTTGTGGGCGTTATTACATTTGTGGGTGTAACAGCCCCCCATTTTTTGTAAACGAATTTCTAAATCCGCACCTGAAAAATATTACAGTCTGATATATCTTAATAGATCATTTCGAATGGAGATCAGACCAAATACGTTTGCCAAAATTTTTCCAACATGCAAAGTTTCTCAGAAATCATAGAAATTAGAATTTGAGATTTGTCCTCAGAAATTGTGAAGGGAGCAACAGATGAGGAGAGAGATAGCTCTTTTGTTTGGCTCAGTGTTGGTATCTCTCGGGTACTCTCGCGGTAGTGAGACCATAGTAAGTCTTTGGTGAGATGTTCATTGGTATAATCTCACAGAGCAGACCCGATGTAGGTATACAATTATTCAAGGGGCGTCTCCATGGATTATTTAGAAATGGGAGGGGGTGGGGTGACAGACGAATGGGCTCGTCTGTTGGCTCAGTATCGGCTTCTCTCGCGGTAGTGAGACCATAGTAAGTCTTTGGTTAGACGCTCATTGGTAACATCTCACAGAGCGGACCCGATGTAGGTATACAATTATTCAAGGGGCGTCTCCATAGATTATTTAGAAATGGGGGGTGGGGTGACAGATGCATGGGCTCGTCTATTTGATTCAGGGTTTGTATCTCTGGGTTACTCAACCGGTTGTGAGACATTTATTGGTATCTTCTCACCGAGCAGACCCAAGGTAACAATTCCACTGATCTCCCCCTCTTTTTCACCAAATTCTAGATCCGTCCCTGTAGTACACTACTGTCTGAGGTATCTCGATAGATCATTATAAGGGGGATCGGGCCAAATGCTTTCGCCGATATTTATGAGAACGTAATACTTTAAATTTGCCTGTAGAAATTTCGGTGGGGGGTTGACAGGTGCGTGGAAGAAGGGGCACGTCTCTTTGGTTTGGGATTGGTATCTTTAGGGTTACTCACCCGGGCCTGTTAGTGAAACGTTCATTGCTATCTTCTCACAATGGGGGGCGTGTCTCAACGTTCGAAATTTGCGGAGTAGAAACTATAAAGGTCCTCCTTTTTGTTTTATTATAATTTTTTGAGGCACATACGTGTCATTATTTAATAATTTAGGAGATTCGATATTTGCCTTCAGAAATTCACCTGGAAGTGCGAGATTCGTTAATGCAATTTTAACCTTCTTAACCTTCACCTCGAAAATACACTTTACATATTACACAAATAAAATGAAAATGTCATCTATCTTGTACCCTTTAGTGGACCACCGTGGACTTTGCGTGTGTATGTTATTCCATGGTCTCTGTTCCTCTCTATACGAGTCTAGGAAAGGATGCTCTCAAACATATAGCAAAGCAAAGTGAGTAACCGCTTCTATAAAATGGGTTCAAGAATGTAGCCAATGAGAAGCGTCGACTCTGGATCACGTGTGTGTGCATTCATTTTACCATTATGCACGGGGAGTGCATTTTGGTGATAATAACCGTCAATTGCTCGAATTTATACTCATATTGTAGACTCATCTTATGAAACAAATAATAAATGTTTTTAGCTCGTGCATTAGTGATATGCACTGCACTCGGTTAAGTCACAATGAGACGGACAATGAACTCGACAAGTCTCGTTCATTATCCTACTGTGACTTCACCTGCGTGCAGTGCATGTTCACTAATGCACTCGCATCGCATACATGTATATATTATTTGTATACTATCATCCGTCCATCGTTATTTTCTCTTGTGGTTATATAACATTGTATGACTGTGTGTACCAGTTATATGTCGTTGAAATTTGCCTACCTGACTTGTCTTCATTATATAGTCTATGTATCTTAGCCGTGTATCTTCATTTCCTAAATGATTTGTACGTCCAAGTTATTAACAATTGAGCGAAATAGGGGTAGGAAGATCGGGTTGTTTGAAGAAGAAGAGGAGGAAGGGAAAAATCCAAACTTATTTGACGCAAGACAGATGAATTAATAGCACGTCCTTAAGAAGCTGCCGTGATTTTAGAATTCATTTTGTGAAAGTTAACTTACATCCCTGAAAATTAAAATCAAATACGTAAATAGAATTATAATGAAATGTATCATTTGATGATTATAAACAATCTGAGACCACTGTCGAGTTGATATATCGCTGTCTCACACTTACCCCGATTCGGCGAAGAGTATTTTAAAAATTACAATTATATAGGTGACGAGCAAATGTCATTTCCTTGCTCTTCATATTATTATGTCTCCCGAATTTATTCCCAAGTTTTCTAATAATTATTCTGTTTGTTAAATCAGCAAATATGTCGGTACTGGTTTGTGACGTCCTAACCAAAGCGGAATCCCTTTTGGAAGATGCAGCTGATATACCTCATTTAAAGACGATAGTGGTCATAGATCTACCTCGTGAAGGCGCGGAAGAAACCAAACGCAGATTCGAGGCGATGGGACTAAGGCTTTTGTCCTTTGATGACGTCATCGAAAAAGGAACATCTAATCCTTGCGATCTAGTGGTACGTTTGTAAAATTTGAGTCTGTAATTTCCCCCTCTCTCTCAATTTCTTTTGTTTGGGGGAGGGGGGGTCGTTATGAAAGAATCAACATAAGCTGAAACCAGAGAAGAAGATTTTGAAACTCAAATGAATACTTTGTCGATTTAGAAAAAGCTAAAAGAAGTAAGAAATATAATGTACTGATGTCCATATATGAGAAGATCATATTAGAGAAGACGGCAAGGAGGAAGAGGCATTGGTAAAGGAGTACGGGAAATTTAAAGAGATTCATAATGTAGACATTAATCTACATTTGCCACACTGGACCCAGGTGATGTAAATGGATACCTGGTAGGAATTAATTCTTTGAAATGCTAGAGCGCCGTGATGGCAGCCACGCTAAAGCCGGGGTAATAAATATGGAGCGCCAGGAGTGTCAAGGCTGACAGGTGTGAGCGGTATACAAGAACCCATTATTATAATGTGATTTTTCATTCTTTCTTTCTTTATTTTTTAATAAAAAAATCAAAGTTGATCTTCTAGCAAAAAAAAATAGGCACGTATATGAGACAGAAAGAAGACGTAGAGTAATTGAAAGCTACTGAAAAAAAAAAATAAGATCAAAATGGAAAATGAATGAAATAGACCGTAATGATGAATTAAAAGAGCTCGGATAAAGAGGGGAATGAAAAATAGGGGAAAGAAGACTCGATCAAATGAAATACATTGTACATGTTGTTCCACAATAGGGTTGTATAGTGGTTTGTTCACTTGACTTACAATCAAAAGGTTGTGAGTTCGAACCCCTGCCCGGCGCTAACGTTATGAATGTCCTTCGGCAAGATATTAATCTACATTTTCCACTTCTCTGTATGCGTATGCGCTACATAATTTGGGGCTACCGATATATCATCCGGGTTATTATAGACTTTACAGCACTTTGAGCATATGAAACTGAAAAGCGCTGTATGAAGAACAGTTGTTATTCCTCTTAAATTTATAAATGGACCTTACAGGAAGCATTCAAAGACTTGAAGATAAGACTTACTCGTGAATGTTTTTTCCCCTGCTCAGCTACCGAAGCCGACAGATCTGAATACAATCGTGTACACCAGCGGAACGACTGGTAAGAAAAAAGCCCGAAGAAGGGGCCCCGTAAGAAATGTGTTAGCCTTCTGTATACTTGTAACCATGTGGTAATGAATTAGGATCCCGACTTGTTGTTTAATCATGTCCGTATGTAACTTATCTCCAGCCACCACCAAGGAAAAGAAATGAGAAAAAAAAGGAAAAAATGCAAGAAGGAGAAATTCTGATAAATGTTTAACTAGACGACTATCCCGGACAAAATACCCCAACCTAGGGAAATTACCCCCGGATAACCGCCTCTTAAAATCAACACTCGTGTGAGAACCTCAGACAATGACGCAATGTGTAATTAAATTACGGGGGATTTGTCCGGGACTAGTTGTTCCGTGGGAAATGGTCATCGGCGGTAGTTGTTCGGACGTAATTGTCATTGGAGTATATTTGTCCTTATTGGTTATTTCGGGAGGTTGTTGTCCGGGGGCTTTAGTCCCGAAGATAGTGTCCTAAAATGTATAGGCGCTATATTCCGAAAGGTAGTTGTTCTAATTATTCTAATTATATCCCCTCACAGCTCAAAAAATAAAGGTGGACTGTTTGAATTAGGGCCTTTGTTGAATACTTCTAGATGTATCATGTAAGATTGAATATGTCACATTCTCAAGAAACATAAATCAGGACCAATCTATTTTTCACATACTTGAAAGAAAAAAAAACATATTTATATACATAATAATATGAATACATACATAATATACGTAAAGGTATTTCTCTTTTATTCTTTTAGGAACACCTAAAGGCGTACCACTCACACAAAGTCATCATATTGTGAACCACGCCTACGTTCACTCTACCTTTGATGTAAGCATGGACCTATACAGTGCGTCCCAAAAAAAACTATACACTTTTGAAATGGCTGCCGAATAAAAAAATATATAATTCTGGGGGGAAAGTTTTATATGTATGGAAAGCTCATAAACTCAACTTTCATATGACACCAAAAGTCCGAAAATAATTCATGCTTGGGTGAGCACTGCTCACTTTTGTAAAGGGTATGAAAATTAGGTTGCGCAGGAATCAGCCTTCCAATTTGTGAGAGGTAACTACTTTGGAGCTTACACCATTGAGGGTGATATGATACATTCATGATTTGCTGAGTGAATTTCATGGTTAATTAAACCAAACTTTTATGCATGAGTGAACAGGAATTGCATTGTTTATTGTAGCATTGTAACTTTCCTGGTAGACTCAGTGGTATGTTCATGGGAGTCAAGATGGAGTGATGGTACATGTTGTAATTTCCATGTTACAAACTGTTATTTTTACATAGGGTTACCCATTAACCTGAATAATAAGTAGCCAACATCTGTGACATTCCTTTTTCAACAAACCATATTTGAATAATCAATTTACATAATCCCCATCTGGTTATTAAGTAAATCAATGAGATGTTCAACTAATCTTACAATAACTGAAATGTGGGGTGAAGGCTTTTATTCAAAGTCACAGATGTAAAAATAACAGTTTGTAATATGGAAATTACAACATGTACCATCACCCCATCCTGACTCCCATGAACTCACCACTGAGTTTACCAGGGAAAGTTAAAATGCTACAATAAACAATGCAATTCCTGTTCACTCATGCATACAAGTTTGGTTTAATAAACCATGAAATTCACTCAGCAAATCATGAATGAATCATATCACCCTCAATTTTTAAGCTCCAAAGGATTTACCTCTCACAAATTGGAAGGCTAATTCCTGCGCAACCTAATTTTCATACTCTTTACAAAAGTGAGCAGTGCTCACCCAAGCATGAATTATTTTCGGACTTTTTGGTGTCATATGAAAGTTGAGTTTATGAGCTTTCCATACATATTAAACTCTTCCCCCAGAATTATATATTTTTTTATTCGGCAGCCATTTCAAAAGTGTATAGTTTTTTTTGGGACGCACTGTATAGTAATCTTAGAGGAGTTGAGTGGTTTAAACATACAAATAGGGGACATGCAAAGTTTGTGGGTTCGAGCCCCGGCAAAGGACCATTCTCCTGTTGGAAGACGTTTCTCTACCCAGGTTGTTTTTGTTTGTTTTGTGCATGGGAGATAATTGTTTGGATGGTGTGAGCATGAAAATCGGTAGCCTTGCTAAAGCTCGGGTGGTATTGGAGAGCCTTGAGTACCTTGTGTGTTGGATATATACAGTTAACAACTAAATTATTCATATCCCTTGTAAATTCGATGTTTTTTGTGTTTTTCGTAATTCAAGAAACATAAATCGGGACATATCAATTTTCACATATACGTAAAGAATTACAAAATTTGGTAAGGGTATCAATGATTTAGTTGATAACTGTATGAGCAGCTAGATTGTCTTTATATTCCTTTTGTTCATGTACATTTAATCGTTGTTTTTTTTCTTTCTTTCTATCCCTTCAAGTATTCGGTCTTCTTTGTTTACATGAATTCGTGCGTTTCATGCAGTCATGCACATGTTGAGTTTCCTTATAAAAATCCACTATATACTGCCCCGTCTCACAAAGAATTACGATATTGATTCGAATCGAACTTGATATTGATATCACTCCCAACTCTTTTCAAAAGAGATATAGGACATTATAGGTTTTCTTTTTCAGTCGCAATTCTTTACAGACCTGGGCCCCGTCTTATTAAAGGAATAGTTGAGTTCTGTTGCAGAGGGCGCTACACAAAATAATTTTTTTTGTGAGATAATGAAAAACTGAGTGTCAAATTTGAAAGAACATACAATTTAAATAACAAAATCATCTTTGTTTGATCAAAATCGGTTCAGAGACGGCTGAAATGTCCATACATATAACCATTTCTAATATTTGTGCGCTACCACAAATATTAGATAATTTGAACCAGCCGTTGAAAAAAAGATATAGCGCCTTATACGTTTTATTCCAGCCAATGCCGATGTTGGCTTTTTTGTTGGCTTTTTTGTGTAGGTTATAATACGCACAACCAGCCGGCCCGTGTATCGTTATTATTAATTAATGAATTAATTAACGGTCACCATATTTTTTTGAAAGTGGAGCTGAATTGGTATGATCGTATTGGCTAAATTCCACACATTTTGGGGTCTAAAATTACCTTCTGTTTGTTATAGCGCTTAGAGACTTCGGTGGTAAGTGCTTTATAAGAAACCTTGTTATTATTATTATTATTATTATTCATAAAAATTTTAGGTCCTAAAACTAAAAGAGCACTAGAAATGTCATAAATAATAATAAGAGCAATAACCATGCACTTTGAAGGCATTTGTGGCCTTAAACAAGAACTCAACTTTCCCTTTAAGAGTTGATATTAATCGCAACTCATTTGCGATTGATATCAATCGTAACTATGTACATAAGAGATAGGAGATTGCAAACTTGCGATTGATTTGGATCAATCGCAGCTCTTTATAAGACGGGGTCCTGGGCCTAGATGTCAACTAAATATGTAGACTAGGTGATTAGTTGACAACTAGCTTAGTTAGGTTTTAATGAATATGGGCCCAGAACTCCTGCGTCTATTCTATAATTTAGTCTCGTTTTTCTTTCAGGTTCCATCCTTTGGTAGTCCAGATGATATCCATATAAGCTATCTCCCTCTAGCCCACGTTTTCGAAAGGGGTAACATGGTAAGCGATACTTAACCATCCAAATATCCGTGATTGTGAGATGTCATGGTATAGTGGTTCATTCACTTGACTCTCAATCCAAGGGTTGAGGGTTCGAATCTCACCCCGGCACTAACGTCCTTTGGCAAGACGTTAATTCATGTTTGTAAATGGGTAAAATAATAATTGCAGAGCCCTCAGGAAGAACAGCATTGAAGTTGATGAGGCTTCCCTGGGTAAACAAAATTATTATAATAATTTTTTTTTTTTAATTATTATTATTATTATTACTATTACTATTATTATAAGTATTATTATTATTACTATAACTATTACTATTATGACTACTATCATTATTATAATTGTTATTAATTTCCTTTTTTCACATGTAACTTCGAAATTATTTAGTGTAAATGCAATACAACTTATGCTGTGTAGATGTCTTTATTGTTCACGAATATCAATTTTGTAAATATGCTATGTTTTGTTAATGTATTGTTTTTTGTTCATGTGAAATTAAAAAAAACTAAACTGAAAACTGAATAATCAGTGGCGTGAAGTGCGCCCAATCATCGAGGGGGCACCGACCACCATTGGGGGTACCGGTATTATTATTCGGTGGATACATTACCAAATTAACAAGGCCATTAATTTGGAGGGTGTGGAAGGCTGACATTGCATATAGCAATACCGTAGCAAAAATGTTCGATTCATTTTTTTTTATTGAATTATTGATTTCTCTTCGTTATCATATTCCCTTTATTTTACTTGTTGCTGTGTTTTCACATTTGGATCCCTAGGTAGACTAGAAAATGTGTTGTAGTCTGGTAATGGAACTGCTGAGCAGGGCTATCCATCTAGATATTTACTCATCTTGTATTATCATTTTAAAACATGGAGAAGGCCTATGTTTTGTTTTGTGTGTTTTTTTTTAACGGAAACCAAAAAATCACACCAAATCATGTCATACAATCACACTATAGGCTTGCCTCTAGAATAGGGTTTATGTATGTGGACAACCGGCGCACATGGTTAGGTGTAGGGTAGCGTTAGGTTTAGAGTTGGGATTACATGGTTAGGTGTAGGGTTAGCGTTAGGTTTAGAGTTGGGATCATAGGGTTAGGATTAGCTAAGAAACTTCATTGTCTGGATTGGTGAAGCGTTGATTAACCAACCAACCCAATAATTCAACGCTAATTAACACGCCTGTATTAGAAGGTAAATGTAAAAATATATGAGCAAATGAAATGGCACTTTTTTTTTCCTTTTCTCAACAGATCCATCCTTTTCCTCTCTCTTTCTCTCTGTCGCCTTCCCCAATTTGTCCCTTTTCATTTCTCCTTTTTTGTCTTTACTTTTTAATTGGAAATTTGTTAATGTTAATGTTAAGTGCAAGATGTTGAACAATTCTTCTTCATTTCTAATCTCATTTTTTTTTTTTTTCATGTCGATATTAGTGAATTTATTTGATTCTTTTATTTAATTTTGAACAATGCAACTATTGTTTGTATCAGTCTTTGAACTATTTTTACAAGGAATTTTCTTTCAATAAACCGAAAATGAAGAAAAAACACGGTCGTCTGGTAATTGTTGTGGTGGGGTATTATTCTATAGTTGTTCCTAACATAGACGCTGTTTAATTTCCTACAGTACCACGGAATGATACAAGGTTTTCAGGCTGGCTTTTTCCAAGGCGATCCCTTACTTCTACTTGATGACCTTCAGACATTAAAACCTACAGTCTTTTTCGGTGTTCCCAGGATCTTCAATCGAATACATCACCAGGTATGTAACACGTCGAACTCAGTAAGGACCAGCGAAGTCGCCTCCTTTGAGAATTCCAGTTAATATCGCTTTCATTTTTTTTCAGTTACATTTTCAAACATATTCAAACATTAGTGACATCTTTTTGATTTGTGTAACGTTTGTTTGCTTTGTTTTTGTCGTTTTTGTTTTTCTCCCTCCGTCTCCCTCTACACTTACTTCAGTCATAATTATGTTTTTTTAATTGTACGATTTTATGGATAATTTTTATCAAATTCAATTAATATTACGCCTATACATTTGCATTTTTCCCTTCTTGCAATATTTTTTCTCCTATACCTTTTCCAGGTGACGTTAGGAGTAGCCAATAGCAGTCCAGTGAAACGTTTCATCTTCAATTTCGCCTATCAACAGAAGCTGAAAAACCTACAAAAGTAATGCTTCTTCTTTTTCATAATGCAGTTTAGGTAATTTTAAGTTGCAAAATATATCAAGCTCATGTGATCAATGCCATTTTTCTTTCATTATTATTTTTCAACCGCTGTGTTTTCCCAGTTTTTTTTAACCAACTGTAATTAAATATGATTGCAAGTGTTTGAAAAAGTGTGATTCTCATCAAAGACCGTTAAGATTATCAGAAAGATACAAAATATTAGCTTCATTTTTGACATGTGATCACAACGATTCGCGTATTTTCACAAATTTAAAATAGTCAAGAGTAAAAACAATCAATTGTAACAAAAAAGGAATTAAAAAGATAATTTCTTACATGACTGTCAGATACATATTTTCTGCTAATTTGTGATTGGATTGTATGTTCTTTTCCACAAATAGCTTTATTAAATTCATGAATACAATTTCTTATTCTTCCTCCTCCTCTTCTTCTTCTCCTTCTTCTGCTTCTGTTTCTTCTTCTTCTTCTTCTTCTTCTTCTTCTTCTTCTTCTTCTTCTTCTTCTTCTTCTTCTTCTTCTTCTTCTTCTTCTTCTTCTTCTTCTTCTGCTACTACTAATACCACTATCTACTACTACTTCTTCTTCCTCCTCCTCCTCCTCTTCTTCTTCTTTTTATTCGTCTTCTTCATCTACTACTACTGCTCCAATCTTCATCTTCTTCATCTTCATCTTCTTCTTCTTTTCTCAGAGGAATCATGTCAAATGACACAATCTGGGACAAAGTAGTATTTAAGAAGATCCAGGTAAGAATTAAAATGATATTTTCAAGTCTATTAGAGTAAAAGGTGTTTTCAACCATTTTTGGTCGTGTGCAAGTAAGCAATGCTGTCAGATACAAAATGCAGTAATGAACAATGAGTTAAACATTGAAATAAAAAGTTAATTGTTCTAATTCATTTAAATGACAGTATGTTCTTAAAATTGTAGCCACAATTTTTTTAATAACATTTATTTACGTGGTTATACAATTAAATCTTATACTGATTTCCGGTGCTCCGATTTAATGTGTTAGTGTGACAAGGCTCCGGGCTTTGCTTCGTCAGGCATAATATGGGTTAGGATTAGGGTTACTATTTGGTTTTAAGTTTGGGTAAGGGTTTGGGTTAAGTAAAAAGTTTTGGTGAGGTAAAGTGTGAAAATGTAAAGAATTAAATGATAAATTTAGAGTATGTATATATAGAGAGCTACTCAATTGAACGTTTATAGTAAACCTTTCGTCAATGTAAGGTATAAAGTTCAAGAAGGTCATTATGATAATCAGACCCAAAATGACTCTATTGAATTTTATCTAAATTTTCTTTTAAGGATATCTTTGGCGGAAGGATACGCTTTTTGTTTTCTGGTGCAGCTCCCATCTCGGCGGAAGTTGCTACATTCTATCGAATCACAGTGGGATGTCCGGTACGTTTGAATTTTAATAGATTTAGAGTACTGAAGATTAAACATGTTAAATACGCCAATTTGATAGGGATTAAGAGAGAGGGGAGAAAGAAAGAGAGAAAAGACAAAAAGAGAAAAAAATTGAAATACAGCGTTTCAAACAACATGAATTTAGCATGGTAAGTGAAGGGAAATTTGCCCTCCTATACTTTTGGCAAATGCATCTTTCAAACTTGATGTTAAACGTGTCATAACACTATTCTTTTTTGTCTTTTTTCGGCTGCTATTTTCGCTTTAGACTGGTTGTGTGACATTTTATCTCAATCAAATGCCTGTTGGACACGATGCGTTATTACCTGTGCTAATTAAAACGTAAACACAATTACCTTATTCGCCTGTGACTTGCCGTAATTGGCGCACTGTATATTTTGCAGTCATTCCTAATTGGACGATGTCATCCTCGCATGGTGCGTCAAAGACCGAGACAATCGGTGACGCAGTCCCAGTACGTCAGGCAAGAAGACGCCTCGTGTGCAACAGGCATTCTCAATGGCACGTTGTACTGACGCATTTCTTTCCCCTTTTTTTCTCCAGTTTTTCGAGGGTTACGGACAGACGGAAACCACCAGCGTCATCAGTCACTCAGTCGATATCGATATGACGTCAGGTCACGTGGGTGTGCCGGGAGGTGACATGGAGGTCAAGCTGGTCGACGTCCCCGATCTCAATTACCATGGCAAGGACGATGAGGGCGAGGTGAGAGAGTTCACTTATATAATTACTTCTATTTGTTGCAAGGTGTAGGTTATGTCATTCAGCATACTCGGACTTGTACATGCTGCCCCAGAGCTATCAAATAATGTCTCATACAATTGGCTATTTTTTTTAAATTGCCATGAGAAAGGTTTCTTCCTAAATTAATTGATAAACTCAATGACATTTTCTTGCAGGTTTCTTACTTATTTCGGTTTTGTTTTTCACTTTTCGCTGGAGGTGAAAGTTTAGACCATTGCGCTGTTAGAACTGTTCTATAATAAGTCCTAACCTTATTAATAATAATAATAATAATAATAATAATATTCCGCTTTTATATAGCGCTTAATACAATGTCTCTAAAATAGCTTTACTTGTGCAAGATCAAACAACTGTTGCGACGTTAATGGATTCTTAGTTGTAAGAATACTCCTCACGGAGTGGAGATGGCGAACACGTTTTTATTTTTTCGTCATTATCAATGCCCACTTGTAAGTTTAAATTTTCAAATGACAGGTTGAAATATAAAGTGCGGCTTGTCTGAACTCACTCTTTATCTTAGATATGCGTTCGTGGAAAGAACGTATTCACAGGGTACTACAAGGATCCTGAGAAAACCAAAGAAGCTTTGGACGAGGATGGATGGCTGCATACGGGTGATATAGGCCGATGGAATGAGGTAAGCGGCTAAAAATGAGTGTCTTTTTCAGAATATCCGGTTAATTTCAAATTTATCAAAGGCTCGTTCAGGTTATCAAGCGGCTAAACCGCTGCGGTTTTTATGCCTCCGCAACGAAGTAGCCGGAGGCATTATGTTTTCGGGTTGTCCGTCCGTCCGTACGTACTTACGTCCCGTTCTACTGATCGCGTCATCTGAAGAACCGATTGATGGATTCCCGCCAAACTTGGGTCATGTATGTATCTTGCAGATCCAATGAACTGATTAGATTTTGGGGTCGCGAGGTCAAAGGTCACAGGGCTCATTATGTATGCAAAAATAGCTTGTGAACGCATTATCATTAGAACCGACGGATGAATTACTATCAAACTCAGGACATGTATGTGTATCTTGCAGAGCCAGTGAACTGATTAGCTTTTAGAGTCATGAGGTCAAAGATCAAAGGGTCATACATGTATATGAAAATAGCTTGTAATCACAGCTTGGATTACAATCAAACTTGAATTCTAAAAATTGTTTCTGTTTTGGTTTGTAAAATCATTGTGGACTGCACGCAGTCGAAAATCCATCTAGTTTTAATGATGACGTAAAGTGTAATACACACAGCTCAGCGAATACACGCAAGTCCTTTGTTGCCGTTACACGTTAAAACCGCGGCGGTAATTTTTGCAGCGGTTTACCGCGCCATATCTGAACAAGCCTTAATGGTAATCTAAAATCGTCATGCTATAGTATTCTGCATTTGTATATTATCTTTGGGGCAATATTATGTTCTTATGTTGTTTGGAATAGAGACTTGAATCATTTGCATGTTTTATGTATTCTAATTATTTTGTTTTTGGTATATAGGCCTATTGGGGTTTTTTCGAACTTTTACTTAGTTAAACAATCGTTTGACGTCTAGAACTTAGTACTATTCATTTTAGTCAACTTGGTTACAGGATCTATCGTTAAGACATTGTTGACTACATTTCTCGCGACAATGAATAGTGAATAATGTTCTCACATCCCAGATCTTCAATAGCCTTTTCCGCATAAATGTTAAACGAGAAAAAAGGGATATAATTATAACATCTATTGTCCAGATTTACCAGTAATAATTAGTTACAGTCATAATTGTTGTATTATCTTGCATAATGCTTCTTTTCTTTCCTACCTAACTCACGCTTTAGAACGGCACGCTCTCGATCGTTGATCGTAAGAAGCAGATTCTGAAATTGGCACAGGGTCTCTACGTCGCACCAGAAAAGATCGAAAATGTATACACCAGGCTGCCGCTCCTTATGCAAATCTACGTCTATGGTGACAGTATGAGAGTGAGTATTATTTTATTGAAAATAATGGGCTCCTTCCCCCTCTCTCTCTCTCTCCGCTCTCCTCTCTCCTCCCCTCTCCTCTCTCCTACCCTCTTTCATTGGTGTTTTAAATTCATATATTTGTACTTTCTTTCTTTCTTTCTTGACAGGATTTTATTGTAGGAATAGTGGTTCCCGATCCACAAGAGTTAGAGAAAGTAGCTAAATCTGTCGGAGTTACTGGATCGTTTGAAGAACTCTGTCAAAACAAGGTAGGCATAAATTATTGTAACAATAATAATAGAAATAATGATAATGATAATAATAATAATGATACAGTCAAACCTGCTTTAGTGACCACCTGTCTACAAAGACCACCTGTTTACAAAGACCACATTTTTTGTTTCCCTTGAAAATGGTTTCTCATTGAAACATGTACTAAAGGAACCTGTCTACAAAGACCACCTGTCTACAAAGACCACTTTTTATGTTTCCCTTGGGCGGTCGCTATAGACAGGTTTGACTGTACTACTACTAATAATAATGATAATTTAAAAAATCATTATTATTATAATAATTATAATATTTTTTTTTTTTAAATATTCATAATCTTAATTATCATATTTAAAATCATAATCTTATAATTATGATAATCTTAGTAATTGTAATGATAATGATAATAATGATAACAATAATAATAATAATAATACAAATAATGATAATAATAATAATGACCATATTACCTTTTCAAAATTACTAATCATCAACCTCTTTTTTTCTTCATTTTTTTCACTCTAATAACAGAAAGAAGTAGAAAAGAAGTTTGTTTGAAGGCCAAAGAAATTGAAGATAAATGTCTGATAGTAATGAAAGCGTATCACACCTCAGGCGTATACTCCGAAATCCGAATAATCATGGCTCAAGAAACCATGATAATCTGAAATTTGGCATCTCGTTATCAAAATCCCGTCATTTGTATCTCTGCAGACTATGTCTCGAATCCATATTTGGTGTGTTGCAATACTCTTTGAATACATTAGCCAAACAATTGTAAAACAATTGTTTTTAAGGTAATATGCAGATACATTAATCAAGTACATTTTCAGCCATTATTAGCCAAATGTTTTCACTGAGTTGAATACAATGCAATGCTCGAACGAGTCAAATGTGCTCTTTCTTAACGTCAGATAATTTTTCAGATATCGTCAGTTTCATTTTCGTTCTTAATGGAATATCTAACACTGTTTTCCTATTCTCATTTTGTAGAAAGTGGCAGAAGGAGTCTTAAAAGTACTTCAACAACACGGGACAACAGAAGGACTTAAAGGATTTGAGCAGGTACAAAACTTACTCTCTTTGTTTCTCTTTGAATTAAATCTCTGCAAAACGAAGTCAAAGCTAGAAAAGTGTTGACTTGTCAAAGCTAGAAAAGTGTTGACTTAGAAACTGGCGACATATACCTTGTATAAAACAAAATCAGAAATTTATTGTTTCACAAGTCAGATTTCTCTCGGAGAGAATATATTTTTATAAAGGGCATTAGGATGGGCAAACTCAAACACGATGAAAATAATTTGGTAGTTGTGATGTTCCTGGTTTGGTGGTGATTTGGTGCTATCAGAACGGTGGTCTTTGTGGTGCTGTTGGTGCTTTGGTGATTTTTTGTGTGAGGTGGTGATGATGATGGTGGTGGTGGTGATGATGGTGGTGGTGGTAGTGATGGTGGTGGTGGTGGTGGTAGTGATGGTGTTGGTGGTGATGATGATGATGGCAGGTGGTGTTGCTGATGATGGTGATAGTGGTGATGGTGGGGGTGGTGGTGAAAGTGGTATTGGTGATGTAGGTGATGAGGTTGGTGGTGGTGGTGGTGATGGTGATGATGATGTTGATTGTGCTGGTAGTAGTGGTGATTTTGTTAGTTTTGTTAGCAATAGGGATGGTAATGATAGCGATAGTGGTGATGGCAGTCGTTTATGGTGCGGCAGACGTTGATGTTGATGTTGATGGTGGTGGTTGTGGTAGTGGTGGTGATGGTGGTGGTGGTGGTGGTAGCAGACGTGATATATATAGCCTTGATATGACATGCTAGTGTTTCTTCAGATGGTGATTCCAATACAAATACAATTCTCTCCCGAAACAGGTACAAGCGATCAGTCTCAACCCCGAGCCGTTTAGCGAACAGAACGGCCTGTTGACACCAACGCTCAAGTCAAAGCGACAGGAGATGAAGAAGGCATTTCAGGAACAACTCGACGAACTCTACGCAACGACAGCCACAGACACAATGTCATAGCCAAATTAAGCAATCTCTTATCATAATCATTATCAATTAATTTGTTAAGTTTTCCAATCTGATTGCTGTTACCATAGACAAGCTCAATCAATAATCTCTTTTCTTGGTTGGGGTGAAAGTTCAGCTATTTCGTCAAGTGTTCGTTGTAATGTCAGTTTGTCACTAAGTTGTGTAGAAATATAGGCAAATTCACCTGTAATTGAACACGGGGCATTTCATTCTTTTGTTCAAAATGAAGGATCAAACTGTTTTGCTTGGGGAAAGTGGTTTATTAGCATTCCAAAATTTCTCTCACAGGTTCATATGTCGATGAAATTTTAGTCTTGAAAGATTCACACAATATACTAGAAAAAAATAGAAAATATATTTTTTAAATATATATCCGGGCACCTCGATTGCCGAATATGTCAGAATGTCAGAACTTAAAAAATCCCCCCTCCTTTCACCCCACCCCACACCACGCCTCGTACCTTATGACCCAAGATGACATTACAATCAATACACTGCCAATGGATCGTGACATCCATCAATCTGAAAATGTATTTCATCAACCTGAAATTATAAAAACTGAAATTTTGTTACAATTAACTCTGTGATCCCATTCCGATGTTTAAGTGCAATTTCATAAAATTAGAAGAGAGCGAGTTCACGCTGTATTGGCATGACGTTTCAATATTTCTTTCACAAGTTTTTGTAGTTCATGCTTTCATCACTGTTCGTGGGTACTAAATGATTTCAAATTGTATAGAATCAGCTGGTAAAAACAGTTGTTTTTTTCCTTATATTTTAGCATGTATTAATGTCAAAGGTCACTCAAATATTTACACTTTTTTCATTTCTGTTTCTTTCAATGTAAAAAAGATGAATATATTTATCATAGTATAGATAATGTAGATAGAGTATGTGAAATTATTATTAATATTATGAGCACAATATTATTAGGTAAATTGCTAAGAAGTTTATTTTAAATGTATTTCGATAGTTACACGATGGGTTGTTCTACGAGAAGAAGTTAATAAACAACTAATTGTTTCAGTATTGTGTCCCTGTTATCAATGATATTTTGTTGTCTTATATTGCATGCACATTATGAACAGTTCTGCTTGTACATATGATAATTTTGTGGTTTTCATAGATGAAAATGAATGATCAAGAGTCGATCCGAATTCCTCAAATATTATTCATATTATGATACAGAAAACTGTCATTAGTTTAATCTAGTTTTTGACGACTCGTAAGCTTGCCACATGCTTCACTGACATATACCAACCGCTCGTGTAGTCAGGGTGTAGTCAGGATGTATTCTACCCATACAAATACTAATAGAAAACTTTCATTAATATTCACATATCATTGACGGGTTTTCTATCTATAATTCTTTACGAGACGTACTTATTTTCTTAGATTTAACTGTGTGTGTGTGTATTGGATTTTTACAGACGTGTATCAATCAGATATGATTATTTACGTCTGGGGACCGACCTTTAAACGTCACCATCCGAAAGACGTGACTCAGTTTCGAACCTGCGTCCTCGGCTGAATCAGTTTGTAACTTCCACTGTTAGCTGGATTACAGGCGCACGCCACGACGCGCATGCTTCTCTTAATATACTTTTAAACATAGTAATACAAACTCATAATCCCAAACTAAACTACAGAGGGAATGTGCTTTACATGATACTTGTTTAAGTCCCTTAAAGTTATAGTACAAAATTATTCTTAGACTGAAGAAATACACTTGATTAGAATAAATTGTATTTATTTCTTGCTATCACTGACAATTTAAAGACCGCATTCCAGTATTGATCAGGCTCTTTCGCGGTTAATCTCTTGCATATTGTCCACATTATATGCGACCTGTGTGAATTTACTGCAAAAATTTGTGATATGAATTTTAAAAAGTTGGACTATTCTGAACGAAAGTTATTTGTTATACAATTTTTCTTCAGGTATGTGCTCTCCTGATACAAAGTGTATTCCCAATCGGGAGTTTTATAGACGACATGAACTTAATATTTCCAGAGTAATATTCACCTTTTGAAAATGTTTAATGTTGATTTTATTTTCGGGTGAACAACTACGCAGTTAATGAAGGGGAATGTAACGTATCATACACATCTGTTTCAAAATATTGTGTAAAAACTTTCAGAATTTTGTTACAATGCAATCAAAAAATTTTATGTATGTTATTTTACGATAAAATAAAAGTAATGAATAATGCTATTAGTTAGAAGTTGTGTTTTTTAACGAATTTCAATGAATTTGCTTTTTTTTTCATTGATTAGAAAAGAACTTCTCATTACTCAACTCTACTAATGTATGCATTCTTCATAAACAAAATTTGTTTTGGGGGCTTTTTAGATTTTTGTCTATCTAATCAGCTCAACTTTTCAGTGGAGTGGACTTGTACTTTAAAAGAATAATAGTGTTTCATTATTCTTATCAGGTGAATGAAATAGTTTGTATCGAGGCACTTCACAAAGACGTATGCATTAAACTTGGTTACATTACGAATCTGTGTTGTGAGGACCCTACGTCACAACCGACTCGCTCATTAACTTGTTTTTTGCTCATTAAAAAAAATTATTAAAAATAAATCTGAGCACCATTTTCCAAAACCAAGTTCTATTTGGGCTTTTAAGATTTTGTCTATCTAATCAGCTCAACTTTTCAGTGGAGTGGACTTGTACTTTAAAAGGTCATACAAATTAAAAGTATTAAAGTCGGAGAAGGGATTTCACGTAATTACATGTTTCAGAGCTAGGTTTACCTATGTTTTACTCACTTCACCGAAGCTCCCCCCCCCACACACACACACCTCTCTCTCTCTCTCTCTCTCTCTCTCTTTCACTCCTTTCTGTCTCTTCCTCTCCTATCTGTCTCTCTCCCAGCCTCTCACTCTCACTCTCTCTCTCTCTCTCTCACATGCACACACACACACACTCTCTCTCTCTCTCTCTCTCTTTCTTTTGTCTCTCCTGAATGTGATTTTGTACAAATAAGATAAATATGTTTGTATAAAATCATATCATTACAAACAACGAGATTTCATTCACTCGTTTCCAGACAAAACAAAGGTTGAGTATCTTCTTGGACTATAATTAACACAACTTGAAAGTGACTTTTGAAAGATAGTATACGATTGAAAACCAAACACAGAATTTGTCATTCTGTAAAATTCAGAGGAAGAGAAAGAGAAAAAAAAGGGGAGATACGAGGAAACGGACAAGAAAAGAAAATGTCCTGCTTCCTCAATTGATGGCATTATTAATGGCATGGCCTTCACATCACCGAAGCCACCCCCTCCCCCCCCCCCTATTTGCCCCCTTGATGGCTCTACCATAATAGAGCTATATATTGGAGTTGCCCCCGGCCCCGTCTCTCCCGCTATCTCTCCTGTCTCTCCTGCATGGGCTTTGGTACAAATAAGATAAATATGTTTGAATAAAATAATATCATTATACAAACAATGAGATCTCGTGCACTCGTTTCGAGCCAAAAATAGGTTGAGTATCCTTCTTGGACTATAATTAACACTGCTTGAAAGTGACTTTTCAAAGACGATACAATTCAAAACCAAACACAGAATTTGTCAGTATGTGAAAAAATGCCAAATTTTCAAACGATGAAATAAAGAAACTTTTCATTTCAAGGTAATAATCGTACAGACTGGTCATTAATTATTTCGCTCTTAGTCAATTGCACCCTGAAAAATCATAACTTGATTTTGGTCTTAGAATGAATAATAATAATAATAATAGTCATAATCAGTAGCTTGTTCGTATGGTACAATAATAATACTAATTTTATATAGCGCTTAATACATCGATGATGTCTCTAAACGCTTTACAGAATATTACCCCGGTCATCGGATTCAGGCTTGCCCGCACACAATGTATGCACACCAGGCATCATTTAAGCGCACAATTGCTCATCTAACCACATTAACTTTCGCATCCTACCGGGTACCCATTTAACACCTGGGTGGAGAGTGGCAAATGTAGATTAACGTCTTGCAAAAGGACAAAGGACAGGTATGATACTTGTTAATGAAAATAAAAATGTAAATGATAAACAGTGATAGAGATGATCATGATAATGATCATGATGGATAATGATGATGATAATTATAATGACTATGATTCGAATCCTCAATAACCTGATAATTTAAAGTCATGAGAACACACCAAGCACGATAGCAACTACCTTCGAAAAAATCAACCTAAAGCAATTTCAATAGACCGTTTCACGATTAGCACAATGTCCCAAATGACCCCGAATATCCACAGATTTTCAAAACAGGAAGAGGTCCTTTTATCACTCCTACAGCGATGGAGGTGCTACATAAATACCCGGTGGGGTCACTCAATGTGACTTAGGAACCGCATGACCGTTACCAAAATCGCGGAAAAAGGGGTCAATTTCAAGCAATGTCCGCGGACAAAATTATATTCTTCGAAATATAGAAAATAGGGGTGCACAGGTGTCCTCGAAATTGATAAATAGGGGTCAGGAAAAGGGAAAAGAGAAAACCGGGTAAATTTGCGAAAGTGTCCTTACAATCTTTTTAAAAAGGGTATCCCATAGTACGATTTTGTCCTTGTTTTGACGTAAAAAGGGGGTTAAATTTCACAACATGTCCTTGAAATTGACCGCAAAAGGGGGTTATTTGCATTTGTGGTAAAGGCTGGGTCGTACGCGTCACCCTGCGGGGGAGTGACCCCACCGGGCATAAATAGCCTTTGTTTCCCATTTTCAAAGAATACTTGAGTGCACTGCTTGTGCATAAAATAATGAATAATGATTACATAACTTTCATGAGCACGTATCCAGCATTTTGTCTCCGTGTATTTCACAATTTGATCTGCAATGACCTTTATCTGCTCATGCTCAGACTGCAACTATGAACTGACTTATTCCCTCATGCGTCACGTATTGAAATGTGCGAGCATGAAAATTAATGACGTATTACGTAATCCGAACATGATTAGGACATACAATAGGGCGTTGAAATTGCACTTGAGTTGATGGTTTGTAAATAGTTGAGATATATCGTGTTACCATAACTTTATAATGCACAATGCCCACTTAACCCCTTCAAAGTTTTAATAGACCCCCCCCCCCTTCTCTCTCTCTCTCTCTCTCTCTCTCTCAATAAACACAACAAAAACCAAAAGAAAACATGGAATAACCCCGCTCACATAATTTCCACACCAAAACCTAGATAATGTCAAACTTCTGCAAAACCATGAGCAACAGCAACAAAAATTATCAAATTAACAAGAACAAATTAAAGTGCGTAAAGTACGTTGAACTAGAGGCATGGGGGTCGAAACTCAAAATGTATGTCAAAATTATCTTAAATTATTTCCGAGGCATGACTAAGAATACAACGTTGATAATTATCACACTCAAGTAGGCCTATACATAGTGATAAAAAATTGAAGTCATGTGATCACGCCATGTTTATTTAGCCAGTCATGTATGGAATGAAGTAGGTCTTTCTAGACGAAAAGTAACATATAGTTTATTTTTATTAAAACAGGATGTCTGCTACCCTATGGGATGTGTAGGGGCGTTAATCCCTCACCGTGTCTCATTTTTTTTCGGGGGGAGCAACCTTGTTCGACAATTTTCTTTAAAATGCAAATCCCTCGAAAATGATCACATTTTCCCTTTCGGTGGACAATAAATCTGAAGATGTTGTGTTATTTTGTATTGGAAACTACCACGTTAATCCCCCCCCCCGCCCCATTCTAAAAGGTTTAGCGATGCACCCTGACTCCAATAGGCATGTTATGATCTCGTTCTGATATGATACCCGGTACATGAAGGGTTTTAAGATATTCTGAAGCCTATTTAAAACAGAGCAATCTTTAACCATTCATTAAATAATCATATCTGATTGATACACGTCTGTAAAAACCCAATTACACACACACACAACCATTTGCATTAGGGCCTACAATATTGAAAACGTTTTTAAGCATTGGCTCACCGTTTTGTTATTCATAGTTCGTTGACGTTGCTCATCAGCCTATCGAGATTCGCAGACCAAGACAGTTTATAAAGAGGCGTGTACCGGGGCGTGTACTCACTTTGATCAAAATAATACTCGAATATCTACGAAATGGGAAATTAAATACGAGCTAACGTAGAAGGCATACGGCAGTCGACAAATTTTTCCAAGTGTACAATTCGGAGTGAGAAGAGTAAAAATAATTGTGAATTGAGAAACTGATTCAGTAAGTGAGCATATTCTTTTCTTTATTTTATAGGTCTACCCTTTCTTCATCAATTTTGATTTAACCGCTTTTCCGATAATAATCGAAATTAAAAGAAACTGAAAGCAAAATCTTTGTGTAACGTTTAATTAGATAACTAGTAATATATATATATATATATATATATTGTTTAATGTCTGATGAAAGACGCCAGACAACAAATCAAATACTAGACCTCCATACAGAGGCGGCGGAGCGACTTCCAAAGTGGGGGGCACCAACAAAAAAGGACACTTTCTGGAGAGAAAAAAGGGCACCTTCAAAGGGAAATCTCAAAGCGAAAATATACAAGTGTTTAGACATTGGTATATACCCTATATTGTGATTACATTATCAGGGATGATTTCAATATTTGTTTCTCTTTATACATCATAATAATAAGATTTTGCTTAAGCATCATACATTGCAGTTGGGTGTGATGGTCTGAAATTCATTTGAGAGCGAGCAAAGCGAGCGAGGACAAATTTTAAGATTTGTGAGGCCGCAGTGCGAAAAATTGCATTTTATAAAGAGGAAAAATCCAATCCTGATGGGGTTATAAGCACATTCTCATAACGGAAGACTAAAAAGACCTTTGATAAGTAACATAATTTAAAAATCTATAAATGCGAGCGAGCGTAGCGAGCGAGCTTTGGGGGAAATTGCTCATAGTCGTTTGAAATTAGGGGCACGTTTAATGACGAGAGGGAAAGGGGACACTTATCGAAAGGGATAAAACACTTGTTAGAAAAGTAAAGGAGCACGTGTCAAAGTACAAAGGCTAATTATCAGAGGTGAAAATGGGGCACTTCTTACACCTAAAGAAAGAGGCACTCACCAGGGATGAAAAAGGAACTTATGAGAATGGGAAATGGGCATTATTTTGTCGACGGAAAAGAGGCACCAATCAGATTTTGATAGGGGCATTTATGGGAAGTGAAAAGGGGCATTTATGAAAAAGGGATAGGTTCCTTATTAAAAAAGGAAAAGGGGCACGTATCAAAGTTAAAAGGGTAATTATTAGAGGTGAAAAGGGGCACTTATCGCATCTGAAAAGGGGCGCTGACCATATATGAAAAGAGGCACTCATGAGAATGAAAAGGGGCACTTATAATAAAGGGAAATGTGCATTTTTTGAAAGAAAAGGGGCACCGATCAAATTTTAATAGGGGCATTTATCGAAGGTGAAAGGGGGCTTTTATCCGAAGGGGGAAGTGGCTCTTATTAAAAAGAAAAAGAGGCACATGTTTAAATAAAAGGGGCATTAATTAGAGATAAAAAGAGCACTTATTAGGAGGGGAAGGGGCACTTGTCAAAGTAAAACGAGTATCTCTGAGAATTGAATAGGGTCATTTACAAGAGATGAATAGGGGCACTTATGAGAATGAAAAGGAACTATTTTGATAGGTGAAAAGGGGGCTTTTATGAGAAGGGGATGGGGATTTTTTTAATGGGGGCACTTATCATTAGGAAAAGGGGCACTTCTTACAAAGGGAAAGGGGCACTTGTCAAAGCAAAAGGGGCACCTCTCAGATTTGAATAGGGCAATTATCAGAGGTGAAGGGGGCGCTTATCAAAAGTGAAAGGGGCGCTTCTCGTACCTGAAAAGGGGCACTTACTAGAGTTTAAAAAGGGCACTTCTGAGAATGGAAAATGGGAACTTGTCGAAGGAAAAGGGGTACGTGTCAAAATAAAAGGGGCACTTATCAGAGGTGGATAGATGAAGGGGCACTTTTAAAATTAATAGGGGCACTTGTCAAAGTAAAAGGGGCATTTTCCTATGTAAAAAGGGGCACTTTGTGGTACTTGAAAAGTAGGGGCACTGTGCCCCCCGGCGCCGCCTCTGCCTCCATAGATTCACAATTTCCTTCCCGCTATGAAAATGTCTTTGTAAATTTCATATTCAGTCGCAATATTTTTGAAAATCAAGTACTCCCACCCACGTATTCCACCAACGAAGTGTTCTCCAGTGGCGTATATAATTATCTAGGGATGATGTAGCCTATCCGATATGCGTCGGGCTTTCTGGCAAGTATGCTAATCGCGTTATGGAGAAGGACAATCGGCGAGGGCGTCAGCCAATTGTCCGTAACGCGATTAGTATACTTGCCAGAAAGCCCGTCGCATATCGGATAGGCTAGGAATGATGGCGCGCGGGGCAAAAATATAAATCGAATCCAAAAGATAATATATCAGCTGCATGTGTCTTTATATTATAGTTATATCGACTGCTACGAGAGGACTAGCTGTTTCTATACGCTCAAGGGATAGTTGAATCCCCTGCTATCACCCCTCGGCGCGCCGCCCACCCAGGCGCGCCGAGGGGTGATAGCAGGGGATTCAACTATCCCGCGAGCCAGTATAGAAACAGCTAATCCTCGAGTATTAAAGCAGTCAATATGACTTTTATATGCCGAATTAAAACAAAAATCTACCAAGAATTCTTCCCAGGTCAAAAAAACAGTTGGGGACCAGTTGAAAGCAACTGGTACTGGTACCAGTTGATTCCAGTTAAGTGAACGGGTTTCAATATGGAAATTGGTATAGTGGAATCAACTGGAATCAACTGGTACTGGTACCAGTTGGAATACCAGTTGTCAACTGGTACCAGTTAGGACCAGTTGAAAGGACCAGTTGAAACCACCAGTTGATTCCAGTTTAGTGAACTGGTTTCAATATGGAAATTGGTATAGTGGAATCAACTGGAATCAACTGGTACTGGTACCAGTTGGAATACCAGTTGTCAACTGGTACCAGTTAGGACCAGTTGGAATACCAGTTCTGAACTGGTACCAGTTGATTCCAGTTAAGTGAACTGGTTTCAATATGGAAATTGGTATAGTGGAATCAACTGGTACCAGTTGGAATACCAGTTGTCAACTGGTACCAGTTGTCAACTGGTACCAGTTAGGACCAGTTGAAACCACCAGTTGTGAACTGGTACCAGTTGAAAAACCGTGAGTAGATATTTCCAGTTGATTTACCAGTTGAAAACCAGTTGATCATTTAGTAACTTCCAGCAATCAACTGATAATCAATCAATAATCAATAATCTTTATTGCATGGCATCTGGCGACCAACTGAGCCATATTTATATAGACTCTTGCAATTGCTCCATCACATAGATCATTTGAAGTGAATTACAGTTGTGTATATAAATGAGTGATGAAGAGTTTGTACATACATATATACAAAATTGTACATGTTTTTACTGGTTATTAATTACATATATCAGTATTTATATATTTTTCGTCTTAAATTAGATGTAAAACATGATCAGACATATATAATATACTTGTCAATGATTGACTAAGAAACTATAAATCACAAAATTGATGTGCATTGTCACATTTGCTTGTTAGATCATGATAATTACATTTTCTGTGAAAACATGCAAATTAATCATGAATATGCATAAGATACATTGAACTGGTTTTTCAACTGGTATTCTACTGGTTTTAACTGGTAAATCAACTGACAATCTTCAATTGGTTTCAACTGGTAAATCATCTGGTAATCATCTATTGGTTTCAACTGGTAATTCAAGTGGTAATCATATTTTGGTTTTCAACTGGTAAAGCAACTGGTAATCATCTACTGGTTTTCAACTGGTAAATCAACTGGTAATCATCTACTGGTTTCCAACTGGAATCAGCTGGTATCAAATGGTCCAGTTTGGCCACTGTGCTGCAACTGGAATGAAGTTAAGAACTAGTAGATTTACCAGTAAGGCCCATTGGTTTTAACTGGTATCAACTAGGCTAATAATATACCAGTATACGCCTATAGTTTTCAAATGGAATCAGCTGGAAACACCCATTGGGTTTCAATATGTTCCAATCGGAAACAACTGGTCTCAAATGGTCCACTTTGGTTGTATATGGGTTTTAAACTGAAATCAACTGGTAGATGTACCAGTAACGCCTATTGTTTTTAACTGGTATCAACTGGTGTAACAATATACCAGTATGGTCAATTGGTTTCAACTGGAATCAACTGGTTTGTTTTCAGCATGTGCCAGTAGAGTCAATGGGTTTCAACTGGGATATACTGGTGCATGTGAAGTTTACCAGTTGTGTCAACTGGTTTCAACTGGTACAACTGGTACCAGTTGAATCCAGTTGAAACCAGTAGAATAAACTGGCACATATTCCAGTTCCGTCAACTGGATTCAACTGGTACCAGTTGATTCCAGTTGATACCAGTTGAAAATCCAACTGGTTTCAACTGTTTTTTTTACCTGGGTTACCTTAGCCTTTTAGTGAGTAAAAATTTGTTAAAACATCACAGAAAATCTGAAACACTGTCATTAATCTTCGCTTAAAAAATGAGTGAAAGTTTCAATCATTTGGGAATCGCAGACAAAGAGCACTGTATGGCGTCCGTGCTCGCACGTAGACAATTTTAACACGCAAACAAAATGGGGATCGCAGTAAACCAATGGGAATCGCAGGATAATGAGGATATGAGGGTAGAAACTTTTAACTAGGCCCTGTGGGCTATTGCTATGCCCTGTGAGTTGGGCATGGCTTGAAATCACGACTCCAATTTCGACCAATCAGATGGCTAGATTTCTAAAGTGAGGTATATAATATTGAATAATGGGATAACGAGCGAAGGAAGGCTCATTAAGCTTACAGTATTGAAGAAAAGAAGACTTCTTGAAGAGAAGGTACGTAAGAAAATTGAGAGGCTTGGGAGGATACATTTTCTCTTTTTTAGCATGCACCTTTTTTAATCTTTTTTTTTTTTATCCATGCACACTTACGTATGAGGCGTGAGCCAAACTATTTCTAGCTTTTATTTTTCATATTTCGAATATGAGGGCATTGAAGAGCTATTCTTTGCAGGAAATGTGTCTTCCATAATAGTCTTCCAAACTGATATTAACAGAATGAGAAAACCCGCAGATCATTTCTTACCAAAGGTCAATCATTCCCTTTAAATAGAAATAACATGATTATTAATTTGCAGACAGATCTCGCGTCAATCACATGCTTTATTATCTCTTTATTTGATTAATCAGGGGCATTGTATACACACATAGGTGCAGCGCACTTATTATAGTTCGACGACCTTATAAAAAAGTGCAGAAATTTTCCAAAGACTCATTCAGCAATTCCATTCATTTAAAAACAAATACGGCGTCATCAGACATCGGCGCAGAGGGGTAGAATGGGACCACAAAAAAAAATCGACCGCGCGAATTCTGGAACGAGCGGCTCATTCTAGGAACATAGTAACAATAATTTAACTCCCTGAATTGAATTGAATTGATTAGTAGTAGAAGTGACAGTAGTAGTAGTAGTTGTAGTATTATAATTAGTAGTAGTAGTAGTAGTAGTAGTAGTAGTAGTAGTAGTAGTAGTAGTAGCAGTAGTAGTAGTAGTAGTAGTAGTAGTAGTAGTAGTAGTAGTAGTAGTAGTAACAGGCGCGCCGGAAGCAGTTTGGGATTGGGGGGGGGGCAAACATTCCAGGGAGCTCACCTTTCAGGGGCAGTGGCGTAATGAGCAAAAACGTTTGGCTTGGGGTCCAGGGGCTTTCCCCTGGCGGGGGTCAAGGGGCGGAGCCCCCGGAAGCTCAGGGGTTCTAGGCATTAAATTACGGTCAGATAAGCTAATTTAGATACCTTATTTGTGACACTGGCAGGTCACTGATTAGCGTGGTGTCCAGGGGGTGAGCCCCCTGAAGCTCAGGGGTTTTAGCCATTTAATTATGGTCAGATGAGCATCCATGGGCCCGCCTTAGGGCTAATGGTGGGGTCCAGGGGGCAGAGCCCCGGAAGCTCAGGGGTTTTGGGCATTTAATTACGGTCAGATGAGCATATTAATTAATACCTTATTTGTGACACTGGCAGGTCACTAACTGGCGGGGGGTCCAGGGTTTGAGCCCCACGAAGATCAGGGGTTTTAGGTATTTAATTACGGTCAGATGAGCATCCAAGGACCCGCATCATGGCCCTCGGTGGGGTCCAGGGGGCGGAGCCCTCGTAAGCTCAGGGGTTTTAGGCAGTTAATTACGGTCAGATTAGCATATTTTGATACCTCATTTGTGACACTGGCAGATCACTCTCTCTTTCTTTTTCTCTTTAACATACTTTTTCAAAAAAGTGAGGGGGGCTCGAGCCCCCGATCCCCGCCGTTCTGCAGGCACTGACATGAAGGCCTCTTAATAAGCATATTTTTGCCTGACTGTTTATTTGGGAATTTGTAATTTTCCAAATGACGCATAAAAAAAGTAAAAATCATGTCATTTCAGCAACATTTGTAAATCGCTGGTATCGAATTAGAAATAAACCACGTTGAATTTTATTTGGGGGGCGACTGCCCCCTCCCATCAGTACTGCAGTGTTCAGGGGCTCATGTCTTCTCACCCCTATAATACAAAAACACACGCTTTCCCATCCTCTCACAATATTTCCACGATATGCGCGTATCGCTATTATAAAATCCTCCATTGATAAATATAGGGGCATGCGGAATGTTTAGGAAATTTAATTCCTGTTTACTATCCTTTTCTTTGAATGGAATATACTTTGTATGCAATTTAATTCAGGTTTTATTACTTTTTATTTTCTTTTTGGTTAAAAAATACAACCTTTTTTACTCCTGTATTGCTGATTTTTTTTTTTTTTTTGGGGCGAAATGCGTTTTGCCCCACTTCCGGCGCCTATGAGTAGTAACAATAAAAGTAGTAGTAGTAGTACATGTAGTAGTAGTAGTGGTGGTAACAATAAAAGTACAAGTAGTAGTAGTAGTAGTAGTAGTAGTAGTAGTAGTAATAGCTGTAGTAGTGGTAGTAGTAGTAGTAGTAGTAGTAGTAGTAGTAGTAGTAGTAGTAGTAGTAGTAGTAGTAGTAGTAGCAGTAGTAGTAGTACATAGTAGTGTAGTAGTATTAGTACATGTAGTATAGTAGTGTAGCAGCAGCAGCATAGTAGTAGAATAGTATTAGCTGCATTGGTAGCAGTACTACTATAATTATTAGTAGCAGTATATACAGGAGGAGGAGGAGGAGGAGAAGTAGGAGTAATAGTAGTACGTACTATAGACCCAATAAATGTATACAAAATCTGAATTAGGAAAACAAAAAGATGGCACTCAAAATGGCACACTTTATCTTTTCGATTAAAAATAAACCATATCATAATACAAAAATAAACTTACAAAATATGGACATAACTCCAACGACATTCAGTGGATTTTTTTATAAATACTAATTCTTTTGAGTCGTAGATGTAAAACGAAAACAGACGAAAACTTGATTAAAAGAAAATGCAAATCCCGTTACGTTGACATGAACATATTTCTGTCCAAAACAAAAAGATTGTCGATCACATTTTCCTACGTTAGGACGGCAGGAAATTTATGTTAAATTTTGGTACAACTATGTATATAAGAAAATTCTCGATTTTTCTAAAAGTAACTTAATTTATAGATTCCCGTTCTCTTTGGTAGGACGTCAAAAAATATGTATCTGGTTAAAACTAAATTTTATTTTGGGTATTTCTTCTTTTCTCGGTTTACCCCATTATCAAAACTATATAGAATAATATCCCAAATAAATTTCGATAAGCCGGATGAATGAACTGTTCTCTAATTTTTGTTTAAGTCGTATCGAATACATAATTAATGGCTTCATACCTGCTTTAGTGACCACCTGTCTACAAAGGCCACCTGTCTACAAAGACCACATTTTTTTGTTTCCCTTGAAAATGGTTTCTCATTGAAACATGTACTAAAGGAACCTGTCTACAAAGACCACCTGTCTACAGAGACCACTTTTTGTGTTTCCCTTGGGCGGTCGCTATAGACAGGTTTGACTGTATATCAAATTCCGTATATCATTTCACACATTTGAATAAATATTCACGATCTAACATTAGTGCAAAGAAAACTAACATTCGTCTCTTATAAGAATCATGAGATACTGAAACAGTCTTTTCTTGACTCATCCTTTTTAAATACTGTCTTTATAGAGGGCTTTACAATAGTTAATTGTACTCTGCAATCATAAGTACTTTAACATGTGTTTTGTTTTTCTTCTTCAGTCCAGTTCTTGGGGGTGTTTCACAAAGACTAAGATCGACTTTAAGTTGGACTTAAGTATAACAGGCCGTTCATGCCACTGTTTGCTCTCACCATTTACTGGCATTTGTCTTTCAAGGGACGTACAAATCGTGGTCTCAAATCTACAGGGTGGTATAAGTTAAGCCGGGACTAAGTCCAGACTAAACAAGAATTTTAGTTCACACTTCTATGGAATGCTAGGTTTCATCTTCCTCCTTCAATAATCATGACAAAGATAATCTACCAAAGACTTTATTGAAATTCAGTTCATATTCATATTAACTTTTTCTTCCCATTTCATTGCAAAATTAATTTTTTGGACACTTTTCATTGCAGGATTAAAATAATCTGTACAGGGAAAATGAGTTGACAACAGGCACTCCATAAAAGTATGAACTAGTTAAGCCGAGCTTAACTTAGTTCGCGCTATCGGAATACCACCCACAGAGTTTACATTTTTTGATAGTTCATTATTGAAGGAAAAAATATTATCTAAAGATTATAATTTAGAGACCAATGGGGATAGCAACCAATGGCATGAATGGCCCGTCATACTTAAGTCCAACTTAAAGTCGATCTTAGTCTTTGTGAAACACCCCCCTTGTCATGTAATTGCATGGTAAAAAAAACTGTGTGGAAGCGATTGGGAAAGGTCCATCATGTAGCAAATAAGTATTGGTGTATAATGTGGTGTTTTGGAATCATCAAAATGATATGAAATGGGCCAAGTCCAGATAAAAATGTACATAAATACATGTATATGGGACTACAGTCACTACACAAACATGGGGCATGAAAGTGTGTGCCACAAACGTTATATTTTTCTTATCATATTTCGTAGAGGGCATTTGAAATTGCATCTTTCCAAGGGGACATTTCTGTATGATGTTCTTCCCCACATTAAAATAAAAAGCATGAAAAAGCTCACAACGTATTCTCCACCTCTTCCAGAACTCGTTCTTCTTTTATTGCCCACCGCATATTTTGCGATCTTCCTGCGATCCGATATTCGAAGAAATGGCAATTATATTATGTATAGAAAACTAAACAAATATCACCTTCCTGATGTAGGTTCTACAAAATGATAAGAAATAACAACCAGAATTTTAGTACATTTAAGCCCTATAGACTGAATAAAAGTCTTTGCGGCTTCAAATCGTAGACAATCGCACTACTGGTATGCCTTCACCACGATTCTAAGCCGATTGAGCTAATCCTCCCAGGAAGCTTGAAATCCATTGAAATTGAAATTTTATCAACCACATGTCCATTAAAATCATCAACCATTAAGTATTTACAAGTTTCAATGTTCACATCATATGCTATAATATCGAATTCTTCAAAAATCGGATCGTAGTCAGATCGTATAGTGTACGGTGGGCTTAAATAATCATAATTTCTCCTCGCATCGCGATAAGCTGTACTTATCTCCTGCCGATTAACCATTCTGCACTTTAAATTAGAAAGTTTACAAAATTGCCGGTCTGATTCTTGTGATTTTTTGTCAAGTTTTTAGAAGCTATTTGTCAATAAATCTATCTATTAATAATAATAATATTCCGTTTTATATAGCGCTTAATACATCTACGATGTCTCTAAGCGCTTTACATATATACTATTACCCCGGTCATTGGATTCAATGCTTGCCCGCATACACTGTGTGCACAATCTCCACTCCCTTGGGAGTATTCCAGCCAGGCGTTACTTGAAGCTCAAAAACTGTTTGACCAACAATGGCGGTCGAATCCTACCGGGTACCCATTTAACACCTGGGTGGAGAGTAGCAAGTGCAGATTAATATCTTGTCGAAGGATATTAGTAAATCATCATTTCTTGTCGGAGACATCGTGAATTAATCACATTTAAAAAAAAATCAAACTTTAAAACAAAATATTTGAATACTTGAAGACCAAATATTCATACTTCCCATTATGTAATCTATATTTTAACGTAAAATGATCATAGGCAGTCCATAAATAATAAGGTACTCAAATGCGATAGTATATGTGACTGTGTGCATTATCAAAATAAGTTGGCACAGATTAGTTCACTTTATGTAGACCTATTTTTGTTAAAGGTTTTGAAATTAATATGAGCCATTTCTTTTGAATAGTCTGCGATGTATGAATTATTACAAAATGGAAACATTAAAAACGATCCTCCAATTGTAATATCAGTTATCTTTTTGGTTATGACATTCAAATGAACTTTTTCCATTTGGTTCACTGTCTGCAGTGTAACTAATAACTTATTACAAAACAGAATATAATTACACACACTCCTCCTTAAAAATACCGCGAGTTGCACATTTCCTCCTTAGGGTTTTGAAATTAAAAAGAGCCATTTTCATTGGTTCGTCGGCTACAGCGGAACTAATGAATTGTCTTATTTCCAAACAGAAAGATTAACAACAACGATCCTTAAAAATGGTAATTCCAGTTGTACAAATCTTTTTGTTGAAATGGTTAACTTTTCAACATTCTCCTCTCTTGTTATGATTATGAGAATAATGAATTTTCAATGAATGTATACTGCACTTCCGTGATATTCAGCTTTCCAAGAATCGCAAGAGCGGCCGGCGAGAGTTCGTGGTAATTCTTCTTTTTGAATGTCGATTTCCCAGAACGACTTCCCACTCTAGATATCATTTCACCAAGCCCCGCATCGGCAAGAGCCGTCAGAAAGGCACGGGCGGCGTTCGTCGGGTACTTGACTTGCTTCTTCCCGTTGGGTCCTTCGCATATCACGGGTGGAAAGAGTTTCCTTTGCGCCACATAAATAGCGTCGATCTTGATTGCGCCATGGGTGAGAACGCGACGCGCCTTCAGAGGACACTGCACCACGAAATTCCTGAAGTCGGCGCTGGTTGGGCAACCGTTTGGAAAGGGGACGGCAGGGGTTGGACTTCTCTTCTGTGCCCGACGTAGGATTTTCAAAGCTCCGGACGAGAGCTTGGACGATGGTCTGGAGAGCATCTTTCCAGGAAACATCAAGTTTGATTTTGGCCGAGGAGGAACATTGAAGCGGTTGAGTCGTTGCACACTTTGCACAGTTTGTTTATGTTTAATCATGGGCCTTCCTGTCATACTGTTCAATGGAATTAGTTCAGGGTTTCGTCCTTGTTGAGAGGGCGCTGAGACTGGGATGTTGGACCCTTCCGGTGTGTAGGTCACCTGGACAATGTGGGGCCCATCAGGAACCACGCTGATCCCAACAGGTATGGGCCGAGACTGTGCGGGAAGCAACGTTGAAGACATTGATGTAGGCATCGGTGGTACATGACCCGGCTGACCAGCATGAACCTGTGGTTGTTGCTGTGGTTGTTGCAATGGCTGATTGCCAGATCCAGATCTATTGATCATCTGCCTCTGCTGTAAGAGAGCAGGAGAAACATTACCAGGCACCAGTGTTGCAGGCGGCACGGTTAGAGCCTCTGAGGATCTCACTACCTCACCAAGGATACGTTGACCTTGCTGGTGCTGTTGAAGGTGCTGTTGGAGTTGTTGTTGTTGTTGTTGCATATGAACTTGCAGTTCATGTTGCTGAGGTAGCTGCTGCTGTTGTTGTTGCGGCTGTTGATGCTGATGTTGGTGTTGCGGCTGTTGATGCTGCTGTTGGTGTTGTGACTGTTGATGCTGCTGTTGTTTTTGCTGCTGTTGCTGTTGCTGCTGCTGTTGCTGCTGCTGTTGACGCAATCTGGGATCTCCGATCAACGAATTCTGACCTTGCAAAAGACCCATCTTCGATATCTTCTCAGGGGATGGTGCTGCAGATGAATCTGTATTGATCAGCGCCCTCTTGTGTCGAACACAGAGCTGGATCAAGTTGATAGCATTGTACATCACCCCGGCCGGTATCTTCAAGGGGATGACCTCCAAGGGTTCAAAGATCACATCTTCCTCCTTCTGGAAGAAGGACTTGGTGACGTGTTCAAGGCAGTGTAGGACTAAGGCCAGTCTGGCAACTTGACCCTGACTCTTGGCCAGTATCCGTCTAAGTGCTATGTCTTCGTGGGACATCTAAGGAAAACAAAATGGAAAGGAAATACGACTCGTTTCACAGATATTTCAATTGGCATAGGGACGATAACATAGCTTTAAAATATTATAAAGGTATTGAAGGGCACGTATACAATGCAACCAAATGCGTTATGTGTTTTACAAAATATACCTATATGTTTTTCAAAAAAGAAGAAATATGTCTTTGGAAGAATATCATAAATATCGAAAAGCTTAGGATCGAAGAGTGTACCTTCCCTCTATATATATAAGATTTTTGTTTTCTTGCTTCCTTGCTTGCTTACTTGCTTGTCAGAGATTTTCGGAGTTTAAAAAATACAAAATTGAAGAAAACAAAAATCAAAAAGCTGTTTCTTTGGGTTGTATTGTTAGAAATTAATATTTTATACTTGTGCCCCTCCCCACCCCCTCCCCGCATTAGATGTAGAATCCTGAATCTATCCCTGAATAAGTGGACTGTGAAATACTCTACCACTTAGACATAGTTGATGCCAAAGTTATGGGCTTTCAAAAAAATCGAACTTTTGGTTTACTCAGTGGCGTATCCATACCTCGACTTCAGGAGGGGCAAATTGCCCCTTCGCCCTCCTTCAAAGTCGGTAGTGAGTTCACTTACCCTTTCTAGTCGCTCCTCGACGTCGTTGTAGTAGGAACTGAAGGCCGCATTGGCCTGTCCGTCCAGGAGGTAAACTTTCGTCGATATGTGGTTCTGACGCAGCTTCACAAAGATTGGCGCAAGGACACAGCTGGATGCGTCAATGGATTGGTTATGGTAGACCTTGCGGGGTTTAGGGCAGATGACAGCCACAGTACTCTCGAGGAAGCCTCGGGAGCCGGCAGTGTTGCTGAGGAGGGCGTTGGCATGTTGCGGCTGGATGAATCCTGCAAAGGAACCATGCAAAGAAATGAAAATGTTTTTTTTCTTTTCAAAATGACTTCACGAGTGTACATGTTAAACGTGATCGCAAATGTTTTTTTTTTGTTGTTTTAATCAACTTCATGCAACAATGCAATCTAGCTATTTCCATCACCTACTGATATGTGCAAATATCACAGTGACGTATTACGTTTTTGAACATGGTTGAAGGTACGCGAGATTGCATTTTGCCGTGGATACCAAACCCCCGCCACCTCTTCGATCCGCCGCCCCCAACTCTCCCTCTGGATTTGTGCGTCACTTCAAAAAAAGACATTTTTCCCGTAGCAATCACTATTAAGTGTAAGACTACCATTATCATTTGATTATCTCATCAAAGACGATAAAAACCATAAAATATGCATTGTGTCTGATGAGAGCTATTTATCTATATTGCCGCTCTCTCACCCCCCTCCCTTCTCTCTCTCTCTCTCTCTCTCTCTCTCTATTTATGTTTTTTTTAATCCCCATCCCACTTTCTTATAATAATATTGCCATCACCTCTCTCTATCCATATTTTCTGTCTATTTCTTGCCCCCCAAAAACCCCAAATTATGACAATTTGTGTGATATGAGATTGATTATTAAAACAGTGGACACTGCATGGTGGACATACATCTGAACTTGCCAAACTTTGAAAAATACATATTCTTTACTGTCCTACGGTTATCTTCTATTCCTTGGAAATGGATAGGATAAAGTTTAAAATCATTGTGTTACAGCCAAATTTCCTGGTTTCTCTTGTAAATTACTTCTAATTTCCTATTGAAAACTTCATATACGTCAATATTCATAATTATGCATGTACGCCACAACTGCACATGCATTTCCGTGATTTTAAGCGATTCAGTTTCTTTTGCGCATGCATTTTTTACTTATTTGTAGATTCTTCAAGGCAGAGTTCTGGTTCTTTTATGGCTGACTGCATGGCGGCGGTCGTGATGAGATCAAAGCTTGGACGCATGTTTTGAATGTCATTATGATACTTTTGACAGAGTCAGATGCATGAATGTATTATGGTACCGATCAGTGTCCATTTGTAGTAGGTCCATGCTCTCTATATATTTGCTCTCTCCCGACCTCACCCCACCCCTCATCTCTCTCTCTCTCCTCTCTCTATCTTCTCTGTTTATGTTAGTGTGTGCGTGTGTGTGTGTGTGTGTGTGTGTCTCTCTCTCTCTTCCTGTCCAGTGTCCAGTATTTACTTGCTATCATCTAAATCGGCTTATACCTCTGTTCAAAATTTTGCATGCACCTTTATGTGCGATTTGCACTCATTTATAAATTGTATTTATTTCGTCAAATTGATTATATTATTTCCTGTGTCCCCATGCATACACCATTTACTGTATCCTCAAGGGACAATAATGCACTTCGATCGTGTATCGTTGGAGCGTGGGAAAAGTCTCGCCACCCCTTCTCTCTCTCTCTCTCTCCCTTCTTTTAAATGCAAAAAAAAACGAAGGCCTTTAATTTCTTCTCATAAATTCAATTGATCAATAGAGAGAGAAAGAGAAGAAGAGAGAAGTAGTATCTGTTATGTCGCTCGAATCCCTTCTATTACATTATGATTCGAGTCGTAAATTAAAAATCCATTTCAGGTGCTATAAAAGAGAATCGTTAATGGTTTACACTTATAATAAGATTTTTTTATTTCACCCACCTGATAAATTAAATCTTGCATCTCCATACACTGCTCCCGTGACATCAGACCAAGGGCTGAACCCGGTTTGTAACTCGAAGAAAGCCTCTCGTTGCTTCGAGACATCCTCCATCTGAGACACTTGAACATCACTCCCCGACCGCGGTGCATCCAACGTGCGGTAAATTCTCTGAAGGTCTTTGGATATTATGCAAGCTTGACGGCCTCCCGAGGTCATGCGCTTCTTCAAGTTGCTCAAGGTGAAATCAAATTCTGAAATATTTTGTGGAATTGCTGTTAGCGGGTCTGTAATGTTTGTCTCGGGGGATGTGAAGACACTCTGCGCATGCTCATTCCTGATGTGATCTTCTGCTTCTCTCATGGAGCGCGTAATAAATCTCACCACGGCTGATTTCTTCCTACACATGTCGTCTGCGAGGACCGCCGTCCAAATGACCGGAGGCTCGGACCAAAGGCCATTGAGCGCGATGTAGGCGTTGTGACCTAGCATGGCGGCAGTGGCAGTGAGTAAGGGGAAGAAGAAAGCCTCCTTAGAAGTTCCAAGTCCATCGGCGCAAGTGTTAACTAGTTTCACGATGTTTGCTGGAGCCACTGCATTCCAATCTGTATCGATAGCTCTTGTTGCTAACACCCGGTCGTCTGCACCGGTCGTTTCAGTTTTCATCACCTCCATGTTACCTCTTTAGAAATTCACGAGTCGATGCATGTGTTCAAAAGTTCAATCTATAGAAGAAGGCAATTAACTCATTAAAGCAGACACAAACTGATTTTCCCCTCATTGTGATTTAAACTGCTTAAAATGCTTAAATTCACATGCAAATAGATAAAATAAAGCAAACTTGAAGAAGAAATCAGCTAAGGAGTTGAGAGAGAATGTGATGTGCTTGCACGGGAATATATAGGCCGACTAAGTGCGGTCGCTAGCTAGATATAGCTATATGGCTAGCGTGCAGTAACGAGTAGAATATACGTGGGTTTTTGTGTATAGCTATAAGCATCCGTTCAAAAGGACACACACTCGCACGCTATGATAAGCGAATGCCATTCTCCAAGCTATACACAAATACAGCACACATATCCGTTTTGTCAACACTGATAGATTTATCACCCGCCACTTACTAGCCCTTTTATTAGCCAACGCTAAATAGAAAGGATATTGCATTGGGAATAGGCAGATCAGGCTAGACGTATGACTCACGACTGTGTTTAGCCTCTTATAGTGCAGTTTGTATTAGGAGTGTGTTTTGTGTGCGTTCTCTTTGATTATAGTGAATGGAATTGTCGCTAGGGTGTGCATGGAAGCATGGATACATATTAAATGCATTGAATGATTGAACTATATATCAATATTTTGCCGTTCGAGACAACGCGTAGTTAAGTGTAACATTGCATGTTTTGTGTAGACTATATATTAGTTAAGAATATCACAATAATCTCAGCGCGGTGCTCTAGAATAGTCATAATAATGATATTAATGATAATAATAATGAATGATAATAATAATGGTAATAATAATAATGAAAATAAAGATACTGATATTATGGGTTTATATAGTGTTCAATAAATCGACGTTGTCTCCAAGCGCTTATATAATTTGCAGATACACGTACAGAAACAGTCAGCAATATATACAAACATAAATGTAATTGTATTTGAAATGTATTAAATAATGACGATAAAACTACATGCATGAATAATAGTTGACATCATTTGAATTATTATATTCCTTACTTGATAAATGACAATTTCTGAACCGTCCACAGTGTACTTGCCGCAGCACCCCCACGAGTATTAAGCCTGCCGGATTCGTCTCGACACCTCTCTCCCCTCTCTCTCTCTCTCTATCTCTCTCTCTCTCCTATCTCTATTTTCTCTCCCTCATTTAGTTTTCTCCCGGCCCGGCCTCTTTAATACTCTCCCCTTTCATTTATTTTATTCTCTCATTCAATTTCCCCTAGGTACACTCGCGTTACAAACTCATGTTTGAGGATATTTCTCAGTTTATCAACAGTATACAATTCAATTATGCCTAACTAAGTCTTGGTGTCAAATATATGCCCGTATGTCCATTGGTTCTGACCCATCCTCACCCCCCCTCTCTCTCTCTCTCTTTATAATTATATATATATATATATATATATATATATATATATATATATACATATATGTACGTCTCTATCTCTCTCTCTCTCTCCTCTCTCCCACATACACGCACATACAATAGAAAGCTGTATGTTAGCATATATACACACATAGAATGAGCGAAAATAAAAACTATCATCGTTGAGTATCTCGGTGATTTGAGATTAATCATGGAATATGTATATAACGTAGCCCATGAATGATGTATGCGTAACGTCATGATTATAATCGGGTAAATTTCCGTGAACCAACAGCGGCGTATACGAGGGGGCGTGGGGGCACGCGGGCACTTACCCCCTGGCACCTCGCCCCCCTCCCCATCAAATTGAAGATAAAGAGAAGTGAGAGAAATTTAATGAGGGGTAGAAAAAGAACGTCATAATAAGGTTCCATGGTAAGATCCCCTCCCGATACCGATCCTCCCAAAACGATGGCCTTGTTCATCACTCATCCGTTTTTTAATTAGTCAGCCCGATGCCCCCCCCCCAGACGCCAGTACCACCTGAATGGCTGAGCCCACGCAAAGCCACTGTCCTCTCTCTTAACTTGTACACTTTTCTGAAATTGTTTTCATTATTACATGTTTCATTCTAGGCCTAATCTAAACTTTTATTTGTTTGTTTGTTGTTATAATTGCTTGTTTGTATATTGGTTATCTTTCTGAGGGGAGTATTCTTCCACTGTTGAATCAATTGGTCACTGTTTCACTGACTGAAAATTATATTTCTCTTGTCCTAGTCTGCAGACGAAACACCATATTTCAACAACAAAAATACCGGCGATGGCCCATCCTGCTATAGTCCGTTCGACTACCACATCATGTCGTCATTTCTTGACGTGCTTACGTCACAAAGGACTAGGAAAAGTCAACTCAAGGTCAGGCCAAGGGTCAGGTCAAGGGTCATGTTTAGCAGCGGCCATGATGTCATCAAATGTCAATTATTGTAGTGGGAGCGATGAGTTTATAGAGAAACTCTTCCCAGCGCACCAACAGACGGTCATTCTACCGGTAAGACAGAACAAGTTTTGCACACTTTATTCTGTCCCCTTATCCTGAAAATTGCATAATTTATATATTTATTTGTATCACTTAGAGAGCGCGCTCCGTAGGGGGTGGGTGCAGGGAGCTTTGACGTTTCATTAAATTATTAGAGAAAGAAGACGATTCGTTGTGCCGTTCTCGACTCTTAATCCTTGTCTGAATTCGCGCGGAAGGGGGAAACTGAATTCAGACAAGGATTAAGAGTCGAGAACGGTACAACGAATCGTCTTCTTTCTCTAATAATTTGATGAAACGTCAAAGCTTCCTTTTTTCTTTTTTTTTTTTTTTTTTGGCCGGGGTTTTGGGGCGACCGCCCCCACCGCCCCCTGGTTACGCGCCTGAGTATGAGCATCACGATTATCCCATCCAATGATGTGGCTAGAACCCTATTCAATGAGGGATTAATCCTTAATTATAATCTGGATGAATAATTATTATTTCACCTTTCTTGGCCAAAAGAATTTAAGGTCAATTATCATCCCATTCAATGTTCAGCTGATAGCTATGTCCAGTTTTATAGAGGTTGATTAAGCAGTCTGAGGACTCTTGTGTGTTCTTCCAATCTCCTACAGTAGTTTTTTGTTTGTTCCACCTACAAGTCTACAGGAGTGGATGAAAACATGCCCGCTTAATCTATTGGTTAATTGGTAGAAGCTTAATAGGCCATTTTCTCAATGTAATTTCTTTAAGTGCCTTGTTACAAATTATTTCATTCACCGGTTTCGAATGCGAATTGCATACATTACATGTTGTTAGGTAGGACAAGCAATAATGTTTACTGTCACGTTTCCAAGACTTTTCTTGAAAATTAGTCTGTGGAATATTTGCCAATTTGATGAAAGAAGGGATATTGTTCTATTCTTTAGGTGCAGTTATAGCAAATGTGCGAATGTCTTCTATGTCATATATTATGATAATAGGGTATTAAAATTGCATTTGAGTTGATTTCTCGAAAGTCGTTGCGATCATAAGTAGTGAGTACTGCTTTTATTAGTAATATATTTTAAAACTGTGAAGCCAATCGTTTCTTTTGAAAGTGCTTTTTTTTTTGTTTTTTTTTGTTTGTTTGTTTTATATAATATTTAAGGGCCCGGAGAGGATCCGTATGAGTCGAATAAACCCGAATATCTACAAACCCGACCAGTTCTACAGCGATGTTTCCACTTTATGTGAAGGGTTCCAACGTGGAAAACTACATTCAAGTAAGTACATCATTGAAATATAGTAACAGTAAGAGAAAGCAGGCATTAATTACGGTTCTAGGACACCTACCCCCTGGACAACTACCCCCGGACAACTACCCCCGGACAACTACCCCCAGACAACTAGCCCCTACGACAACCATTCTCTAGGACAACTATCCTAGGGGGTAGTTGTCTGGGGGGTAGTTGTCCTAGTGGGTAGTTGTCTGGGGGTAGTTGTCCGGGGGTAGTTGTCCCGGGGGTAGTCGTCCTAGAGGGTGGTTACCCTGGGGGTAGTTGTCCTAGGGGGTCTGTGGTCCTAGATGGTGGTTATCTGGGGGTGGATGTCCAGGGTGTAGGTGTCCGGATACGATTAATTACACCTTTATTGAGTTTGTATATTCGATTGTCATCATCATCATCATATACCTTCGAGTATTTCAAATCTTGCCTCAAAAACATACCATTTTCAGTAGATGTGTAAATACTGACTTCCTAAAGAGGCACTATAGAAATGCTTTTGATCATATCCGTCGCTAATTTAAATTATGTAATAGCCTCATTTTTTTTAGAAATATCGCTGTAGAACATTTCGAAGGCGGTTGAGTGTGGCAAACAAAATATTTCAACCAAATTTTCGACAAGCAAATGAGAAAAAAAAGGTTATCAGAATTTTTGTTTTCGACAGGGATTTCAGAACGCCTATAGGCACTTGATATATTTCTCTCTTATTTCTACCTTTTTCTCTTCCCCCATCAGATGATGGTCCTTTCCTGGGCAGGCGGCCAAGCGAGGGTCACGCGTACGAGTGGATGACATATTCTCAGGTTAGCATTATACTTTGCATTTTACAGATTGCCAATTTCTAAGAAAGGGGGTATTTCATTGATGGGTTGACGAAATTTAATCACTTAATTTTAACCCTCCCCAATATGTTACATTCAAAAGATCACGTACAAGTTCCCCCCCCCCCCATTAAACATATATTATATCGTCAGGTTTAAAAGGGAAGTCCATCCTGATATTAAGTTGGTTTTATTAGAAGCAGAAGAATTAGAGAAACGGGTGAGTGAAAGTTTAAGCAAATTCTGATTAAAAATAGGACAGTTATGAGTTTTTTGAGTTGCGATCAATCAAACACAAATTGGCAACTCTGTGACGTACAAGTATCTTGCGAGCTCCCCTCCCATTTGCCCTGTACTAAAAAATATAGAATTTTTTGTTTGCCCTCTAGAAAATGTCCTATCATACATGCACCCTAAATAGATTTTATTGCAAATATGTTTCTTTGCAACCCCTGTATGGAAAAAAAAATCTATTCTGTCATCAATAAAGAAGAAAATTAAAGTTTATGAAAGTTTTTGTACAGAGCAATATGGAGAGGAGCTCACAAGATACGTCACAGTGTTGCCAATTCGTGTTTGATTGATCGCAACTTCAAAAAATCATAATTTTCTCTGATTGTTCTGCTTTTATTAAAACCAACTTAATTTCAGGGTGGACTTCCCCTTTAAATTAATTGAATTAAATTAAGACGTACGATTTCAGTCGATAAACAGCAAGAGACTCGCAGGGCGTTTCGTTCACTCATTTAAAAAAAAGTTGAGGGTCGAGTTCGAACATTGAGATGGAACGATAATTGACTTCTGCTTAGGCTGAAATTCTAAACATATATTAAAAATAAATAAAAACAAGAACCATTGCCACAATACAATATGAATTATTTAAAACATATTATCAGTTTGTACTTTCTCTGTGTTAAATGAATTTTGAAATAACCAATCTCTCTTTATCCCCCCCCCTCTCTCTCTCTCTCTCTCCTTTTCTATTTCTCTTTCTCTCTCTATCTTTCTCTTTTTCTCTCTCTCCCCCTCATGACTTTTTCTTCTCTCTTCTCGTATCTTATCTCTATATTTTCCCCACTTAGGTAGAAGAGCAGGCGATTCTGTTCGGTTCTGGACTTGTTGCGCTTGGCAACCAGCCTGGCCAAGAGACTTTCATTGGGATTTTCTCCCAAAACAGACCAGAGGTAAAAACCATTTATAAACCATACATGTTATACATTCTCTGAATAGTGGACGCTAACTGCATATTGTTTGCAGATAAGATAATACTGTGCTTTAAAGATAAAGTTGAGTTCTGGTCATGCGATTGCATTGTGAAAGAACCGTTGTGGAATCGATCAGAAAAGGTTGATCATTTAGCATATAAGTATTGGTGTGTAGGCCTACTGCATGTTCTGGAGTCATCAAAATGATAAGAAATTTGGCCCAGTCTTGGTAAAGTTACAAGCACTGTACACAGAAAGATGTATATGGGACTACACGAACATATATGGCATAAAAATCCGTCCCGATTTGTATGATGTTACATGCCATATTTAGAATATTAAGGCATTTGAAGAGCCATACTTTTCAGGGAACATTTTTATCTGATGCTCTTCCACACTTGCATAATACAATGATAACGCTCACAAATTATTTTTCACCTCTTCCCAGAACTCAACCTTCTCTTTAAGTAGTAGATAATCTACATTTGGTTGGAACTGAGAATATGGTTCTCTAAAGTACACGAACAACAAAAAAAAAGATTTTTCATAATAAACTCGAAAAGCGTTTAAACTCTTTTCATTCTGCACGAGTAGCTTCCTTTCGGGGTGTGGGTGGTTTCGAAATTACGTGTTCAAATGATTTCATTGTGAATATCTGATATCATTGTGTTTTCTCATTATTTCCAGTGGGTCATTACAGATATCACTTGCATGCATTATTCCATGATATCAGTGCCATTCTACAACACAGTAGACATCAGAGCATGCGACAGGATAATTTCACAGAGTAAGATTAAATTTCCATTTACCCACAGTTCCAACTATCACATTCTAAACCATTGACTTTGCAGGTCCTTTGTACGGCACATGCCCCAGATATGTGTAAAGGGGGGTGTGTGGTATATGGTGTAAATAAATCTCTGACAACTAAAACAAAAAAGGAGATTTTCCAGATTTTCAAGTGCAAAAAAAAAGATTGCTGGGGAAATGTGGCGCACATGCGCACATGCGCACATTGTATGGACAGGAAAACGTCTTAAAGGTCGGGTGACATCCAAATATAAGTTGATTCCTATTGATGTGCAGGGTTGCATACAACTCATATTTTGTAATTCAAACATCTAAATATATTTCATAGATTTTAAAATATTTTTCTCAGTCCTGCTAAGCTAAAAAAACATGCTCATTCATCACTCATTCATCTTGTGACATCATCTGTCAATCATTAGTGAGCTAACAAGAGACAGTGGTATGTAACTTCCCCTAGCTCAGCACATGCTTACAAAAGAATTGCATTCTTTCATACAATACCTCCACATTACCTTTCTTCTCCTGGTGATGTTACATCACGTCTGATAGAGCAACTCCTGTGTTGGTATTATATGGTCTATTGTAAACAGGTAGTCAACTCTACTATCAACATGGTATAATGATCATTTCGTCTACTTATCATGTGGTCTAATGACTATTTAGGCTAATAGTCATTTGGTCTAATCTCCAATAAGTCTACTACCCGTTCGGTCTATTGCTCACTTAGTCTAATTTCTGGTCGGTCTAATTTCCAGTCTGTCGAATGCCCTTTTGTCTACTATCCATATGGTCCAATAATCATTTAATCATAAATAATAATAATCATCACATGCTTATAAGGCCTTATGGATGGTAGACGAAAGGGGCATTATAAAACTGGAAATTAGACTAAATGAAAAATAGACCAAATGGGTAGAAGAGTGATTGGAGATTAGACCATATGGAAATTAGACCGAATTACTATCATCCTAAATGGTCATTAGACCACACGATAAGTAGACGAAATGAGTATTAGACCATGTGGATAGTGCGAGCCTACACATAACAAGCATTGCTTCCACGTAGGTTCGTTTTTCATTTCCTGTAATTAACTAAATAAATTCGCATTACAAGACTTTAAAAAAAAAACAATGTCAAAGATATTTCTATTCTAATTTTCTGTTATATCATTACGTTTATTATTGTGATTATCTTGTCATTGTTTATATTATGTGGAAAATGAAATAAATTCGATCTGCATAGAGCGACTACTATATTATACTAGGCGGGCTGGTTGTAGACCAAACGGCAATTCACCGTTCATAAAAATGATGTGTTGACCTTTATACATCAATGTACAAACAAATTTACAAATAGATATTCGGGGCTTATCAATAGGAAATCACAAACTCGAACTTTATTAATCAGAGTGACATTTAATATCTTTTATCTATAGCCAACATGGAAACTATCGTGTGCGATACGCTGGAAAAAGCCGACCGTCTCCGAGTGGAACACTCGGCTCTTCGGAGTCTCAAAACTCTGATCGTCATGGACCTTCCCACTGAAGGCGTAGGGGAGCAGAAAGCTGCATTTGAAGCGGAGGGACTCAAGCTGATGTCATTTGATGATGTCATTAGTTGCGGAGTGAAGAATGTAGTCGACAGAGTGGTACTTATCCATTCCAATTTGTGATTTTATCTAGAAATTTTCCGAGTTCTAAAACTCGTATGTATGTTTGAAGATTTTGGGGGGAATTCGATTAAAAATTCGGATATCACAGGCATCACAGTGATGTTGTTTTATATGATGATATAGGTTCCTATATTATACATGTACAATTTGTTATAAACTATAAAATTGATGGATCCACAAACTGTATATGGGCTAGTGAGTTTTACATCTTTTTCCATCTTTTTCCATCTTTTGATATGTAGATTAACATGTAATTCGATTCATTTTCATGTACGCGTTGAGTAAATTTAATCGCAATATTTTGCAGTTTTGTGATGTAAAATAATCCTACATAACTTAATATTTTCAAAACTCTCCAGTTACCCAAACCAGAAACGATCAACACTCTGGTGTATACAAGCGGTACAACTGGTGAGTTAACGCAAGATCGCAAAGACTTTCAACATACCCTCTCCAACAATCACAGTCACATCACACCAGTTCTCAAAGCACACCATTGGTTGCCCATGAGTGAACGCATTGTTTAAAACAAGATGTTTTGCTTTTATTTGATTGTGTCCATGGCTCTGCTCCACGGCTGCTCCACGGCTGCTCCACAGTACAATAATTACCGTGACTTTGATAAATCATTATATTCCGTCCAGATCCCATCGCTCTCAAAACTCTGGATTTCTTGTTCTTCCTAAGTTCAATACGAAGTAGGGTAAAATTTGGAGTAATTTTCAAAAACAGGGCCCTGTCTTATAAAGAGTTGATATCAATCGCAACTTATTTGCGATTGATATCAATCGCAACTATGTACATAAGAGATAGGAGACTGCAAACTTGCGATTGATCGTCGGATTTGCGATTGATTTGGACCAATCGCAACTCTTTGTAAGACGGGGCCCAGGTCTGTTGAAATTGCCTTAATTTGATTTTTTTTTTTTAAATCTTGGCTTGAAACCGTGTTATAAGTAAAATGGTAACGCACAGTTCAAATAAAAGTTAAGCGTTCAAATAACAGATTTTCTTAAATATGCATATTATGCTGTTTACAAAAAATATATTCATATCGTCGAAAATCCCATAAATAGTATCGTTTTTATGCCTCCGCCACCGAAGGTGGTGCCGGAGGCATCATGTTTTCGGGTTGTCCGTCCGTACGTCCGTACGTCCGTCCCGTTTGACCGTTATCACAATATCTCAAGAACCATTTAAGATTTAAACTTAAGACTCGGGAATAGTATTTATCACCATAGGAAGACGATCTGATTAGATTTTGGAGTACGTAGGTCAAAGGTCACAGGTCACAGAGGTCAACTTATGAAATTCCATACATTGAGATTGTTATCATAATATCTCAAGAACCACTGGAGATTTAAACTTCAAACTTAAGGATAGTATGTATCACCATAGGAAGACGATCTGATTAGATTTTGGAGCACGTATGTCAAAGGTCAAGGGTCACAGAGGTCAACTTATGAAATTCCATACATTGAGATTGTTATCATGATATCTCAAGAACCACTGGAGATGTAAAAACTTCAAACTTAAGGATAGTATGTATCACCATAGGAAGACGATCTGATTAGATTTTGGAGCACGTAGGCCAAAGGTCAAGGGTCACAGAGGTCAACTTATGAAATTCCATACATTGAGATTGTTATCATAATATCTCAAGAACCACTGGAGATTTAAACTTCAAACTTAATGATAGTGTGTATCACCATAGGAAGACAATCTGATTAGATTTTGGAGCACGTAGGTCAAAGGTCAAGGGTCACAGAGGTCAACTTATGAAATTCCATACATTGAGATTGTTATCGCGATATCTCAAGAACCACTGGAGATTTAAACTTCAAACTTAATGATAGTATGTATCACCATAGGAAGACGATCTGTTTAGATTTTGGAGCATGTAGGTCAAGGGTCACAGAGGTCAACTTGTGAAATTCCATGTCTTCAGCTCGTTTAATATGACTTTACATTTGATATTCGATATGATGTAATTTTAATGGAATTTCTGAAAGGATTATGCTTTTATTGCAAGACTTTTCGCCTGTAGAGTATGACGTCACTCGGTGTTGAGGCTGGTGTTGAGCTATCGATAACGCGATCGGTATCGTCCTTCTAAACTGACCGTCGGTGTTGGAGCTCGGTTTAGCAGCCTTTCCATGCTCTCAACACCAACACCAACACCGAACACCGTACTTGAAATCACTCAATGTCTTATGGGTACACAGTTCATGAGAAAAAGCAAAAGGCACTGACAATTGAATTTCATATGCAGCGCATGTCATTCTTTAAAAAAAAATCAAATGAAAACGAGCTTTAATTCTTTATAATGGCAATACATGGTTACTTTTTTATGCCTCCGCTACAAAGTAGCCGGGGGAATTATGTTTTCTGGTTGTCAGTCCGTGCGTACATACGTACGTACGTACGTACTGTGCGTACGTCCCGTTCTCGTGATCGCGTTATCTCAAGAACCAATTGATGGATTACCGCCAAACTCAGGTCATGTATGTATCTTGCAGAGCTAATGAACTGATTAGATTTTGGGGTCACGAGGTCAAAGGTCACAGGGTCCATTATGTATGCAAAAATAGCTCGTGATCGCGTTATCTCAACCGATTGATGGATTACCGCCAAACTTGGGTCCTGTATGTATCTTGCAGAGCCAATAAACTGATTAGATTTTGGGGTCACAAGGTCAAAGGTCACAGGGCTCATTATGTATGCAAAAATAGCTCGTGATCGCGTTATCTCAAGAACCGATTGATGGATTACCGCCAAACTTGGGTCATGTATGTATCTTGCAGAGCTAATGAACTGATTAGATTTTGGGGTCACGAGGTCAAAGGTCACAGGGCTCGTTATGTATGCAAAATAGCTTGTGATCACGTTATTTCAAGAATCGATTGATGGATTACCGCCAAACTTGGGTCATGTATGTATCTTGCAGAGTCAATGAACTGATTAGAATTGGGGTCACGAGGTCAAAGGTCACAGGGCTCATTATGTATCCTAAAATAGCTCGTGATCGTGTTATCATTAGAACCAACAGATGGATTACAATCAAACTTGAATTTTAAAAATTGCTTCCATTTTGGTTTGTAAAATTGCTCTATGGCGGAGGCATTTTTCGACTGCGCGCCGTTGAAGTTCCATCTAGTTTGTTAAATGATACGGCTAATTCGGTAAGGAGTGAATATATTTCAAATTTTGAAAAAAATCTACCTTACAATCACACTTAGTTTCAATTCTGCATCAACAAAAGCAACAATAAGAATGAAACGGTTTGTTGAACACTAATTTCTTTCACTATTTGTTCATATTTACAGGACTTCCAAAAGGTGTTCCCCATACCCATAAAACCCTCATCGCCACTCACGCCTATGCATGGCAGACTCTCTCTGTGAGTATAGGTATTATTGTCGAAGCACTGGGAATATGCGGACGAGGGCGAAGGGTTGATCCCCCCCCCCCTTTTTTCTGAGAGAGAGAGAGAGAGAGAGAGCCTTAGACAGAGAGAGAATAGAATTGTTTCAGGGGGAAATGCCTGGTTAAGCCACTGAGCGAGTGTAAGAGGGTTGGTAGATTTTTGAAAATCATTCAGGGGTCATGTCAGGAAAAATGCTTTTGGCAACCCTCTTCTGCTCTCCCAAACGTTTAAAAAAAATCCTGACTTCGCTCCTGTATCCTGCCTGCATTTTCTTCTTGAATGACCCCCTACTGAAAGACTGAAATCGAGATTTAATTACTAACAAACATTGGTGTTGAAAGATGACACAGATGACTTCGCTCCTGTATCCTGCCTGCATTTTCTTCTTGAATGACCCCCTACTGAAAGACTGAAATCGAGATTTAATTACTAATAAACATTGGTGTTGAAAGATGACACAGAGAGGTGGAGCCCCATAAATGGGGGAGGAATGCATTAGATATACTCATTACATCCCCTTTTCTAGGTTAAGAGAAGTACCCTTCTGAGGTACCCCCTTTTTATATAATTTGTTGAGAAACTGTGTTTCATAATTATGTCTGTTTGCAAGCATGTGGCATGTTGAAATGAATGATCGGCATTCTCTCCAATTTGAAGCATCAGAGCATTTAAAGAAAATTCTTTCTCATTTACATGAACAACTATGACCATGATCGCAAAGACTTTCGAAAAATCAAACTAATTTCAATAACCTCGTGCCTTTTTAATAGGCCATTTTCGTAATGTAACCACATTTAATGCATAAGTCTTTGTGAAGTGCCTCAATACAAGTTATTTCATATAAGAATAATAGTATTTCAATAGTCAGAATGCAACTGCATATATTAAGTGTTGCTAGGTAGGTCAAGCCATAATGTTTGTCCAACCTGGCAACAACTAATGTATGCAGTTCGGATTCTATCTTTTGAAATACTATTATTCTTTTCAGGTGAATGAAATAATATGTATTGAGGCACTTCACAAAGATTTATGCATTAAATTTGGTTACATCACGAAAATGGCCTATTGAAACGTGCGAACATGACAATGGCGCATTACGTAATCTGAACGTGATTTCTTGTGCCTGAAAGCTTTGGCTCCTACGCATTTAACTGAACTGCCTACCCAATACGTGCCTTCACGGTTGTTTCATCGCAAAGCATGCCGGGACAGATTTCTAGTACGCAGTAGATTTTCACATTCGCCGCGATCAGCTGTTCCATTGCCAACAACGGGATTTTATCCTGTCGAATCAACATGACTTCATAATCTTGTACAGGATCCGTTATTCTGCAGTGATTTTCTTTCATTCCAGTATCATTTGTACGGTAAGAAACCAAAGTCTGTGATTAGGTATTTTTATGACGATCCTTCAACCTAAAACACGAATGTTTAGCAGTTTAAAAAGGCAAACCATCGACGCAAACTGCACACACACACACATTTCAACATATGGGACTATATTATATTCATACAACGTAACCCACTCTCATTAGCCCACTTTACTTCGTATTATCAGCTTTAATTTTTTGAAGGATCGTCATAAAAATACATAATCACAAACTTTGGTTTCTAACCGTACAGATTAAACTGGAATGAAAGAAAATCACTGCAGAATAACGGATCCTGTACGAGATTATGATGTTGATTCGACAGGATAAAAATCCCGTTGTTGGCAATGGAACAGCTGATCGCGGTGAAGGTGAAAAATCTACTGCCGTACTAGAAATCTGTCCCGGTATGCTTTGCGATGAAACCTCAGGTTTTCCCAAAAGTCTCTCCTTACTTTCCCTCAATAATAATAATAATAATAATAATAAAAACGTTGCTTATAAAGCGCTTACCACCAAATAAATACAGAGTTCTACGGGTCACGTTCTTTTCAGGTTTCATCAGCAGAGCTTTGAAATAAGTTGCCGGCATTTATCGAAAACTGTGATACTGTTGATAACTTCAAAACATGTCTTCAAACGTTTCTTTTCAGAATTAAGGAAGTATGCCTAGCGTATCTCACTCTCCTCTATTCCTTTTCTTTCCTTCTCTCCATTACAGCGTATGGGCATTCATTTGTGATATGCGCTTTATAACTATGGCCAATTTTATTAGTATTATCATTATTATTGAAATTACCCTTCAGTTGATTTTGCGAAAACCTTTGCGATCGTGTTTATGATAATCTTGCACAAGGGAATAAAAAATAGATGAGAGACCTTACGAATCAATTGTTACCTTTACTTCATTCATGCTGTTGTTCTATTTAGACGGAGGTGTCACCAGGTTGCAATGACAGGACTATATCCTACCTTCCATTACCCCATGTCTATGAGAGATCAAGCTTGGTAAGATAGCTCACCTAATACAGTGAAACCTGTCTATAAAGACCACCCAAGGGAGACAAGAAAAGTGGTCTTTAAAGGCAGGTGGTCTTTATGAACAGGTTCCTGTTGTACATGTTTCAATGAGAAACCATTTTCAAGGGAAACAAAAAATGTGGTCTTTGAAGACAGGTCACTAAAGCAGGTTTGACTGTATAACGTTATAAACAATGTATAATATTCAACAATAGGCCGTTTTCGGAATGTAATCAAATTTAATGCACAAATCTTTAAATGCCTCGTTACAAATTATTTCACTCACCTCTTACGAGTAATTGTATTTCAGTAGTCAGAATGTGAACTGCATAAATTACGTGTTGTTAGGTAGGACAAGCCATATTGTTTTTCCTACCTACCTGCAACTAATGTATGCAATTTACATTATGACTATTTGAATACAATTATAAATAACTGGGCCCTGTCTTACAAAGAGTTGATATTAATCGCAACTTTTTTGTTCGCAACTATGTACATAAGAGATAGGAGATTGCAAACTTGCGATTGATTAGAGGACTTGCGATTGATTTGGATCAATCGCAACTCTTTGTATGACAGGGCCCAGGTGAATGAAATAATTCGTAGCGAGGCACTCCACAAAAACGTGTGCATTAGATTTGGTTATATTACGAAAACTATCTATTGGTTAAAATCGTTTTCTGTTAAATGCTAGCATGACTAAGATATGAAAATCTACGGATTTGTTACTGACTATTATCATTTGATTGATTGATTGATTGACTGATTGACTGATTGATTGACTAATTGAATGAGTAATTGATTACTTGAATTATTGACTTGATACACGTTGAACACGAGGCGTCAAGACTGCGACAGCCAATTGACGCGCCATGTGCGAAAGTCATGGTACAAAAAGTGAATACATAATGAACACTGTAAAGGCTCGTTCAGATTTGGCGCGGTAAACCGCCGCAAAATAGCCGCCACGGGATTTTTTTTTTTGAAGTGTAAATGAATGGCAACAGCGCGCAACAAATGACTTGCGCGAATTCCCTGAGCTCTGTGTTTATAATATACAGAAATGTGAAGCGCGTTACACTTTGGTCATCATAAACACAAAATTAAACGCCTCCTGTACAACGAACGGGCATTATTTCTATCTATCTATATATCTATCTTTATATCTATATATATCTATCTATTTATCTATCTGTCCGTCTGTCTGTCTGTCTGTCTGTCTATCTGTCTGTCTATCTGTCTGTCTGTCTAACTGTATAGGCCTATCTATCTACTCTACCTACTCACTTAATCATTCTTGTATTCATCTCTCCTCTCTTCTGAAGCATATCTGCATGATGATGGGTACTCAGTACGGGTTCTTCCAGGGAGATCCCCTAAAACTCATCGATGACATACACGCTTTGAAACCAACCGCGTTTGGTGCAGTACCCAGAGTGCTCAACAGAGTCTACGATAGGGTAAGATGATGATGATGTTGATGAAGATGATGATGTTGGTGGCGGTGGCGGTGGTGTGATGATGATGGTGATGATAATGGTGTGATGATGATGATGGTGATGATGATTATGATTGTGATGATGATGATGGTGATGATGATGATGACGACGACGACGATGATGATGGTGGTGATGATGGTGATGGCGATGATGATGATGATGGTGGTGGTGGTGGTGGTGTGATGATGGTGATGGCGATGATGATGATGATGATGGTGGTGGTAGGGGTGGTGTGATGATGGTGATGGCAATGATGATGATGATAATGATGACGACGACAATGATGATGTCGACTTTCTAGTTCAATTTCATGATGATGATGATAATTGTGATGATGATAATGATGATGGTTGTGATGATGATGATGTTGATTATGATAATGAGGATGATTATATGGTGATGATAGTAGTTCTGCTGCTGCTTCTGCCAATGATGATGATAGTGATGACGCTGCGCAAGGGTACTCAACAGTCTGTGATAGGGTAAAATGAGTGACCCGACATTTTCTCCTGCGACAATTTTAACCTAGACCAAACACCTCGCCTATACCTAACCCGAACCTAAACCCGAGAGGCAAAGTTAACCCTAGTTATCTATGACGAAATAAGCCCGGGACAATTGTCACTGGAGAAAGCGTCAGGTATGAACCTTTCGTATGAACAGATGATGCTAAATCATTGGTACAACAAAATAATAAGCCTAATAATAAACACGATCGCCAAAACTTTCGAATATGTAAAGACGAATATGTAAAGACAATATGTAAAGACAAATAGCCTTTGCGTTACCTTTTGAAATGTGTGAGCAGTACAATGCCATATTACATGATCAAAACATTGATTTTAAAGGCCCTACCTAAGTCCTTTAAGTTGATTTCCCGAAAGTCCTTGCGATCGTCTTGCTAATGTTATGTTGTTGTTGTTTGTTTGTTTTCTTATTGTACACGTATACAGGTCATGTCGAATGTGAATTCAAGCAGTCTGACAAAGAGAACACTCTTTAATCTCGCTTACAAGGAAAAATCGAAGAGTTTAGCACGGTGAGTTCATTTTCCTTCCCTGACCTGGCACCACAAAACATTTATGTCCTGAGAGGTTGAAAGGACATCCCATCATAGGGAGAAAAAATAGATGGAAAGAAAAAAGTGTATTCAATCACGTTTGTTTTTTATTTGCTATTCTTTTTTTGCATCCAGTATATTTTCTTTTTATACAGAAACGCCTTCTGAGAAGTGAAGATGGTGCACAAATTATTTTATTGTCTTTTCTGTCTAACTGATATTGTTTTCAGAGGTGAAAAGAGGACCGACACAATCTGGGACAAGTTAGTTTTCACCAAAATTCGGGTAAACAGACTATTTTATTATATTTGTGTTATTTTTATCATAATTATCACCATCACCTTTTTTTCTTCATTATCATTGATTTCATTTAGAATATATTGTATTAGCATTGTCATTATTATCACAATTGTTATCATTCTTATTACTATTATGAATATTGCTATTGGGATTGTACCCACTTTTCGATTTCTTCTGTTCCTTATTTTGTTAATGTAGAGTTCACCTGATTTAAAATACCATTATCAAATACCATACCATTATCTTTCTCGTCTCTTTCTCTTTCTTTTCTATCTCTCTTTGTCTTTGTCTTTGTCTTTGTCTTTGTCTTTCTCGTTCTCTTTCTATCTCTCTTTGTGTTTCTCTGTGTCTTTCTCTTTCTCTTTCTCTTTCTCCTTCTCTTTTTCTTTCTTTTTCTCTTTCTCTCTTTCTTTTTCTATCTCTTTCTTTTTTCTTTCTCTTTCTCTTTCTCTTTTTCTTTCTCTTTCTCTTTCTCTTTCTCTCTCTCCTTCTTCTCCTTCTCCTTTTCTCTTTCTCTCTTTCTTTTGCTTTCTCTTTCTTATCTCTTTGTCTTTCTCTCTTCTATTATGGTGTTTTCAAACCAAATAATTATAATTAGTAGATGAATGTTATATGATATCCATTGAGTACAGTGTTTCAAAAATCTAAAATTCTAAAATCTGACCATTTATGGGATAATTAAGCAACATTTGTAGATGAATGTTATATGATATCCATTGAGTACAGTGTTTCAAAAATCTAAAATTCTAAAATCTGACTATTTATGGGATAATTAAGCAACATTTGTAGCAGTACTTCCATTTGTGTCTGATCTGTTACTTTTCTATTTATACACGTATATAGAGTCAGCTAGGAGGCCGTATAAAGTTTATCTGTTCTGCCGCCGCACCGCTCGCTCCCGAGACTGCACAGTTCCTCCGAGTAACCATTACTCGTAACGTAAGTCTATATACCGTCACGGTTTGTAGCAAGTAACTTACTGTCACTGCTGTAGGCCTAACATATTTGTATATGACTATGCATAGTGTGTCCCGCATATGAAAATAGGTTGCCACTTTTGAGACAAAAATGTTATAGTCAGTAGTCACTATACGTTACCCGGGAATTGTTAATTTCTACTTTAAAGCATTTGACCCCCATCCATCTAACAATTTCTGATTCGAATGTAACGAACGTGACTATCGGCTTAAACATTTCAGCTGCCTGTAAGAAGACTGTAGATGCCAATATATATGTATTGTCAATTACAGTAACGGCCTTCGTGCGGAGAGCCGACCGCAAGAGAGACCGCAGAGATCTGTCGCTAGTTACATATTATAGCTGTTGCTGTCAGTTTTTTTTTTTAATCTAACGTGAAAGCCGGACGGTAGTAACGTATATGCTAGCTACTACGGTGGTTGTAACGTAACGACTGCATCTATGCAACAGTCGGGCCGTGTTGCGCAAGTCTATTGTGACTGCCTGTAGAAAGACATTGGTGGTAACTGTCTGATAAATAACGTAAATATACAGTAAAAGTTGACTGTAATTACGTACCGAGATGTTGACAATCGGATGTAACGCATGTAGGCCTATAATATGATTGGCGTTGTTACTAATTATGTCTACTGTGAATTGTCACACATTCTAACGGTTAGTTAAGTAGAATGACTCTAGTGTCGAGTAAAAGTTAGTTGTAACTAGGCCGTTCTGTAAGCTTCGGTTGTAAAATTTGTAATCTGTGACTGTCGATGCAACATTATAGTCTACAGTGTATTATATTATTAGTTTCTATTTGTATATGTTTATTTGATTGTGTTTCCCGCCAGTTTTTCGAGGCGTACGGTCAGACGGAAGCCCCTGTCATCGCCCACACCGTACCACATGACCTTACCAGTGGTCACGTGGGTATTCCAGGAGGTGATTCCCAGATCAAGCTGATCGACGTTCCCGAGTTGGACTACTACTCCAAGAATGACCAGGGAGAGGTAATCATATAGTGTTGTTCAGGCTTCCGCAGTCCTATGCCATTTTTATCATAATATTGACTCTGGTTCTTCTGACTATACTGGCAAATCCCCCTCCTCTCCGCCCCCTATGAAACCCAAGTGGAAATACACGAATGTCCCCCCTCTCCCCTTGGAACCCACAGGTGTGGATCCAGTGGGAGGAGGCCGAGCGGGCCTCCCCGCAAAAAGAGAGGGAAAGAGAGAGAAGGAAAAGAAGGGAAAGGGAAAGAGGAGAGAAAGGGAAAGAAAGAAGAGAGAAAAGAAAAGGAGGGAAGAAGGCGATCGGGGGCAAAGGACCTAGCCTCCCAGGCTGTTGCCCCCCCCCCTTAAAAAAATTAAGAGAGAAGGAAGGAAAGAAAAAGAAAAAAGGAAAAGAGGAGATAAAGGGAAGGAAAAAAAGAGGAAAAAGAAAAGAAAAGAAGGGAGATATCAGTTACAATTTTCCCGCCAACAAATTGTGGATCGGGGGAGCCAAAAGGCCCTTGCCTCCCCGCCCCCGCCAAAAACAGGAGAGAAAGAAGGGAAAGGGAAAGGGAAACAGGAGAGCTAAAAGGGGAAGAAAATAAAAGGGAGAAAAGAAGGGAGATCAGTTGCGATTAATCCCGCCAACAACGTGTGGATCGGGGGGCTGAAATGCCCTTACCTCCCACCCCCCCCCCCAGCAAACCTAAAAGAGAGAGAAGGAAGGGAAGGGAAAGAGGAGAGAAAGGGAAAGAAATTGGGGGGGGGGGCAAATAAAATTAAAACGTTTATTTCTAATTCGATACTGGTGGTTTACAAAATAATGTTGCTGAAATGACATAATTTTCCGAGATTTTCCTCACTTTTTAGTAAATTATACTTTTTTATGCGTTGGTTGGAAAATGACAAATTCCTAAATTAACAGTCAGGCAAGAAATATGCTTATTTAGAGGCCTACGTGTCAGGGCCCGCGGAACGGTGGGGTTCGGGGCCCGCGCCCCCCACACTTTTTTGGAAAAAGTATATTAAAGAGAAATAGAAAGAAAGAGAGAAAGAAAGAAAGAATAGTGACCTGCCAGTGTCACAAAATAATGAGGTATCAAAATATGCTCATCTGACCGTAATTAAGCGCCTAAAACCCCTGAGCTTCCGGGGGCAGAGAACCAAAGGCCCTAAGGCGGGCCCCTGGATGCTCATCTGACCGTAATTTAATGCCTAAAACCCTTGAGCTTCCGGGGGCTCCGCCTCCTGGACCCCACGCCAATTAGTGACCTGCCAGTGTCACAAATAAGGCATTAAAATATGCTCACCTGACCATAATTAAATGCCTAAAACCCCTGAGCTTCGGGGCTCCCCCCTCGACCCCACCAAGCGGCCTAAGACGGCCCCTGAATGCTTATCTGACCGTTATAAAATGCCTTAAATCCCTGAGTTTCAGGGGGCTCAGCCCCCTGGACCCACGCCAATTAGTGACCTGCAAGTGTCATAAATAAGGTATCAGAATATGGTCATCTGACCATAATTAAATGCCCATACCCCCTGAGCTTCCGGGGGCTCCACCCCTTGACCCCCGCCGGGGCTTTGCCCCTAGACCCCACGCCAACTTACGCTACGCTCTACCTGATCGTAAATACTTTAGCCTCCCCCCACCCACTTTGAAAAACGTTCAGCGGGGCCTGCATGTAAGGGTGTGGTGATGCGGATTTTGTCTGCCCCCAAACGTTTTTGCTCATAACGCCACTGCTGGTCACTATTACGTACCAATCTTTGGCTCGCATAATTTCAAATTTGGCCCCCCCCCCCCTAAGAAATCCTGGATCCGCGCCTGGGAACCCAAGTGGCATATCTTAAGTACGCGAATATGCCCCCCTTCCCTTTTGTAGAACCCGCTCTGTTTCTTAAAAATATGTTTCTGCATATTCTTAAAAAGAACTTAAAGATTACAATTCCCCTTTGCATTTCACAAATATTCAATGTTTTGAATAGAAAAAGACACTGTTCAAATTCGTTCGCTTGCTATTTGGGACACCAACAAGAATTGCTCATTTACTCTCAGGTATGTGTGAAAGGAAGCCATGTGTTCAATGGTTACTTCAGAGACCCCGAGATGACGAGGCAGGTTCTAGACGGTGACGGTTGGCTCCGAACGGGCGACATCGGTAGATGGAAAAAGGTACGGTTGGAGATGAAAAAATCAATAGAGCGGTTACAGATAGATTCGTGTCCCATTAGAAGTTTTCACGTTTTATGACCATGATGACCGATGATTACACACAACTTGTAATCACAACGGCGGATTCATTTCAGTTTGTTCCATGAGATTTATCATCACAATATAACTTTCCCATATTTCATAGGCCTACAATACGAAAAATACATTGGAGATATATCATGTAGTAATATTAGTGGTTGTTATTTTACCTGACTGCTAAGAAAGCATAAATGCTTGTTAGTAAGCAACCAGTAAGTACTTTAAAAGAAATGAAACCAAAAGTTTCAGACATTTTCATTTACCGATTGGGATTTGAGAAACTAATAATGATTCTTAGTCTCTAAGCAGTGGCGGCACGATGGAGGCAAACGCCATTATATACCCCCCCCCCATTCCCTGTCCTCAGCCCTACCCTCCCCCTCCTTTTCGGAGGGGGGATTAAAAACCTGACAAACACATCTGTTATAGGGCCCCACTGTCTATGTACGTGGTCATAGTGAAATGAAATGAATAATGAATACCCTTTAAATGGCAGTTTTCGATTCACTCCTCTTTTTTTATTTTTTATTCTTCTTCATCAGAATGGGACATTGGCCATCATTGACCGTAAGAAAGATATCTTCAAGTTATCACAGGGTGTCTACATCGCTCCAGAGAAGATTGAAAACTTCTACCTCAGGGAACCCCTGGTCGCCCAGGCTTTCGTGACGGGCGACAGTAGCAAGGTATGACGTCAAAGCAAAGTTGAAGGCAACGTCTACTCTTTAATCAATTTGAATTAAATAATGCAGAAAAACTAAAAGAAAAGAATGTTATCAAGTTTGAGAAAGTATGTTTAAGAATTGAGAAAAAGAAAGTTTTGAAGATCCTACACAAATTGGTGTCTCATGATTTCCTTTTGAATGAATATTTCAACTTTTGAGTTTCTTGATTTTTGCGAGAGAGAGCATAGAGATCAAGCAAAAAGGTTTTGACAATTTGTTATGATGAAAATGTAATTTCGTTATCAAAATACACTAGATAACTTATGAGAATTACAATCAGACCACCTCGCTCCTCGAATATTAGGTGATTAGATGGCTGGCTGGGTGTTAGTAATTTCAAAATTTCGGATGCCCCCGCACGCGAGTCATCTCACTCATAGCAAGATGCCCTCTCAATTTCATTTTAAATCACGAGGGCTCATTTCTTTACACTTTGTATTCGTTTTCTATTGGTTTGCTTGTTTGTTTTTGTTTGTAAATTTGTTTGTTTCTCTATTTGTTTGTTTGCATTTTACAGGATTGTCTAGTAGGAATAATGGTCCCAGATCAGGAAGAACTTGAAAAGTTTGCCAAGGAACAGAACATCCCCGGGTGTTTTGAAGAGTTGTGTCAGAACGAGGTATGAGAGCCTTCACCATACTTCCCTATACTTCACCATATTGACACACGCACCTTACACACGGGGCATTGTTTTGCTGACGCAGTTTTTGTTTTGATGACGTTGGGCTGCTTAGCAACAGACGTGGTCTTTGACGCGCCGTATGAAAGTGAAATCGATTTTAAAATGATTACTTATTGACCAGTGCAAACATTGCGTTTAATCACTGACGTATGCGCTAATTGTCTTCACAGACTTGATAAGCGAAGGTGATAACGCAGTCGAAATGACGCAGTCCTATGTCAGCGAAACAACGGCCTGTGTGCAACAGGCATAATTGAAAGAATGTGAACAATGCAAATATTGCGTTCAATCACTGACGTATGCGCCAATTGTCTTCACAGGCTTGAAGAGCGCAGGTAATAACGCAGTCGAAATGACGCCTCATTTGCAATGGGCGCATTACATATCTTAACCTTGACGTCAATCTAGTTCATCCAAGGGTAATGAAGGGAAATTTTGAAGTGTTCCCTTGAAAAAAGGCTTGTTTTGTATACCCCTCCCATTATTGGCATCTTCCGGACAATTATCCCTTGGTACGCTTATTCCCGAAGACATCCAAAGAAAACAATACCCATACACCTACAGGTTTCTTGGAAAACAATAATCCAAAATCATTGTAATAAAGATTTTTTTTGGAAATCAGATTTAGCGGGGCTTGCAAAAATATTACACATTGATCGTTTTCTTCTAAAGTGTTTTGTCAAACTTTTCCATGCACACTTCAAAACTTCATGTTCACTTGAGAGACTGTCGAATAGTATTTGTTACGTTATTAATATCATCAAAATTAATTGATTTCTAATCTTATTTCTTAAACATTTCAATATACATGTTTGTTTTTTTCGAATGCAGAAAGTGAAAGCAACCATTCTCTCAAGGATGATGAAACATGGCAAAGCTGAAGGACTCGTTGGTTTTGAACAGGTATTGTAATTGGTAACGTAAAATCAGTAATTACGATTGGTTGACATCGACTGGCTGCAAATGAGCCAATCAGAAGCAAGATTTTATCAGTGATTGTGATATTCAAATAATAAGAATGAAAATAATAAAATGTCACTTCCGTTTGCTTACTTGTTGAGGATTTTTGAATCAGACCCTTGTCAACTTCATCCTTATTTACATTTTTTGTTACACCCTTCTCTTCTTCTCTCTGTCTGTCCGTCTGTCTCGCTCTCTCTTCCTCCCTCCTTCCCCTCTCTCCCTCCCTCTCTCCCTCCTCTCCCTCCTTCCATCCTTCCCCTCTATTTTTATCTCCACGCCTCTCCCACTCCCTCTTCCCCATCTCTGTCTCCCCTTCCTTCCATCTCTACACCCTCCCCCCCCCCCTTATCTATATTCTCCACCTCCTTTCCTTCCTTCCTTCCCCCTCTCTCCCTCTTTCCCTCCCCCTCTATCTTTATCTCCACGCCTCTCCCACTCCCTCTTCCCCATCTCTGTATCCCCTTTCTTCCATCTCTACACCCCCCCTTTATCTCTATTCTCCACCTCCTTTCCCTCCTTCCTTCCCTCTCTCTCCCTCCTGATCTCCCTCTTTCCCTCCCCCTCTATCTTTATATCCACGCCTCTCCCACTTCCTCTTCCCCTCTCTGTCTCCCTTCCTTCCATCTCTACACCCCCTTATCTCTATTCTCCACCTCCTTTCCCTCCTTCCTTCTCTCTCCCTCTCTCCCTCCTTCTCTCCCTCTTTCACACCCCCTCTATCTTTATCTCCACGCCTCTCCCACTCCCTCTTCCCCATCTCTGTATCCCCTCCTCCATCTCTACCCTCTTCTCTCTTTCTCCCCCATTTCTTGCCCTTTCTCACCCCATTCAGGTAAAGGGCATTCATATCCACTCCAAGCCGTTCGCCGAGGCGGAAGGCCTCCTCACTCCAACATTAAAGAGCAAACGAAACGTCATGCACCAGGTCTTTGCAGAGGAGATCGATGAGATGTATTCCGAGATTGATCGGGAAGCAAAGAGGTTAAAATAAATGGAGAAGAGGAGGAGGAGGAGGAGGAGGAGGAGGAGGAGGAGGAGGAGGAGGAGGAGGAGGAGGAGGAGGAGGAGGAGGAGGAGGAGGAGGAGGAGGAGGAGGAGGAGGAGGAGGAGGAGGAGGAGGAGGAGGAGGAGGAGGAGGAGGAGGAGGAGGAGGAGGAGGAGAACAGGAAAAGAAGGGAAAAGAAGTAGAAATAATTGAAGAAAGAGGATGGGGATGGTGAGAAGAAGACGCAAAGAGGGAGAGGAAGAAGAGGGAGAATGGCAAGGGAAAGAAGGATAAAAGAAGAAGAGAAAAGGACCAAAGACAGGAAGAAATGAAGCAAAGAGGAGGAGGAAGAAAACAAATGAAAAGAAGAAAACGAAGTAGAAATAAGTTGAGAAGCATGAGGGGAGAAGGATGGGGAGAAAGGGGAGGAGAAGGAAGAAGAAGAAGAACAAGAAGATGATGATGATGATGATGATGATGATAATGGACATAATGATGAAGAAATAGAAGAACAAGAAAAGTAGAAAGAAGGAAGGAGTAAGATACTGCAGAAGAAAAAAAGTACAAATAGCGGTAGAATTATTTTACACTTTATCGTCATATTATGACATCGCTAATGGCAAAGGGTTTTTTCGCCATTAAATATTCACTTATGTTATATACACATGGACATTCAAACAATTCCATTAATACTGAAATGAAATATATATATGTTTATAAATATGCTTTTTTTTTCATATACACCCTGTCAGGGTGAATAAATCAGAGATGTGATTTTTTTTTTTAAAGAAATGTATTTTTAACCGTTTCTTGAGTAGAGTGGCCCTCTACGTGACTTGGAAGTGGATATATGCACCAAAAGCTAAATAAAACAAGTTCTATAATGCTTACCGAAGCATTTGAACACAGTATCATCCGTTGGACATCCGACCTTAGAAGTGGTACAAAACTTATTTGCCCCTCTTGTAACCATGAAACTAAATTATGTTCTATATGAAAGGCTGTGCATGTTCAGCTATTGAAGAACATAGACAGTCGAGTTATTCATTGGGGTCAAATTCCTCTCCTGGATGCCCAAAATTTCTTTCAAAAAAGCATGAAAACGTTCTTGCATAAAACATGTACACCTTTATGATACATCTATAATGCGACCCTTCCTGTTTTGTATACTTTCGGCAAAATGGTCATGACGGTTTAAGTACGGTAATAATGTATATTTCTGTACAACATGGATTTTGTCGACTATTCGTTATTTCTTCCCCCAAACTTCTCTTTACGATTATATCTTTAAGAGAATATGATACTCGAAATGCCATTTTAATCACTAGCGTGTTATTATTTTTTAAATCCATACCTCAGATAACAATGTGATATATTGTACATGTTTGCATGTTATTGACTTGTATATATTAAATCACATTTTTATAAATTCAATTTTGGTTTCAAGCCGTCTTATCTTTTTTTTTACTTCATATTTTCATATTCAGATATATTGTAAATGTTAAACAAGTTGATCTTTGTATTTATTTTTTTTTTTTATAGAGAATCAAGCCACTAAATAGATCTGAATATAAAATAGAGCAACTACTTGAAATCATATTTCTCCTGAAATGGATGTAAATAAACTGATATTATTGACAAGACTTTTCGAAAAAATCAACCTAACGCAATTTCAACAGCCATGTCCATCACCTCCTGGAATGAGGATAACAGTGTCAAAATTACTGACTAGGCCACCCTGGGTATAACAATAAAATGAATGAATAAATTTAACTAGGCGTTGTGGCGTGCGCCTGTAATCCAGCTAACAGTGGAAGTTACAAACTGGTTCAGCCGAGGACGCAGGTTCGAAACTGAGTCACGTCTTTCGGATGGTGACGTTAAAGGTCGGTCCCCAGACGTAAATAATCATATCTGATTGATACACGTCTGTAAAAACCCAATACACACACACGGATGGATGGACTGATGGATGGATGGATGGATGGATGGATGAACAGATAGATGGATGGATGGATGGATGGATGAATAAATAAAAGAACAGATGAATATATAATTAAACAAATTAATAAAAGAATGAATAATTAAACAAATAAATAATTAAACAAATAAATTATAATGATGCATTACAAAATCCGAACATTATTTCTATGGGATATAGACAAGGGTATTGAAGACTTCGATGGAAAGCGCTTTATAAGCACAGTTTTATTATTATTATTATAAGTTGATTTTTCGAAAGTCTTTACGATCGTGTTATAAGACAAAGCACAACATAGCTTATGCGATGTTGTCAAATGAACATTAAACACACACACATAAAAAGACATTTATTCAAGCTAGTTTTACATCACATTTTCTTGTTCTTTATTTTTTTTTCTCCAATTGACTACACAATGTGTTTACAAGGTATGAATGAGACACATAATTCATGAAAATCGTGGAAAACTTGAGAAGCACAAATCGACCAGATCATGAAAGCAAAGGATCAAACAGTTGCATAATGAAGTCTTCATTCTACTAGAAAAGTTTAAGGGTGACTTAGTAAGGGTAAATTAGTTAAAGATTGTTGAAGTTAGTGTTAAGAATGCATCTAGAAATAGGGCGAGTGAGAATTACTTCCATTACCGTTCGAAAATGTTAAAGAATAGATAATTGTTTTAAAGGTAGAGTCAGGCATTTGCAATCTACCATGGATCTAGATCAAGCTTGAATCTTTACCCTACGAATCTACCATCATAAGTGAAATTTCAGGAACTAAAAGGGCCATATTTTCAGCTGCCAGCACAAAAGCTGTAATAGCTATATTATTGTCAATGATAGTAGGAACGACCTTGTTGTGGGCATCCAATGACTTAGTCTGTTCAGAGCCACAAAGGCATTAAATCTGTGTTAAAGTATATGGGTTAACATCTTTCTGGCTCCAAACATATGCTATGAACTATATCTTCATTACAGAAAATGAAAGGTCATAACTTGGAGTTGACCTCACCAACACCCCTATGCATGTAGATCAACTACACTATACATGTATGTGGTGACTATTGTATTGTACACTTGGAAGTCTTCATGGGATAGTTCTCTTAAAATTTTGTATGATGTATTTATGATTATTGTTAGTTCTACCCAAATGATGCTATACTTATTTTGGTTTTTATCCCCTTTCCTGGATTGCAAATTTCTGACACTATCGAGCATTGAGCACCATATCAAATGCCAGCTTCACAGAAGTCGTTGCATGGGTCAATGCATGATAAGAGATATGTCTTTCATAAAAATACAAGTTTAAATTGATTGAACACAATCATAAATATGTCTAGAAAATCTAAACTTAAGGTTGATATTTGTAAACATTGAAATGATATCTTATGAAATTCTGCACAAATTTCTATAGGTATTCAAAGAGGTTTACATTTGCCATTTAGGTCTGTATTGAATAAATTCACTGAAACCTGACGCAGGGTCTAAAATCATGTTTAGCAAAAGGAAAATTGACTTCAGACTAACAATCATTCTTAAACCAGATATTGGAAACAAAATCCTAAACCCAGCATCGGGTGGGTGTAAGGACGACTTAAATGCACACCTAGGTGTTCATTACCCAACTAATAACTTTGGTTTCTATTCTCCAACGGAGAGAAATAAATGAGATCAATTTTTCTAAGCTTTCTAAGTTTTCTAACAATAACTTCCTTACGGAAAAATCCTATTCAGGGAGCGATGGATATCCTAACGACTTCATATTTCTAAAAAAATATATATGGTGTTTTTTTTAATATGACTTGATGATTCCTTGAAAAATCTGTTGATAATGAAGAGTTCTTGTTTAAACAAAATATTGATGCGAGCCTCTTTAATAATATGAAATGGGAAGAACACCTACTGTTTCCTAAAAATTGAAACATATCAATCCAAGATTTCTGTATTGATTGAAATCTTTTACATATATTATTCCAAGATACTTTGCTTTCTAGACCTACGTTCCCTCCTTTTGATTTCATTAAATCTGATCACACAAATTGCGAATGTCTTCATTTCAATGACGAGCATAAATAGCAAATAGAGAATTGACAAAAATGACAAAAACTTCAAGTTTCTTCCTGATTTCAATGTAACAATCAACAAAATAGATTTTTTTCTCCAAAGAAATATCAAACAGAAAAAGAAAAGGAAAAGAAATAATCACATGTATGATAGAGATTGAACAAAAACAGAGTCACTGAGAAAATGATTTCTGTATAAATATTTACACGGATATCCCTTAATTCTGTATGTACAGCACGCAATGGGGACATCAATCTGTATAGCGATACAAACATTGCAATTCGTTTTCGTTTACTCTCCAAACTATCCAATACAAATAAGTTACAATACATTATTATTATTCGAAAAGAGATCACGTATTGGACACTTTGAGCAAAATATAGGCCATCTTTTCCTCTTGCGTCAATTTACAACGAGGCTAATTATCGTGGAATGGTTCAAAAACATCAAAGAGACATCTCTATTCATTCCAGAGAACTGTACAAAGATAATGCTTTTCTTTCAACTGTACAAAATGAGTGAGCAATACAAAAATTGTGTACAATAGACCGACAGTTTCAAAAGGCTGTATGATACATAATGTTGAAATACAAGATCACATTCATTGCAAATTCATGTTCGATAGCATTCGAAAATGGATTAGTAGAATCATACATGACTCTCATTCTCCTTCCTCCGCAAATTTCTTCAGTTTTCTTTTCTAAGGCCAACGTTTTCTTTGTATACAATTCATGTTTATATTTCACATCTCAGAATAAGCCACAAAGTCAAATCCTTTATTTCGGACAATTCCCTCCCTACCGCCGGGCAAACCACTCTGCCCCCCATTCTGGAACGTCACACTTTCTATACCAACCCTTAACAACCAATCTCTTCCCTGTACTGTACCATAAATCAAGCACACAAATTCAAAAAGAAAATCATCTTAAAGGCAGTAAGTAAGTCTGCAGACTGTTGTACTTTTTCAGAGAAGATTTGATCATAAACAAATACATTAAGTTCTTTAAAAGGACAATAATGGCGGATTCTCATATACTTAATTTTTTTCTTCAAATCAAAGCTGCCAAAATTTGACAAAGGATTAAAATTAAAATAATATTTCTTTCTCAGAAAGGACATCGTATTTCTTTTCTTCATAGGATAACAATCAAAAAAATTAAATTTACAAATAAACATTTATAAGAAGAAAAAAAATCTCAAAAATCAAATCTTTAATTACAATACTTCATAAATAAATCTCATACTTCCATAAGGTCTTTATATCATAACTTAAATAAAAGGAAAAAGCATGCATTTCTTTGCCATCAAATTTACTCTCAAATAAACTCTTCTGAACATCAAAAATGAATACGCAATTTCCCAACACAAAAATGTCAAAATATGTACACATGAGCTCCTAAGAACTGGAGTATTGTTGTCCCCTTGGATACCTTAGGAAAGTCACTTCTTTTACCCATATTGGAAAATGTTATCTCGACACACACGAATCAAATCAATCTTGTAATGGTTTACGGGCAATTGAAGAACTGTCACCCCTACTGTAACTTGAGGGGTTTAAACTCTAGCAAACTAAAATGATGCTTAATTTTATTCAGTAAAGATGGTTCGGTTAAATAGTTGAAGTTTCTTTTTGGATGGGAACGTATCTGAGAAGGGTTAGTAATATCAATAATTAATTCCCAATCACAAGTACTTGCTCAAAAGCGCAGTATGAATAAGAATGTGAACTTAAGTTTGATTATCGAAATAGAAACTTTATGACCTTTTTGTTAAGACTTTCACCTTACAGTGACTAATATCTTTACCTAATACCTCAAGTATGATAGGCCCAACCTAACCCATAATTAATGATGGTATACCCCTTAACATTTCCCAGACTTGCTCTCAGATATTCACAATTTCCTTAGATTTTTTCAGCAACCCCTGCTTCTTCACTGATGCCCGAGACGCGAACAGAATCTGGGTGTATCCTTTTCACGGACCAGTGTCCTTAAAACTTCAAGTCCTATGTGAGGGATCATGAGACCGGCACTCAAGGTCCCAATGCGCAACCAATGAGAGAGAAACACCCCCTAGACCTAACAATAACCCCTATCCAAGGCAACCAGAGGACCCATCGCTTCATGTCCTATTCTGACACCAGCACTCGTGCTCCTCACACCCACTTCAATACTATGAAGGAGAAACATCTCCTCACCCTGGCAAACACCCCTATCCCAGGCAACCCTACAAACCCTCCAAGAACTTTTAACGGTCAACCGCCACCGTGCAGAGGCACAGTGGATGCAGAGCCATGATCTCTCTCTGAGGAGGATGGTGAGGGGGGTAGCATTAATGGTGGTGGGGTTGGGTCCCAAGTCAAGACCATATCTGCGGATACTGGAAGACCAATTAGTAGTGACGTATCCTTCTTTGGAGAGCATTCCTGCAGTAGCTGCTTTGGTTCCCGTCTCTAAATTAGAAGCATTCCAAGACCTCAATCACTTTCGATATACTTCTACTGCCAGTGTTTCCAGCAGCGTTCTGTGAATGAAACAGAGCCGAAATAAACAAAATAGAGAGGAATTCAGGAATATCTTTCTGTGATTAATGGTCTCAAGTATGGTGGGGAGAGTAAGATATTTATGTCAATGGAAGTTGCATTTGTTCAGAGATTAAATTCATGGAGCATCAAAATAGTTACCTCCCATAAAGATTGTATATGGGGCAGGACTATTTGGAGCTCCATGAATCTAACTTTGAGAGTGTACGCATGTGCATTTCACTACAATTTCTTTAAATACGCTATATCACACATCTGCTTGGACTGAAAGTACTTGCCCAAGAGCATATTGACATGTTAACACTACAAGTAGGCTCAAATAAATGGTAAAATTGCTAGAAAAACTATCTGGCAGCCCACTTATTTTTTGATAGGATACAGAAAGACTCATTATCAATTTGCAAAGTCCCAAAATGAACACAGGGCTTCTCACCAAAGGCCCTGACAATCTTTTGTTAATGTTAAACCCCGCTTCAAGTGTTTGTACTTACCGTTAATTCAATGAAAGACAAGAATTTCTTCAGCATGTCTACCATACACGTGAAGTCACCATCCGGAAGGCAGTCTCGTACACTCACAACGTTCAACTGAGAGATGGAGAGAGAGGGAGAGAAGAGATCAAATCGTTTGATTGATGGTGAAAGCAGAGACATCAGCAATGTTTTCTTATCATTATTTAGAACCTACATCAGGAAGATGATGTTTGTTAAGATTTCTACATCTAACATAATTGCCACTTCTTCGAAAATCGGATCGCAGGGAGATCGTATGGTGTGGGAGGGAGCATTTGTCCTATAGTGGGCGGAGGGACCTTTATGGTTACAGTGATTACGTTTGCTCTCCTCTTCCCTGGCCACCATCTGTTGCACCCAGAAGCTACTAAAATTTGTATTTGTATAATTTTTGTCATTCTAATTTTGAAATCACCTTGATTATATTGTTTCATAGATATATTTCTTGAAAGTGCCGAATAAATAATAAAATAAAAATAAAGTGGTCTTTGTATACAGGTTTCACTGTACTTCTATCAGAATGACTTACATTGTTTTCTCGTAGTAGGCATCCCAGTAAGAGGGCTGCGTAGGACGCTACTATACTGTCTTCCATGTGTTTTCCTGCTGAATGGAGGGCTGTCAGGTAAAGATAAGAAAAGAAACAACAACAAAAAGAGAGATGAAACATCTATCTCAATGAGACTCTTGTACGTTTTCTTTTCATGTCCACTAAATTTCTCCAGTTCTGAAAAGCTATAGTGTCTCCCAAGATGCTACAAACACTTGGTGACAGAGCATTCACAACTGCCGCTCCCAAACTGTTGAATCTCTCCAATACCTTTAAAAATATCTCAAAACTCACCTCTTCTGTTAACAACATAATTGTAAAGCACATTTGAACATGTACATGCAAAATGCACTATATAAATATATTACTATTATTATTCATAAATATCTTGATAATCAGACAGGCTTGTAAAAATCATGGGATTCCTGACTGACCTAAAGGTTTATAATTATGATTGCAGCATGAGCTAAATCCAGGATTTTGTTCCAGAATCTGAGGCAACGTTACCAAGTCACTTTAAAGATAAAGTTGAGTTCTGGTCATGCGATTGCATTGTGAAAGAAACGTTGTGGAATCGATCAGAAAAGGTTGATCATCTAGCATATAAGTATTGGTGTGTACTGCAAGGTTCTGGAATCATCAAAATAATAAGAAATTTGGCCCAGTCTTGGTACAGTTACAAGCACTGTACACAGAAAGATGTATATGGGACTACACGAACATGTGGCATAAAAATCTGTCCTGATTTTTATGATGTTACATGCCATATTTAGAATATTAAAGCATTTGAAGAGCCATGCTTTTCATTGAACATTTTTTCTCTGATATTCTTCCACACTTGCATAATACAATGATAACACTCACAAATTATTTTTCACCTCTTTCCAGAACTCAACCTTCTCTTTAATACTCAAGGTGCCTACAAACTATTATTACCCTGACTCTAGCTCTAGACAGTTTCTAGACAGTTTCTTTCCCAATGTAATTATATGACAGGTAATCAATGTTATCTTTATATTTAAGTTTATGCAAGAAACATTAAATTGAAACCAATTGTGCCTGGTAGTAGAGTCGCTGCCGGCAAGCAGTACATGGCAGGTTCAAATCTCGCTGGTTCTAAGATTTTTTCTGACTTGTTTTTCAATTACCAGATCGAGCACACAATCTTTATCTACTGGGTGCAAGCCAAAAATTTCTTCACCTCAAAGATTACACCACTCACCTTTTCTGACTGAAGACTTGATTTCCTCTTCCGTCGGTTGTGGGCCATTCTGCCCCTTCCCTGAATCCCTCTCTATTGTTATCCAGTCCAGCGGGTCGCTATGGGCAACAGACCACTCCTCCGGCTCCTCCCCCATCATCTCCTCCTCCGACTGACTCTCTGCCTTGAGCGCCTGCTGCTGTCGCTGAAGGAAAAGCTAGAGATAGGCAAGAGGAGTGGGAATAGATCATAAGTGACTTTGATAAATACCAAACTAGTCCTTGTCACAAACAGTTCTATGTTAGCATTTTTCTATTTCGGCATGCTCTAACATAGTCTAGGAAGAAAGGTTGTGGGCAATATTGTTTTTAAAAAACCTGTGATGATAAAATGTACAGGAGTGCCAAAGATACCTTGAACATTCATCACAGGATGTTCCTGGACATATTTTCTGCTACAAACTTTCATTTGATACGGAATCTGTAGAATTCCAACCATCGGATCCTTAGCAGTTTAATAAAATAAAAATAAAAAGCCATACTTTGCGCAGGCAAAAAGGATATTTTCCTATAAAAATGAAGAATTGTCGTTATAAAAAGCTTTTTAGCCAATTTTTTCAAAAGTCTGTTGACATATGAACATGAAACCGCATGTGTTTAAAGGTACTATGTCCCATTTGCAGGCCCAAAAAATGAAAAGATCAAATTCTAACGGCATTTGAAAGACAATACTAATTTAGAACTTCCTTAAAAAAAGGGGGGCTTGAAAATGTCTTTAAGTGGGAAAATAACGACTATTAGTTGTCGAATTGAGATATAGAGCCAGTAAGTAATAGTCTGATTTTTCAGACCATTGTACCGAATGGTCGTACGTTTTATGCTGCGCAAAGATTCAATCAGTTTAATTTTGGCCATTACAAGAAGTGGGTTATTGATGTAGACAAATGCTCATGTACCCTCATTTATGTATGTTATTACCAAAGATGAAAAAAAGCCAGTCAGTCACTCAATAATGTCTGACAGTGAAGTCTAGCAAGTAACGGGTTTCCTTGCATAATTTGAATATTAGGACACTGCTAACGTTTAAATTTCACAGATAGGACATACATGACATATTCATAATTCCTGCAAAGTTCTACAGAATTTGATGTTGGCTGCAAAAGGGACATAGTATCTTTAATCATTATAAGAAGCTCCAATCTATAGGCTAACTTTCAGCATCTCTACGGCGGAGATCCGGGGGATGGCACCCGCCCCACTCCGCTGAGAGAGCACCAAGATAACCTGGCCCTCTTTATGGTTAATCTTTTGGATGCATCACTATTTGGTATTCTCCAAGCTCACCTGCACTACAGCTTCCAGTGAAGTCACTATCTCTGGTTGTGTCCCTCCTTCCGATGAGGAACTCTCTTGACTGCTTTGACTGTTCTTGGAATCAAAGGATCTTTGGGTTTTCATTGAGATCAGTTTCCTGGTGTTTGCAGGGCTGTGCTCTACCAGGTTTATGAGTAGACCGAGACTCTGTAGGTGAAAGATAATGAAGTTTGTGGGTATGAAGCAATGGGACTTAAGGTTGAAAGGCCAGCTTTGAGAGCTGATCATATAAACAAACTTGTGATATCAAATGCATGAGGAGAAAGATACAAATCTCATTATGAATTGTCAAACTATAAATAATAATAGTCCTAAGGAGGCACGGTAGCTCAGTGGTAGAGCAATGGTCTCGTAACCGAAACCAAGTCTATGTGCTATTGCCCTTTAGCAAGGCATTAATCTTCATTACCTAGTCCCTTGGAAAAGACTTAGAAGCCATCGTCCTCTGGTTGCTTACTTACAAGCATACACATGTTCACTTAATAGTCAGATAAAACAAACCAACCAAACAAACAAACCAAGAATGGCTACATTTGTAATGCACATATCTACTTTACAACTGGACGTTCTAAGTGTCTTCAAAGAACTTCTCCTACTACCAACATGGCTTCAGACAACCAGCTTCCAGGCGCTGAAAGCATTTCATTGAACTTCTTATTACCCACTACCCATTAGTAAACCTGGGTTGGGAGTGGCAAATATTGTCTAAATGTTAGATATAATGGTTTGAATGTAAAGTTGTGTGAACTTACACCATCTTTATGAAAATCAAATACACTGAAGCATACCAACACAGGTGTAGATATTCAACATTACTACATGAATAACATTTTCCCATTTATGCCTTAGTCACACCGACGAAATCAACGCCAGAGTGACAATAGACAACTGTAACAGAAATTACAACACCCCAAATAGCCAAGAATTGATCGGTTTGCAGTTGGTGCGGAGTTGATTTGGCAGTGTGACTGAGGTATGAGTACACGCTAGCTTACCAGAACTAATACATCAAAGCGTTGATCCTTGCAGATATACTGAGGCATCTGTAAGACACATTGTAAGGTTGTTGCCATCAGACCTTCCTGCTCTCCGACCTTCATGCTACCCCATTCTGAAATGAAGTTAAAGTAGGTAAAATAAGAAGAGAAACATAAGTCATTGGAAAAAGTGTCTCCTTAGGTCTTTTACATAGACCTTCCCTATCTTTCACTCTTGTTCCTCTTTTCCTCCTTCTATTTTACATTCTCCTTGCACACATACCAAGGAATATCTTGTTGACAAATTGTAAGGTTGTTGCCATCAGACCTTCCTGCTCTCCGACTTTCATACTATCCCATTCTTAAAATAGTTAATATAAGTCAAATAAGAAGGGAAAGATAAACCATCAGGGTTGTGCGTGTTTGTTATGATAGAAAGTGAAGTGCCTCCTTTTGTCTTATACATGCACCTCTTTCTCTTTCGTAATTCTCTTCCTTCTTTCCCAACTTCTTCATATTTTCTGTGTATGCATCTCTCTCTCTCTCTCTTCTATATACTAGTTTCTCTGACTCTTTCACTTTTTCTCATCAGCATTTAATTTTTTCCTGCTGTCATTTCTCCTAATATTTCTTTTAAATTCCCTATCTCTTTCACTTTGAAAAACCTTCAAATGTGCCCACTTGTTTCTTCTTGAAATAATTGAATGGCAAGTAAAAAGAAACAGAAAACAGCAAGATCTTCATTCAGAGGGATCCCAATCTCATTTTTTTTAAAACTTACTTAGTCTTAAAAATGGCAACACAGTGATAAAGCATACTTTTTTACTATTTTGGTAAATATTGATTAAATAGAAATTTGAATGAAATTAATAAAACAAACCCACTGGCGAAGAGTTAGTGAGGATAGAAGAATCTAATCACATGCTCACCATTATCATGAGATATATTGAGTAATAGTCTGAGTGTTGCAAGAAGTCCCTGATGTAAGATTGCATGTAGACCGTAGCTGTCCAGTTTCTTGATGACGTGTACCTCTGGCTCTCCGCACAGCTCAAGCTGGTTTTCGCACATTCGTAATGCCCTGATGAGAGAGTTTGAAAGGCAAGAAGGATTTACTATATAACTATTACTAGGAAGATAGCATGTAGGCTATGACTACACAGCTTGTAATAACGGCATGTAGTGTTGGATCTCTGGCTCTGGGCATAACTCAAACTGATTCTTACAGTCTGATTCTTTGACTTTGATTGAAACACACTTCTGGTCAAGAATTTTTAAAGAATCCTTCTGGACAAAAAGGATTAATCCTTCACCGAAAAGAGACTCTGGCTATTCACCTATGTCACCTATCTTCGCACCAGTGATCTCAAGGCAGCAGACAGCAAGAAATGTGTGAATAATTAATTGCCTTGAGAAAGTCCACAGGAGTGGACGAAAGCTTGCCTACTCAATGTTAAGGTCGGTAGAAGCTTAAACTACATGTTGTGATTCTTACACTAACTTTGTGATACTGCTGGCTGTAATTGTTCATGAATGTGGCTTACCACAACAAAATTGTGGCTTGATTTAAGACATACTATGTCTAGTTACAAAGAAATGCAAACATCTATACCCTCCCCTAACCTAGCAACACATACAATCATATATTATGGGCCCAATTAAAGATATACTGTCTATTACAGACATTCAAACAGACTCACTTTCCAACAGCCTTGACTAAGCCGCAGCCTTTGAGTTCTAGGAGATACTGCTGGTTCTCGTTATTCATGAAGGTCACATTCTCCAGGACACGCAGACATCTGTTCATGGTCTTAAACAACACCAGGTTCTCCCCTTCCATGCGGACAGTGACAGGACTGAGGCTGAGAGCGGCTGAAATCACTGTGGTACAGAGTGAATCAAATGTCACAGTGAGGGAATTTGGAGGAAAAAGCATTTGGCAGATATGAGATGTGGTTTTCATAGCAAAATTTGAACCCCTGCCCATCCCCTCCACTGACACTCATGCACATCTGCATTATATTGCATTTCAAAACTTGCATTGGAACCACTTGAAACCTGCCAAATAATGGGTAACTCTACAAACATTTTGCAATGATTCCCCACACATATCACTGGTCTTTTTAAAGCAATATATATTATCGTTCAAGAAACCCAAACATGCGGAGCGATGTGAGCAGTGTTTTGTTACTGCAAGGAAAGGGTGCGATATCAAATACCTTTTGGATCGCACTGGATTGAACAATCATCTGGAAGATAATCCTATGCAGGTGCATGTAGCCCCTTCCCAAACTATCATTGTTAGTGCAGTGAAAGGCTCACCTGTTTGTGCTATGTGCTCCAGACCTCCTGCTAACCTCAGCTCCTCTTTGAACCACTCTCCAGCCCGTTTCGATGTCAGTGATAACAGCGACTCCATAGCGAGATGACCATTCTGTCAAAAGACAACAACAAAGCAAATGGCTGTTAAGCCCATTTTGGAAAAAAACGTTTTGGGGGGACTCCTGTACCCAGTCATTTATTCTTTCAAAAGTTCAATGTTCAAATTTGGCTCTCTTGACAAAATTAACCGGTGTATTGTAGACTGATGTCCCTTCTCTTCATTTCAAGGCCATAAATAAAGACATGCACATCTTCAGTTACTTGGTACCACTCACCGAAAGATCACTAGTCTCAATGTCCCCCAGGGAGTTGCTAGCTTTGGGGAGCTCTGAGAAGACCGCCCAGAGCTTCTCCTGGACCTTCTTGTACTCTGCCTGCTGGGTGGGCTCCAGCTGATGGATCCGATGGGCCGAGTCCTTGCTCAGGAGCCGGACCAGGAGCCAGAGACTGTCGGTCCAGGTCCATGTTCAGCCGGTCCCTGCTCAGCATGTACATCAGTCCCGCAGTGCATAGACCAAGACACTGTTATGTGGAAAATGTGAGAGGTTATTATAAAAGCAAATGAGCAAGTCATCCAGATTCTTGACAGCTCCATTCTTGGAGATTTAAGGATCAAATCATGAAAATTTGCATACAGCAAACTGTAATTTTTTCTCAAGCACAAGTATCTTAACATAAAAATGGCCACTACCAAAAGTTGGCAAAAGTTTCATCGAAAACAATTGATTTTATATAGTTTTCATGCTTCAATTCCAAATGTGAAAGTCTATATATCTACAGCTCTTTATTCAGTCAGAAACTACAGAATAAAAACAAAGCTACTAACGTATGACAGGATCTTACCCTAAATCAAGATCTGGAAATTTGATTATGTCACTTGCCAAAATTTGTCAGAAACAATTTGTCAGAGCCTTTCATTCCTAAAAAGCCTAAAATGGATGCCACTGTTTGGAGTCTTTGGACACTCTACCACCACCACCACTAATAATAATAGTAATGTAGCTGTAACACTTTACAATAATTGTTACACTGGTCATTACATTCACATCAAGCCAACATATGTTGTGGGCACCATCTCCACTCCCTGAGGAGCACTTCTGAGCCCCATCTTATAAAGAGCTGCGATTGATCTGAATCAATTGCAAGTCCACCAATCAATCACAAGTTTGCAGTCTCCTATCTTTTATGTACACAGCTGCAAGTAATAACGATTGCAACTCTTTATAAGACGGGGCCAAGGTCTATGGTGATGACAGAGTTAATTTGATAGTTCTATCACAGTCTATGACATATACTCACTGGATCCTGGGCAGCATCCTGCAGTTTTCCGAAGACTTTGGCGATCGTCCCGTGCGCTCTCATGTGCATTCTGAACTGTGGCATGGAACACTTCTCTACAAAACCCATCGTACTGATCAAGAAAGAAACAATACACGTTCATTCAATTACAACCTTTAAGCCAAAGGAACAATGAGTGAGGTAAACCTTGCACCTAAAGTATATCAACCTTGTAGCAGATTAGCCTTCTGCTAAACACGTTATCCAATAAAGTCTATGACTACTTGTGTGTGACTAATACAAAATTGGCAATTTGGGTGAAATTATTAGAAAGAAGGGATGTCATCTAAAAATAGCAGTAAATCCGATGGGACTCTGAAATTCGATCCTTTACTGCCTATTTTACCCAAAACACAGCACATCGAAACAAATACGATAGGACCAACTTGATGATACCGGTAGTCAAACCCATTTATTAGACAATGTGATACAGAAAAATTAACCTATGCCACTTTCTATGTTCAAGCTTTTCAGAGTTCATCACATACCGGTATTGTGACATCACAACAAAAATATCAGATTCAGATTCTCTCGGCTCCTATTCACAAAATATCAATAGCTGTCCCTCTTAGCTACATGACACTGTTGGCTGAAGCTGTGAAGCACTTGCTTTCAACATGCCTTAGTGCATGTTTTCTTGATAAAATACTTATATCTTGGCCTATTACTACCAATACCATGCAGGTAATTTTCTTCATCGGACAGAGATGTACATATGATGTCATACATGTTCATATGCAGCAAAGACATTCCACTAAGAGGACTTGACATTTTGTTTTTCAAAATCGTCCATATTTTTTTTAGGTACGTTTAGGTACGTACTGAAGCCCCATTACGCATGCCGAGAACCATGCACATAAGTTTATCTCACCTCAGACAGCGCGTTCCAACATTTTCTGTACCCTTCAGCCCCTCCATCAAGTACTCAATATCATCTGCAAATTGCTGACTCTCACCCGACTCTTGGCAGTCTGAAGCCCCTTCACATGCCTCACAACAGTGTAGAGCTGAAAAGGCAAAAGGGAGCAGCGAAAAGTTTGATATCCAAGTTTACAGTAAGCATTCATGATCACTTTGCACCGATGTCCGTGTAAAAATTCCATTTACACCGGAATGATTCCAACATGAGTTCGCTTACATATCTTATACACTTTGCAAATGTATCACATTCAACATAAATTTCGTTTTAAATCCTTTTTTTATACAATGTTATTGAACCTACTCAAACTCCTCAAGAAAATGCCATGTAAGTAAAGGAAAAACACCTGGCATCAATTCACGTTTCAATTGGTTTTCAGAAAGCTTTTTGCACATGGGAGAAAGTGTGCTTTGAAAAAATCTTACTCTTTGTCAGTGCCCTTGTCATTGAGAATTTACCTTTCATACTTCTCTTTTTGAAGTCCAAAACATGTTACTTGCCACAGGTGTTTTAGGTACTGCAAAGCTCCACTCAATCTTTATTGCAGGGACACCGCCGCACATAAGCACCCTTCTTCAAATTTGCAAAATGGGGGGTTCTAGAGTTAAAATTTCAGAGCACATACATGTAGATGCCTCTTCGTATTGAGCCTAGACTGTTTGCAAAGACCCTGGCACAATCTATTCACCTTCTTTTCGTCTCGTTTGCACTTGAGTGATGTGACCATAGAGTGGCTGACCTTCTTTGGGTACACAGTTTTTCCTGGTTAGCCCACTAGCCCTAAGCTTGCCCTAAAGCTTGCCCAAAGGACTCGTTCAGATATGATGCAGCAAAACCGTGAGGTTTATATTTCATGATGACATAAAATGTAATACACGACACATTTCTGTATCGTATAACACACAGCAAAGTGAATACACGTAGGACCTTTTTGTTGCGCGCAGTTACCATTCATTTACATATTTCAAAAAACGCAACATTGTTTTTTTTTTTATAGATCTGTCCCCTTCCTGGTCCTGATCCTCAAGTTGGATATATCGTTGACCAATGAGAACGTTAGTGTTCAAGAGAGAATTTACCTCGTCATATCTGAAAGAGCCTTGAGTGTTGCCCCTCACTAACACCCATTAGTTTTAAACCCTCCACAAGAAGCAATTTACTCACCTTCTTCTCGTCTCGTTTGCACTTGAGTGATGTCACCATGGAGTGGTTGACCTTCTTGGGGTACACGGTTTGCCTCGTTAGCCCACTTGTCCTCTGCTTGCCCTCGTTCCTGAACGGGGCAGGCTTTGACGGGATGGAGCCTTGACTGGAGGAGGCAGAGGAGCTACCAAACTCATCCTGGAGAACAAATAAAAATAAAGAGAATAAATATGACATAGTGTGAATGTAATCATAGGGGTTTAGTCATAATCAAAGAAAGCAAAAGAATGAAAATAAGATTTTCATCAATGAAAAAAAGTCTGTAGCGAGTACACTTACACTAAAAGAATGAGAAAACATGGAGGAAGGGTCAGCCACATGGGAGTGGTGAGCGATTAAGCTCTGGAAAGATCCAAAAGCTGTGAAAAAACTTTTTTTCAGTTTAAAGAGCAACCATAAAAAGAAAAGAACAGACTAAGAAATACAGGATGGGTGCTTCTCTTCCTAAATAACTTCCCACTCCAAACATCTGTTCAAAATTTTGTTAAAACTTTTTTCTCCAAACATCAAAATTTCCTTTGGAGGAGTGATAGGAGTCCCACCTTTTACACATTGGTTCATGTATACAAACATCATCAATACCACAGTAAAAGAAAATAGAGACACATCCTTCACTATATTGTTACCCTCTCCAACAAACACTCTCACATCACACCGGTTCTCAAGGAACTCCACTGGTTACCCATATAAGAGTGTAAATTGTTTTCCAACTTCTTTTGCTTATGCTTCATTGTGTTCATGGCTCTGCTCACCAGTACAATATTTCTTGGATTAATCACTACACACTTGCCAGATCTTTACGTTCTCCAAACTTTGGATTGCTTGTTCTTCTAAAACTTAAGACAAAGTAGGGGGGGAGAGCCTTTGCTCATGCCCGGCCATCACTCTGGATTGTTTACCTTGAGGGATCAGAGATATTCCTACAACCTTAAAGGCCAGGTTCATTGAAATTTTGAAAAAAAGGCAAATCCCACCTCTACAGATTGCTGAGAACATTAACAAAATGACTAAAGTACTTTTAAAGCCCTCACTATTGTGAGGAATAAATTAATTGCAATTTTGATACCTTTTCCAAAACCCACTCACAAAGTGAAATGACGGCGTTATTTACATGCGATAAAATGACGTCACATTATGAACAACCTGCAATCACACATTCGGGACAATGTTGGATACCCATTGCAATTTTTAGATATGGGTTAACGTTGTTTGTATATTTACCGCCAGTTGTGATATTTCCTTTATTTTAGGCACTTTGAATGAGATACACTGAATAAATAATACTTTCTACAAATGTGTATTCGATTTTTATGTTATTTACCGTCACATTTGACCATAAAAATCGGAAAATAATCACATATTCTGAGGGCAGCTCAGCGTGTATGTGTCGGATCTGGGAGTGCCTAGGACATTTTGCATGCTGAACTAACGACTCTTCTGGGGCAAAATATGCGACAAGTTTACATATAATTGTCCAAATATTCATTACGAAAATGTCTGATTAGGCCGATTAGTTTAGATTTTTGATAGATAAATGGGGAAAGTGGAAGTCGAGAGAAAACTTAGATCAGTCCGGTTCGCGATTCACAGCTAGCTCGAACAAGCGCCGGGCCGGCTGGCCTGGCTGTGATATGCATATGCGGGCTCATATACTGTGAACATGATGGACAAAGAAAGAGGACAAAATATACGGTTCCCATTCTATCCTCAACAATTGCTTTGGTAGACAAAGGAACATCCCTTCACTGCTACGGTATTATGTAAAATAAGTAGAACAGGTGAATATGCATGTGACACCTGTTCTACACATTTTTACATAATAGCAGTGAAGTGATGTTCCTTTGTATCCCAAAGCTATCGTTGAGGGTAGAATGGGAACCGTATATTTTGTCCTCTTTCTTTGGCCGTCGTGTTCACAGTGCATGTAGATACGCAGCGACTGCGGCTGCCCCGACAGCTTGTGCTTGTCCATCGACTTGGGCAAAATCTTCCAGATCTTCTTCTAGGTCTATAGATCTCCCAAATCTCCATTGTCGTTGTCGCTGTCCGAGGTACTTCCTTCTTCTATCTCCTCAAAACGCAAATCAAGTATGTTTTCGTCCATATCGATATTTTCAGGGTGACTTTGATGAAGGTAAACAACGTTTGGTAAGAATGGGTACAGTCCTCAAGAGTCAATGCAATACATGTGAATCGCACGCAAACTGCATCGCGCACCGATCAGCTGAGCGGCCCATTGTATTAATTGTTCATTGTGCTACGTCACTCAAAAATCAGCTGACTTACGATGTTTCTGGGTCTCGAGTGGGGTGATATTTCGTCAAGTTTAATCAACTTTTATAATTTTCGCACGAATTTACAAGGTACACAAATGTGATAGTTTTACTCAGTGTAATGTTCTGATTACAATGATACCAAATTCAGTCGATTTCAAAATCAATGAACCTGGCCTTTAAAGGTATAGACCAGTTCTGGTGATGCGATTGCATTGTGAAAGAAACGTTGTGGAATCGATCAGAAAAGGTTGATCATCTAGCATATAAGTATTGGTGTGTACTGCAAGGTTCTGGAATCATCAAAATGATAAGAAATTTGGCCCAGTCTTGGTAAAGTTGCAAGCACTGTACACAGAAAGATGTACCGGTATATGGGATTATATACGCGATCGCGATATTTATCCAGTCCAGATCGATATGATAATTTACCAAATATATCAATTAGTAGGCGGTTTCCCCGCAAAATTTGTATCATTACATATTAGTCAAAACATATTCTTTCACATGATTGATAGTAAGAGCTTCCATTTCTTTTTTGAGAGGGGGGCGTTTCCAAAGCTGGTCTATACCTTTAAAACTTATCTTTTCCAGTTTGCTTTTAGTCGATCTGATTTTCTTCTTTTTGTGTTATATTGTATTTTTGTTCAAGCATGTTTATGTATTTTCATGTTTTGCACTAGTGCGCCTTCAGCATTTAATTTTAAAGTGGATTTGGCGCCTTATAAATCCTATACATTATCATTATTATTATTATTATACATCCAAAATTCAAATTCAAAATACAAATACACACATTTTACTCAAATCATTATCTTCTGAGGTGAAGTCTAAGGTCTTGCATTCATAATAAAAATGACTGTTTTTCTGCCATCCTGCTGCAGGGTGGCAGAAGGAAATAGACCATTACACTTCAACTCATATTTTGTAATATGATGCACAAATCAGCTTTCCCTCTTTAAATTGGCAACACTGTAATTTCCTTTGCAGCAACATTCATTCTTTAAACAAAAGAAAAATTTTGAAAACTAAAAATATTTGACATGATACATGCACAGTACATGAAGGCACTGGGGCACCAGCTGTCAATTTTATCAGAATGATGATAATTGTTTACGTTTTTCGAATACCAATGCGGACATTCAAATGGACAATACATTCCTCATGGAAATGTCAAACAAATCACATTCTATCCTGTATGATTAAGTTCCTGTCCTACTTTTGTAAGTTTTCAATTCCACAAAATCTGATTGACCCGATGACCTCACATCCTGTTTGATATTCATTCAGTTATTATTAATACCAAAACAACATTTCCTGAAAATCTGAATATACAAAATGTACATACTGATGAGGCAATGTATTACATGTACAATGTATTACATATCACTGTACATCAGCTTTAGAAAGTAATCTCTTTTTAAAATTTTAGTCTTTTCAAATACCTTTGCTATTAGGAAATACCAATCTACTCTGTGTTATTTTTGTCACAACAATTAAAACTACATGTACATGTACGTTGAGTTGAAGCCTCACATCCATGCCCCTGTCCCTTCCCTGCCAACTATTTATTATTTACATTGGAATGCAAGAATCAAATAGCATACAGATTATTGTGCACATAAGTTTTCTCTATTTTTTAATATTCTAACGCAGGCCTGAGAATGAGAATGTAAGCCAATGGTTATATACAAAATCACTCCACTCCTTGTGCAAATTGCATCGGTTAATAGTTCGTTCTTCTTAAAATGCTCAAGCAATAACAACAAGCTATTTATACATGTACTGTACCCTGAAACAGAACTAAATACAGCCACTGTTTCTGTTTGAGAAGACTACATGGCATATCTTATATACCTGTATGTAACGAATCTTGACTGTGCTTAGCGTGATGCTGAAAATAGACACATCCCCTACATGTATGTGTGTACGTGTATATCATGTACTAAGCCAAAGTCTGATAAATTATGACCTTCACTAGTCTGTCTCCAAGACTGACAGGCTCATTTAAAGTTTACATAATGCTAGTGCATACAATTGTATATAGGGCTTATGTACAGTACATGTATAGTTTCAGATTGTCCCAAAATAACACTTAGAAGAAGTGCTGTGAATGGAGACTATTGAATATGACCATTTACTAAAATCGTTGAAGTACATTTTATCTACAAGTTTGGAGCCCACTCGGTTGACTTGAAATTGTAGTATTGTCCATTTTTAACTTGTGTAGAAATACATGTAAGTCGTAGGATTTGGCCTTCATTGATCGATGTAGTAGGGGGCATTGCACTTTGTGTAATCTACATTAGATCTGCAAATACACAGCTTCACAATAAAGGGAATGTTACTGAACAGAAAGAAGTTCATAGAAAACTTGCAGTGATATCAACAGGCAAAGTGACATCAAATCGATCAGCTTACACTTAACTGAATGTAGAACTACATGTAATACTCCACGCAACATGTAGGCCCTATCTATATACATGTACACTATCATATATATATACAGAAGTCTAGAAAAAATACATATCTCTATATAAGAGTAAAAACAAACTAGTCTATAGGCTTGGTTTCTAGCTAGATTCTTTCACAAGCACAGAAACACAGAATAGCAGCACTGGTAAATATAGCACTGAAATGCTGAAGCACTCAACTGGTTCGTTCAGCAGACACATATAAATGCACACTGTACATGGCAAAGTGTGTGTACGTGAGTTCCCATACTCTAGCACAGTTTACTGTACACACTGACAGCCACAAAGGGCCTAAATTACATGCACGGTATGGCGCGATGGACTGCACACACCGACACACGTGTTCCCTATGCAGTATTAGTACTCGACTCTATTCTCGACCCTATTCTCGGCTTTACAGTTTAACAGAGCACAGCTGAGCCAAGGCTAGCCTAGCTAGGTGATCATGAATTTGCAATGATCAGCTTAAAAATGATTTGCAAGCTGAGCCTCATTTTAATGATAGTCGAGGAAAACTCAAGACCCCATTCACACGCAAAAGGTCAATCCCATCTAGAAAAATTTACATGCAGGTCTACATGTACATGTAATATGTATACAAAATCATACTGAGAAATCACTCTTCTACATGTACATGTACGTATGAGCTGGATATCGGCCTAGATACACTTAAGGTATGATACTGTACATTACTTTTGAAGCATGCACGATACATGTAAATGAAATTTGATCAGCAGCTCGTCTACCAGTCACTTTTTGGTCATGGTACTACATGTACATGTATGTACCGTACATTCTTTCGGAATGAAAATGACATGCTCCATGAACATTGTACATGAAAGAGAGTGGAGACAATGTATTTGTTTCTTGTATGATCATGTTCAAATATAGTATGGGAATTAAAGTAAACAAAGAGGATGGGCCTCTCAAGTGGGAGGGGTGCCATGGTTTCCAATCCCACAAGTAAGACATGTCATCAAGTGTATCACATTAAAAATGCCTGTTCCCTGTAAACATTTGAGAAAGGAGAATTTTGGACAGATGTTAATTACTGCAGACAGTGCAGAGGAACAAAATTTCCACTATGACATCACACATGAATGAATCACCCAAAAGGGAATCTCCACATCAATAGGCCTGTCTTCATCAGCTCGAGTTTGCCAAATAACCCGCTCTTTTAACTATCCCGATCGCGAATTAGCCAGTTAATTTGCGTTTTCATCAGCCTGCAGTTGCAATTAGCGGGATATTTGGTCGAGAAAATATCCCAAGAAATCTTGGTCTTGTTTCCAAAATATCTCGTTATTTGGGAAATAGCGGGCTAATTTGCGCCTGTCCGAGCTATAGTTTGTGATGAGCGTATCGGTCTGGTGAAGACGCAATTTCGAGCTTCAGGATAATATCCCGAGTCTGAAAATAGAGGGTTATTTGGCAAATTCGAGCTGATGAGGACAGGCCTCATGGGGATCTCAACTTTCAGACATTCAGAACTCCATGAAAGGGGAAATCCAGCCTGATAATAAATTGGTTTTAATAGAAGCAGAAAAATAAGAGGAACAGGTCAGTGAAAGTTTGAGCAAAATCCAATTAAAAATAACAAAGTAATGAATTTTGAAGTTGTGATCAATCAAACAGAAATTGGCAACTCTGTAACGTATCTTGCAAGCTCCCCTCGTATTTGTTCTGTACAGAAAATTTCATAAACTTTCATTTTCATAGTTATTGATTACAGAATAGATTTGTTTTATACAGGGGTTAAATATAAGAGCATACAGTACAGTGTACATGCAACAATGATATTTAGAGTGCATGTATGACTGGAAATTTTCTTTGGGGTAAAAATAGACATTCCTAAATTTTCAGTACAGAGCAAATTGGAGAGGAGCTCCAAAGATACGTCACAGCGTTACCAATTCGTGTGGGATTGATCACAACTTCGAAAATTCATAACTTTCTTATTTTTAATCAGAATTTGCGTAAACTTTTACTAACCCTCTTATTTCTCTTACTTACAAATTTTGAAATCTAAAAATGGGCCCCCATGTGTAGAGGACCCAGAAATTTTATTTCTGGTCCCTCATTGGGCCCTGCTTTTTTTCTTTCTTTTTTAAAAAGTCAAATCTACATTTATACACCACCTCTACTTTGTTCCACTTAGATCAACTTGTGTCAAGATTTAATTCCCTTTAATGCTGCATGAAATAATCATCAACATGAATCAACCTCCTAAGACACCACCACCCCCCCCCTCCAAACAAAAAAGGTGATAGAAACCTGTTTTTAAAATGGCCATTCTTTCTCCTCAAGAATGTCCTTATTTTTTCCCTATATTTTTCCTCCACCTCTTTTCTCCACATCCATCTTCTCACTCCATAACAGCAAGACTCCTCTTCAAGAGAGACTGAGTTCATGACCTCGACAGAGAGGGGGTGTTCTCCAGAGAGGAGCCCTTCAAGTGTACCTGAGAACATTTTCTAATAAGGACCCCATTCACACTCAAGAAATACTCTACATGTACATGTAGTGCTCTAAAACCAAAATGTAAGCATTCTCGTACAAGTGCTGTAAAACCAGAAACATTTGGTTGCATGAGAATTTCATAAATGTAACGAGTGGTTCAGTTTCACATACATGTACATGTAGGTATCATGCCACAAAATGATTCAATCACTATTGACTCTACACTTAATTTCTGCAATCGGCAAAAATGTCTTGCCCCGAAAATTGCTCTTTTAAAAATCACAAAATATAATATTGCAAAAGCTTTGTATTGTATGGTACTACATGTACATGTACAGGTACATCTACATCTACATTTCTTTCAGCGTGTATTTAACATTTTCACATAGTCATCAGAGCTAAGAAATCGTTAATTAATTCATCTCAGAAGTTATTCATTGTGAAGTAGTAGAAAATCAATTAATATTTATAAAAGAATAATCAGTATTCTACTCATATCATATTGCTATACAAAGCATTAATAAGCTACCATCATATATTATAATCGCAAAAGTACATGTAATTTCAAATGAAGCCCAAGAGATTGTTGTCAATCCCATCTAATTCATCTCGTTTTCCATATTCCTGTGGAACGAGTATCAACATGGATTTCATCAAGACGGATTTTCTGTTTTATATCTGCAAATAAGATCCAAAATGTATAGAATTGTGAAGGAAAAACATGTGAACACTGCTGCTGGAACAGTTTATGCTGCCCTCAATACAAAACTCTCTTCTTTGACAGTGTGAGTATGGCCTTGGTGAGCTTGGTCTATTGCCAGAGTGTTGCGTCAGTCAAGGCCCCTTTAACCAGATTTATGTGTGAACTCTGCTCGCTCATTGTTGCAGCTCTATTGAATTTATGAAGGCCTGTGGTTGAGTGCAACTCAAAATAGACTGATTGATTCTTGTTAATGTTATTGTGGAATCTAACATTTTTTCTAATAAAAATGGATTTTCAAACACAGGAAGAATAGAAGAGCTTATTACTACAAGCATATACTACATGTAAGTCACATTAAAAAGACAAAATCTTTTCAGCACATCATTTGACAGTTGACAGGGCTCCATACTGATATTAAAGCAGGGTAACAAATACAATTACGTTGTTGTTCGTGGAAGCTCTTTTGAAAGTTGTTTGGCATGTTAAATAGATTTCATTACAAAAAATGAGATGAATCTTCTATTGTTGTTATTGTTTTTTTTGTTTTTTGTTGTTGATGTTTAGGGTTTTTTTTTCGTTTTTTTTCTTGGAACAAGAGCTCAATGGAATTATCCAGGATGTGATTTTCACCGGAGATAAGGCAAATGTTTACAATGAATTCCCTTGATGAAAAACACTTACAGTGATGAGCATGCACAAAGCAATCATTTTTTAATACATGTAGTAACTAACCAAGGAGCCTGCATTTGATCACTCAATTAAAAGATAATAGAGTACCGAAGCTGTGACGTCATAACAATCTATTTTTGGAATTTCTCAATTTTTTCTTCATTTTCCGAAAGAGCATTAAAAATAATGTCCAAATGTCGAAAACCAATTGAATATGTAAAGTATTTGCCAAGATATGACCATCTGAATAAATAGATTTCCTATAGGAACTCAGTGTTATATTGCTCTGGCTCCTAATGTTATGAACCAGAGCAATATAACACTGAGTTCCTATAGGCAATCTTTTTATTCAGGGGAAAATACTTGAAATACAATTTCCTTCAATTATTTTATGTTTCATTGTAGGAAGACTTTTTTTTGCTCCAAATCTCAGGCCGGCACCTCCCCTGCTCCTCCTTTCCTCCACCCTTTATCCTACCCTCCTCTTCTTCCTCCTCCTCGTCCCTCCTCCTCTTCATCTTTCTCCTCCCTTCCCCCTTCCTTCCCCAAAATAAAGATATCATAATTTTTGTTAATACAAGCCTTTATAAAACAATTTGGTAGGCTCATGAGGACTGTACGGGCCTACATATATGAGCATTGAGTGAGCATATTGATGACTTGTAGGAGATTATAATTTATCCACAAATACAAGTATCCACATGACATTAAGGATTAGTGTACAAATTCTAGGTAAGTCATCTTCAGCAAAGTTAGGTAAACACATTAATCATGGATACAATTTCTCAATGACCAAGGCAGCAGCCAAGCAGCAATGTTACAAACCTCATTTTGGCCGGGAGGTGGGGGAGCAATTACATGTGTGTTTGCGTTCCAACATAATACACGCAGTTGCATGCAGTTGTACGGAGAGAGGAGCCTCATACTAATAAGCAGAGTACATGTACATGCACACACGCAATCACATGCACACACATTTGAGATCATCTTTTATCCCATGCATGTACATTACACAGCACGTGTTCAACAAATCTCAAAGTGTCAAGCGTTTGTTATCCGGTGGTCTTTACTGAGGCTATTTTCTGACGTACAATAGTACAATTTGCTCATGATTATAATGCTTCCAGGCTAGATCTGGATCAGATGATATGATTTTGACATACAGTTTTATTCTTTATTGTGCTCAATTTAGCTACATATAATACAAGTACTGATTAGGAAACAAAAAGGTGGACTCTAATTACTACATGTATGTCACTGTATAAATACAAGAATACAAACATTTAAAGTCGTTTAAGAGAGCATTTCACACATGGATGTAATACATGTACAGTACATGTAATCAGTAATTGTGCTACTTTTCATAAGATGATTCAGGAATTCTTGCTATTGCCAATATATTAAAAATACCTGTATGTTACGTTCAGGTCCCATTTCAAATGCACTCTGGAATAGTTTGGTGACATACATGTACAGTAGTCGCTTCCAGTCTATTAAGCGTGCACTGCATTGTGCATGCCACTATTGATTGTGTTTGTGTGTATTTTATTTGCCGACAGTAATCACAGCGATTTCAAGAACTTACGAAAAGCGTAAAATATTGTTAAACATACTAAATTTAAGATATTCGGATGTGTGATGGGCAAGAGCAAGTAGAAGCATAGAAATAATAACATCAACTTTCTTCGGTTGTGTTCATTGGCGAGTGCAAAATCTCGTCTAAAATACTAGCGGACGTAATGGGTTCCTTGGCTAGTCAGACGACCAACGAACATATACATGTAATGTACTATGTCTTGGTGGGGTATTCTAAAGTTAAGCCTGCCATTTTCCTCAGTTACAAAAAGCGCTTTACTAATTCAATATAGTCGTTGATATGATTTGGAGGATCTTTCTTTTGTTTTTCGGTGCTGCCATCACAAAAACCAAGGAACCTCGAAATAGCTTTCGGACACGTACATACCTACAATGCGCCAACCAAAAAATTACTTTTTTTTTACGGGGGCTCTTTTCAGATTTTCCCTTGAAAAAATAGCCCCCCTTAATAATTTTGCGGTGGCTATTTTGGAGGTAAGGGGGCATTTTTTTAAGGTATTTTTTTTTTTAAACGAAATTACCCTATTATAAATTCCAAGCAGAGGCAAACATACAAATGTAACGTACATAGATTATGTCATGTAGAGTATTGCAGACATTCAGATACCCATACCCAAGATTTATTCACTTTGTGTTAAACATGTGGTTTACTGTATGATTTACATATACAGTGTACATGTAAATAAAACTTGTTAAAAGGAGCGTTTTGTTCAACTGTTCGGTTTTCATATCATAACAAAATATTATCACTGACACGCAGGCTCGGAATTAATTTTTTTATTGGGGGCTACTTTTCCCATTGTCTCAAAAAGTGAGGGGCTACTTTAAGAATAAAAAGTGGGGCTACTCTTGAAAAAAGGGGCTACTTTCTTAAAGCCATATTGTAAACTGTAACAATCTGTTGTGTTTTTCCTTAGCCATCATACTGCTAGCGACCAAATTGGTACGTAATATGTTATTTAGTCTTTATTTTCTGTCCAAAATTTTTATCATGATTCATGGGCAATGCAATCCCATTAAAAAAGAAATGTAATTCCGTTTAAAATTGTGTTATTTATAACTTAAACCATTAAATGTCAGTGAATATTTATATTGTTGTCCCACATACCGATGTATTTGTTATAACGAAACATGCAAAATCATTGCCGGATTTTTTTTTTCCCCGTATATAATAGGGTCTAGATTCTAATTCTAAAGCCAAGGCAAAGGCCAAAGCTAGATCTAGTTTCATTTCGTAGACAGAAATTGATGGCATCGTATATAAATAATATAATTTAATTAAACAGTTGTAAGAAAAAATCTGAGGTATATGACCATCATTTATATATTTATTTACGGGTTTTTATAACAAAATTCAATTTGTGTCTGAAACTAGCTTTATACCGATTAATACGGGAAGAAATCTGGCATTGATTTTACATGTTTCGTTATAACAAATATATCGGTATGTGGGACAACAGTAAGAATATTCACTAACATTTAATTAATGGTTTTAAGTTATAAATAACACAATTTTAAACGGAATCACATTTTTAAAAATGGGATTGCATTGTCCATGATAACAAATCGGGTCAGAAAACAGAAGACTAAATAAACATTTTACGTACCAATTTGGTCGCTAGCAGTTCAGCACTGACGGACGGTAAATACTTATTTGCTTCATACTACTACTGGCAGCACGTGCGCTGGAGCTGCGCGCACCTTCTATTTCTATGTATTGTGGATACAGTAGTGTACTATCGTATGCATAATGTGCAGGAAACTACTATGTACTCCGTATTTCCTCGGAGGCCGGGCCGGGAGCTTAGGCGGATACCGCGGTGTATAGATCTACCTACAGTAGGTACGACCACCGATTCGCTGCAATCACAAAACTTGTTTAAATGTTGATGGAAGTTTCTAGTTTTGGAGTTTGTAGTTTGAACCGAGATTTTACTTAGACACATCAATAAATTAATTTATTAATTCCTAGGGAATATCATTTTATGGCGGGGGCGATTTTTCAACATATACATATATGGATTTTTTTTCGCCTCGTCTTGATGTTTACCATGGCGATTTTAGAGGTTTAGAGGGCGAATCGCCCGTCGCCACCGTGTATTTTTTTCGTTGCAATGCGCATGAATAATACGTGTACCGAAAGCTACATTAGCACCATTTTCTCTCATCTGAACAATGTTACCAAGTCCCTTTAACTTTTAAGTGCCTATCGTTCATTCAACAATATATCTTACCATGCAAAATATCACTCATGCACTTACATGTATTTGTTATCTAATTTTATCAGATGCTTGTTTTATCTGTCATGTTCACACAATGTACAGTAAATCATTTCTTAATTGAACAGTTGACTTGAAAAGGTATTTGCAATTACCATTTCAATCTCAAAAATAAAAATAAATATATTTTTATAAAAAATCATACTCTTCTTGCTACACTTTAGTTTTTTATAATATTTACATGCACTAAAGGGGGGGGGGGGATTCCAAGCAACCCAATTGAAATAAATAAAACAAAAAAAATAACCTCTCCTCTGAACATGTACATGTTTGTCTAAGACTCTAAGTCTTAGTCCATCATTTATCTTTAGCAAGGCCATTTTCCTTCTTTTAATACTAGACATGACTAGATATTCTTTTGTACAATATAACAAATTAACAATGTGCAACAATTACATGTATTTGTAAGACTTTGCCTTGTAGTAGGACTCCACATTATCTTTTTGGAAGGGGGCCCTGGGCCCCATTGCATAAAACTTAAAGATAAAGACCAGCTCTGGTCATGTGATTGCATTGTGAAAGAAACGTTGTGGAATCAGATCAGAAAAGGTTGATCATCTAGCATATAAGTATTGGTGTGTACTGCAAGGTTCTGAAATCATCAAAGTGATAAGAAATTTGGCCCAGTCTGGGTAAAGTTACAAGCACTGTACACAGAAAGATGTACATGTATATGGGACTACGCGACCACGTGCGCGATATCTATTTGGTCCCAATAGATATAATAATTTACCAAATACATCAATTAGTAGGTGGTTTCCCGGCAAAATTTGTATCATCATGTATTAGTCAAAACATATTCTTTCCCATGATTGGTAATGAGAGCTTCCATTTCATTTTTTTGAGAGAGGGGCGTTTCCAAAACTGGTCTTTACCTTTAAAATTGATGGTACATGTACAGGTGTACATAACTTTGCCATTAATCGTGACTTCCATGGAAACCTTGATTTGATTTGATGTTGAGTGATGTTGCCATGATAGTTAATATTGATGGCAAAGTTACCATCAGTGTAAGTAATGCAATAGGGCCCTGATTAAACATTTGGGGGGTCCATACACAGATTTGGGGCGCTCATGTGCCCCTAGGGCCTATTAGTGTGAAGCCCTGCTCAAAGAGGTTGAAGTGGGGAAAGAAAGGGATTGTTAAATCCATGGAGTCAGACTCACTCAATGTGGGCGGTGTTACTGATGTGTAAATTACTGATGAGGCAATACAACAGTGTACATGTACAAATGTATGTACACTGTATGTGCTTCCCCAACAGATTTGGGGGGAATCCCGGCAGCACTCTCAGACCCACATTAGGCTTGTTCACATATATGCTGCGGTGTTTTTAAGTGTACTTTAATAAGCGTACTGTACTTGAAATTATTGTATTTTACAACACAGATGTAAAAGTGAGTGCATGTCAGTGCATGTCAGTACTTTGAAGCATGGCATCTACATGTACTTCATCCCCACTTGCAATTTATTAAGTAAAAAAAAAAAACAACAACAAAACTGCAGCATGTCAACAAGCCTTAAGTGTAAGAAGTACATGTACATGTAATACCGGTATGATGAAAACAAATTTTCTCTTTATTTTCCCCTGCACTTTTCCCTCTGATTCATTGTTTTCCAAATTTTATTCAAGAGGGTACTGTAGCCACCCCCCCCCCCCACCCAACTTATTGATGTTGTAAGTGTGTCATTATTTCATGACGATGGCTTTTACAGTTTGTAGTTAAAGTTCATTCTTTTAAGCCAAAATTCATATTTCTTTTACGTCACTATCACAACAAACACTTCAACATAAGTTTGCATCTGTAAAACAACAGCCATCAATCATCACAGGATGGCATACATACAGTACATGTACATTACATGTACATACACAGTATCACATCTCAGTCAAGAATGGAAAAACGTAACTGGCTCCTAAACTCAATCACAGCTAATGAACTCTTTTACAAAGGAGGACAGAAATGTACAAACTACAGTGGAAACACATGAGACGGCAATTACTGATGATCATGGTACGATGCAAATTATTTTATACTTTCAGAGCAGGGGGGTGTTTCACAAAGCCTTTTTTCAATGACAAATGACAAAAATCAGTGACAAATCTGCTGATAACCAATCAGAAGCAAGGATTTCAGTAGCTTATAACAAAAACTGTCATTTGTCACTGATGACAAGTTTTGTGAAACACCCCCAGAGCAAGACTTCTACTCCAAAATATCACCAAACAGTTTAATATCTGCAAGATCCGCATCAAAAATTGTTTGGACAGCTGATATGAAATATGGATGACTATGACACTTCTTTTCACATACATGTAATCAGTACACACAATCCTCCTTCCCTAAAACTCTACAGCTCTGGAACAACCTCACTCAACTCAGCAGACATTACTGTAAAACCAGTAACTATGGCGACATGAAACTTTCACAATTGGTAAACAAGAGCTTTCATAACGGCACAAAACTTTAACAAACTACAAAAAAAAAAAATTGTGATTGATTTATTTTTCAAGGCATGAAACTTTCCAGGATGATGGATCTAAACCACTCACCACTAACTTGGTGAATATTTCATGCTCACAAAAGTTTCTTCTTTTACAGTTGATCACTCTTGTTGAACCAAGGTTATACAAAGACCACATTTTTTGTTTCCTTTGAAAATGGTTTCTCATTGAAACATGTACTAAAGGAACCTGTCTACAAAGACCACTTTTTGTGTTTCCCTTGGGTGGACGCTAGCCTAGTGGACGCTATAGACAGGTTTGACTGTACATCCATTCGTACACTGAATTTCCATCGGACTGTTTGAAAGTTACGAATACAAGCCAGAGGACTTACCTCTTCTGGTATATCAGGTTTGTTCCATGATCTTGCATTGTACTTTGCCTTGGCAGGGGACTGTATCAAGAAAACATAGTGAAGAGTTTAATAACATCAATATATACATGTATCAATGGCGCTGACGTGAAGAAATATAAATGAAGATCTTTTGTTATCAAGCTTCATCCTGCTTTACAAGAGCATTTGACGATTTCCCCGAACTCTCTTTAAATTCTTTGAATTGCCTGGGGAATTTTACCTTAATAGGTTACCTTTGTACAGATGATTTAACCATGACATGTCAATTTTTCGTCAATAATTGATGCCTGCTTTTTACACACAAACTCTCTTAATTTCAGCTACATGAGTTCAAAGCATTTCAGAGTTCAAGATGAATGAAGATAGAATTTCACTTTGACTAGTGATGATTAGAAGTTTCAGATAATTCAGCAACAAGCTGTCTGGGATAGCAAGTGCCAACATTCACTGGGTTTTTTTTGACAATCAACGTCATATCATTTAAAGCAAGTCTTCACAAATATGTTGACATACCTTCTTGGGACTGTTGAAGATCTTCTTGACATTGTCCACAGCACCTGCAGACTTTGCCTTCAACAGTGCAGGAGCCTCTATCTCCTCTTCGTCTTCCGAGAAATCAAATTCATCGTAAGCTGTTGAGGACGAAGGCTTGGCTGGTGGTAACGATTTAGAGGTCTTCAGACTAGGTTTGGACGTTGAAGACTTTGATGTTCCAGATGAACTCAAAGACTGACTACTTCCCTGGGAGCTGCTACTCCTACTAGTACTTGAAATAATGACTTCCGAGTCATCCGAATCATCATCACTCTTCATTGCAGAGTCCTGACTCGAGCCTGAGGGATTAGTTCTTAGGTTTTTGTTAGACGATTGGCTAGCACTGTTCGTTGCTCTTGTCTTACCTCTTAGCGAGGAGGCACTACCTGATGATAGCTGAGAAGAGGAACCATCTGTGCTTGTGGACTCGGCAACAGTCTTAAGTTTGCCAGCCGTCCTCCTACCCTGGCGGGCATTCACCGCTGATGAACTCGAACGCTGACTTCCTGACAAAGACACTACACTAGTTTGCGAACTGGAGAAATCTGATCCATTCGGGCTACCCAAACTGTCATCAAAACTTTCCATTTCTACATCAGTGTTGTCCCTTTTCTCACTTGATGAGTCATTATTTCTTGAATTCTTGGCAAATTGTGTGATCAAGGTTTGGTTACCTGGAGATTTTTCTTTTGCACTGCTCCTGGTTGTATTAGCACCCCTAGGTGCTGCTCTGGAACTATTCCTGGATTCAATACCATTGTCGAACTGTAGTGATGCTCTTGTCTGTCGAGTGTTGGAGTTATTGGAATCACTAGCGTTGTTCTTTTCAGTGGTTGCCCTTTTAACAGGTGATTTATCATCATCACTGCTGAAGCTGAAGGGATCATCCGTGCTGCTCGCTCTTCTCCTTCTCTTTGGACTTGTTACACCCACCACATCCTCTTTCAATACAGTGTTCTGTCGCGTCGGCCTGGAACTCTCAGAGCTAGCCATTCTTGAAGGCTTAGACGGGGACGATCTAGTTAGTCGGGTAGTGGTTTGGACTTGGTTGTTAGCTGACCGCTTAGCAGGGGAGAGACGAGTCACAGGTCGAGTGCTGTCTTTACTCTTGTTCCATAAATCATCAAAATGGTCATTGTCCTCTTTACGGACACTTCGCCCGTAAGTTTTCGCCCCGTAACGAGGCATAGTATTGTTCACCAGTTGGGAATAAACACCAGTTTCAGCTTGTCAGGTATTGCTTGAATCCAGTGACAAGTATGAGCAGAAACAATCTGGTGAATTCAGGAGAGAAAAGTAATGGTTAAGAGAGCTTTTGACAAAATAATTACAAAACAAAGTATATTAACCAACATCACAAACGAAACCTCAATTCCTCTACATGTACGGTATACGTAAATGAAATATATACCCCCAAAAAAAAAAAAAAAAAAAAAAATTCCTGTGAACAATAGGGTGACATTGGCAGGTGTCTGAGTCCAATCCTTACAGATCCCCCAAAAATTCACAGGAATCCCCTCCCCCTCCCCAATGCTTCTCCACGGATTAAAATGTTCTTAGAGAAAACTCCATTGAGCACTCTTGCCAGTGTACCTCAACTTTCCAAGATACTCTAGATCTTCCACACTACTGTATATGCCATTGTCTTTGGGCATATCCTGCTTTTCCCATGAAAATCTATTTCACTTTGACTAGGAGGGGATGCCGTAGTGTGCAAACTGCTTACTGAACCACTGGTTGATTCCATCTAGAGTAACCTGCCTCCGTTTCGACCGCTTAAACTCTTTTGCAATAAAATCCAGCTTGACTTACTTCAAGCAATAAATGTCTTCATAAATGTATGTTTGAAACATTTCCTTATTTTTATTACAATGTATAATGTTCATTCTTGAAAATATAACAAATAAAAAAACCAACTAACAGACGCAACTTTCGGGCACCGATTCAATAGCCTCCATCCTTCGATTGATGTACATGCATGCACAACATGCCTGCGATGTTAATGCGTCTGATCACAGCTGAATTTGCACTACATCAACAGAGCCGCCCCACCAGTGCATCCAATGCATATTGAATTACAGCAAGCAGAGATTTGAACCAAACTTCACATAGGAAGATTCGGTACTGGCAGATTTTCAATTGTGATTTGTTTCGTTTTTTGCGTTAAGCTCATGATACCATCACACTCACAGCTTGTGATGGGTGAAAAATTGCTATAAATATGACCACTTCTTGATTTAAATCCTTTTTTCGGTAACCCTATTCCTTACAACCTGACTGAAGCACCACATGATTTGGAAGTATACACTTTCTAATTCTGCATGTTTGATGGTGAAATTCAACTGTTCATATACATGTACATATAGTTCTTCTTAGGTCATAGCTGATAATCTACATGTGGTAAACTAAGAAAAAAAACAGTTTACCTCTGTGTAACTGTAATGATTTCACATGCGTGTGTTTCGGCAGGGTGTGGTAAGTGGCAATTTATTTGTGCGTAATGATTGAATTTGTGTGTTTTGGCATTTGAATTGTTATTGTTGCTGTTCTGTTATGGGTCTGTGTCACTCCCAATTTGGAGACTCTCTCCAAACTTGAGAGGTAGTGTCACATTGGAGACTTGGCTTACAAAAGAACAGAAACAACACCAACCACAAAGTTTTTTCCTTGCCAAAATTTTGCCTACAGCTCTGAGGTCAGAAGGCCATTTGTTTTGTTTGTGGATCACAACACAGGAATGTTATAAAGAGAAGTTTTACATGGACAAAAAAAAAAATTTAATCATGACAAATCTGCTCATTAATCACATTTTTATGTTGAGCTGAGGTTATCTCTTTACAGCATTTAATGTATTAAAAAAATATTCAAAAAAAATTTAACATCTTTTCCTTCTCCTCCTCCTTCTCCTTCTCCTTCTTCTTCTTCTTCTTCTTCCTTAATTAAATTTCATCCTTTCTGCCTCCTTCAATCCTAAAGAAGTTGCACTTGAAGTTGCAAGTTAATTGTAGATAGAGTATAGAGTATAGTGCTACGAGTATGATTATTTATGATGGTGTGACCATAGTTTGCTCATGACCATTTGTGGACAGTCCCATACACCCTGTATATCTTTAAAAAATTGGTAAGATTTTGTAGGTCTGATAACACCAATGGAAAAAAGAACATAAAATTACCTGGTAACAAAATGTTCTTTGGAATCGGGTGTCTTAATTTTGTCCTTTCCGAAGAAAAAAAAGTAACTTACCAACAAGGGTCTAGAAATCTTCACTTTGAGAGAAGATGTCATCAAAAGTATGAGTAGAAAGTGATACCACCTGATTGTAAAACATTTTGACTTCCCATTCATGCAATTATTTTACCTAAAAGTCAGCTGTAGACTAAACTCTTGTGCGCGAATTAAAGACTTGTTGTTTCTAATTCTATGACTCTTTCTTTGATTGTAGCGCATGCCAATACGAAGACGAAATTTGAGATCACAATATCATTGGAATTCTTTTGATGATTATTGTTGCACCATTTGTAGTCTAGAAGTTTGCTGTTCATTTTATTTTATTGGTAGTAATTTCATTCTAAATAAATTTGTGTAGAATATGAGAAATCATGATTAGAATATCACATTCCTAATTAATTTTGAAATGTCTGCGAGCTTTGGACAACCCATCAATGGCATCATAGCGAGTTCTTGTGCTCTTTAACTTTAAGTTTAAATAATCTTTGTTTGAGCAAGTAAATAAAATACATATCCAGTTATTGTTAAGTTCCTGTCCCTGCAGCCTGGCCCCTGCCTTTCATCAGCTGATCAGACTCTGTCTTTGAGTTTCACAAAACTTCAAAAAGACAAAATTAAAAAGGCTGCCAAATGCAAAGGCTAAAACAAATGAAATTGCAATTACACTTTGAGGTGAACTCAACTTCACAAAAAGATAGACCTATGTTAATTTAATATGTTATTGTTGTTGATCGATGCCGACTGTTATTATAAAAATAAAATCATAACTTAGTTAGTCTAACTGTTATTCAATATTAAGCCATAGGATTACGCAATGATTAGAGGAATAATACATCATATAAAACACATTCTTGTTCACTTTCAAATCAAATATTGGATGTGCAGACATCACGACTTCGAATTTGCGAGTTCGCGACGTTCGAGAAGTGGCGACGCCGATCGACAGTGCCACTTGCCGTCAGCAAATTTACTAAATTTAGCTTTAGTGCAGTGCTGGAGCTATGGAGCGGCGCCGTAGTCCTACACACACTCAAAATATTGTGAGGGAAAAGTGCCAACTTTTTCAGTAAGAAAGTACAGTTACAAATCATCTCCCATACCTTTCACCACAAAAAAGTTTATAATATTACCTGGTGCAATTTCTTCTGATAGATGACGTAATTTCGTGGTTTTCTTTAGGCTCTAGTTTTGCAAACAACTCCAAAGTTTCAGTAACACTATTCTAACAAAGCAGTCGGTCTCTCGCCATTTTGAAACCATAAGATATTGCGTACAACGCATGCGCACAATCTATGCAATGAAAACATTACGGCCCTCAACGCCAATAAACTATACATGTTTAACCGGGGAAATTGGTATAGAAAAAATTGGGACAGGGAGAAAAGGTTTTTGCCCACACGACGGTGGCATTCAGGGGCGGATCCAGCCGGCGGCAAGGGAGGGGGCCTAAAAAGGGGCCCACTTCGTGCGAAAATTTGAAAATCGTGCCGGACGATTTTCCGCTCAGTGGGGGTGAGAAAAAAATTTCCCTCCGGGAAGGGTAATTTTTTTCCACCGCCAAACCCCACTTGGGCACCAGGGGTAGTGAGCACAATTTTTTTTTTGGCACCCGAAAAATTTTTCCTACGGGAAGGGTTATTTTTTTCCACCGCCACCCCCTTGGGCGCCAGGAGGGGCCCAACTTTTTTTTTTCAAAAAAGGGTGTTTTTACCTGTTTTTTTTTCTAGGGGAGGGGGCCCCCTCCCTGGATCCGCCACTGGTGGCATTTAAGGGGGCACTGGCACCATGCGGGAGGGAATCACTGGTTTTACTATGTAGATGAAAAGACGAATTATATAGGCCACTTGTTTTGGCATGTGAACTGTGGAAGGGGTTTTATAACCTTGTTTTCACGTTCAACCCCCCCCCCTTTTTTTCCTCTCTTTTTTTCTTCTTTTCTTCCTTTCTTTCGTTATTTTTTCACCTGCAGCTACAATCTACTGGATCTGATGGTGCCTTCATCCCTGTAAATAATTGTAAATGTAGATAAAATAACTCGTGCATTATTCCTGGACGAAAAATAAATGTTTTCTAAAGAAGGCTTCATGATTTTTCAAGGTACAATTAATTATTGAGAGTCCACACTATTCCCCTTTTTTCCAGTATACATTGATTAAGGAGAGAAAATAATACATGATCTAATGCAGAGGCGGCACTCCCGGGGGTAGGGGGCAGGGCCCAGTGCACAGTGACCCCCCCCCCTACTTTTTCAAGTACCCCCAAAGTGCCCCCTTTTACATTAAAAAGTGCCCTTTTACTTTGTAAGAAGTGCCCCTCTTTACATAGGAAAGTGCCCCTTTTACTTTGACTAGTGCCCCTATTACTTTGTAAAAGTGCCCCTTCTCCTTTTCACTTCTGATAAGTGCCCCTTTTATTTTGACACGTGCCCCTTTTCCTTTGAGAAGTTCCCATTTTACTTTGCAATGAGTGTCCATATTCCATTCTCATAAGTGCCCTTTTCAATCTGTAGTAAGTGCCCCTTCTCACTTTTGATAAGTTCCCCCATTCACCTCTGATAATTGCCCTATTCAAATCTCAGCGGTGCCTCTTTTACTTTGACAAGTGCCCCTTTTGCTTTGTAAGAAGTGCTCCTTTCCCTTTTAATAATTACCCCTTTTACACTCGGATAAGCGCACCTTTATTTTCGCATGTGCTCTTTTTCCTTATGATAAGTGCCCCAATTTTAACCCCCCAAAAAGCCCCCTTTCCCTTCTACTAAATGCCCCTTTTCACCGATGAAAAGTGTCCCTTTTCATTCTCATAAATGCCCCTTTTCATCTCTGGTAAATGACCCTCTTTAGGTACGAGAAGTTACTCCTTTTCACTTCAGATAAATGCCCCCTTCACCTCTGATACTTGGCCCTATTAAAATCTGAGAGATGCTCGTTTTACTTTGACAAGTGCCCCTTCCCCTCCTGATAAGTGCTCTTTTCATTTCTGATGAGTGCCCCTTTTCAACTCTAATAAATGCCCTTCTATTTTGACACATGCCCCTTTTCCTTTCTAATGAATGCTCTTTTTCCTTCTTATAAGAGCCACTTCCCCCTTCTCATAAAAGCCCCCTTTCACCTCTGATAAATGCCCCTATTAAAATCTAATCTGTGTCCCTTTTCTTTCAATAAATGCACATTTTCCTTTATTATAAGTGCCCCTTTTTCATTCTCATAAGTGCCCCTTTTCATATCTGGTCAGTGCCCCTTTTCAGGTGCGATAAGTGCCCCTTTGTACCTCTGATAATTTCCCTTTTAACAATGGTATGTGCCTCTTTTCCTATCTAATAAGGGACCTATTCCCTTTTCATAATTGCCCCTTTTCACCTCTGATAAATGCCCCTAATTTAAAGTGACAAAGACCAATTTCCAGCAAAGGTCACTCGTTACGCTCGCTCGCATTTATAGATGATATAATTATGTTACTTATCAAAGGCCTTTTCAGCCGTCCGTTATCAATGACTGAATGTGCTTATAACCCCATCAGGATTGGGTGTTTTTCCTCTTTGTAATTTTTCGCACTGCGACTCATAAATCTTAATTTTTTCCACGCTTGCTTCGCTCGCTCGCATAAGAATATTCAGACCGTCACTCCCAACTGCAGAGTATGATGCTTAAGTAATATTTTGTATGATTTATAAAGAGAAACATATATTGAAATCATCCCTAATAATGTAATCAATGTAGGGGTATATACCAATGTCTAAGAAAATTGTATATTTTCGCTTTGAGATTTCCCTTTGTAGGTGCCCTTTTTTGTTGGTGCCCCCCCCCCCACTTTGAAGTCACTCCGCCGCCCCTGATATTCTAACGACATTGAAAACGTCATTCGCCATAATTGGGAGTCATCTTGTAACAGATAGTGCCATGATACTTCAACACATTTAAGTATACGGAAACGTATAAGAAGAAAAGGGTGTTGAATATCAATATCGCTAATGGTTTGGCAGTGTAAAATCTGAAGCAGCGATAGAAGCTAAATTTTCCTGTATAGTTCCAGGTATTGTCTGCGACAATCAGTGAAATGGGGGCTCAAAGATATCATCTCGGGGGGAAAGGGGGATTTTATTTTGATATTTAGCACATGCGGTCGCCCTTTAAACATCATTTCTTTCCTGTTCATATTAAAGGGATTGGGTATCTTTGTCTCAGATTCTAAACAAAATCCTGGATTTAGCTCATGCTGCAATCATAATTATAAACCTTTAGGTCAGTCAGGAATCCCATGACGTTTACAAGCCGATCGCTCATCTGATTATCAAGATATTTATGATTGGAATTCGAAATTTCAAAAACCGTTTTCCCAACGGTTTTTATAACACTAGAGTCTATTAGGAAAAATTAGTATGGTAAAACCGGTCACTCAAAGAAGTTTACTTTTTTAAGGCGATTCGTGATCATTTTGAAGCGCAATTTTTTTAGGGCTTCAATATTACACCATATCACAGACGCTGATAGCACGTAGGGCCATGCATCTCAGATTTGGCATTGTTAAACAATGCCTTTAATCATATTAGATCCCTACAGTGGCGTAGATACAAGGACGGGGGCACGTTCAACCAAACAATCGAATAACGAAATTTAAATTTAAAAAAAAGTAGAGCGGAGGGGGGAGAAGGAGAGAGTGAAAAGGGAGAGGGAGGTGGAAACAGACAGACAGAGATAGAGAGAGACAGAGAGAGACACACACACGGAGAGAGAGAGAGAGAGAGACAGACAGACAGACAGACAGAGACAGAGAGAGGGAGAGAGAGAGAGAGAGAGAGAGAGGGGAGGGGGCTCAATAGGGTGGCGCCTCGGGGTCCCTGATCAGAACTCCATTGTCGGGTGTGAAACAATGCAAAGTAATTTTATTTTCCTATTCGGTGAGCCTTTACAGCAGATTTATTTCCTAGATAATTGTCATTTTAACAGGGAAAGATAATGATGTTGTTATAGTGTCATGGCCCTTATTATTAGCACAAAATGCCTTGTTGATGGGAAAAGATTGGACCTATACAGCAAACTGGTTGTCATCTTCAAAATAATGTCATGTTCCCTCGGTGCATTATTGTCACTTTTCTTCTATTTTCATCGTCCACTCATTCTAGTTATACTGATATTAACAACAACAATGATAATTATGATGATAATAATAATAAGAAGAAAAAGAAATGGTAATAATAATATTAACGATGATGATGATGTTAATGACAATAATAATGATAATGATAATGATAATGATAATGATAATGATAATGATAATGATATTAATGATAATGTTAATGATAATGATAATGATAATAATGATGATAGTAATAATAACGATAATGTCCATCTATAAACATAATCTACTTCGATGGTCGTGAAACTTGTCCCTAACCTATCTAAGCCACCCACCAGTATCAGAATAGCCTTGATAATGAGGTTTCATCAGTTATTTTTCTCATACTTTCGTAAAGAGTGGTTTACATTTAATATATATATTTTCATTGTTTTGTTTGTTGTCAGGAGGGTGGGGTGGCTGCGAAAAAATCTTCGCATAAAAATTAAGTCTACAAATCGTGAGGGGCATTTTGAAATCATGGGGCAGTTTTGTGTTACGCTTGCTATCAGGGGCAGATCCAGGCAAGAAATAGAAAGGTTGGGGAAGTCATCAAATTTTAGGCTGCCTTAATTTCTATTCCAAATTTTCTGACAAGCGAAAAGAAAGAAAGAAGAATAATAGGACAACCTCAAAACCTCGGTTTCAAAACGGGGCGCATGGGAAGAAAATCCCCCTTAAAAACGCCTGTGCCTTCTTATTTTCTTTTGAGCATTATAACGCTGTTCTTTCTGGCCCAGCAAACAAAAATATATAGTAATTCAGCTGTTTGGTCAGAATGGACCATAGGGACATAAAGAAGGGACGAGTTTAGCTTCCTTGGCCCCTGTGGCATGCAGCCAACGCGGGAAGAGCATTTTGCAAGGTCATAGAAATTTTTTATCACAGAAAAGGGCAAGCGTTTTTTTTTTTTTTTTTTAGGGCCACCCATTCTTGGTTATGCCTCCCCGGGAAGAACTTGCAATGACCAGTGAGGTCGGAAGACTATAGCAATTAGTGGAATGTGGAAGAACTTATGAAGGATATACAAATGACCATGCAGGTCCACAGTGTAAAAAGAAACAAGCACTTAATTACCGTTAATACAACATTCTGATGAAAGATGAAAACGGAGAACAAAATTAACATTCAATTACTAGGCACTATAATTATAGGCTCGTTAAACTCTTGGTAGACATATAGTGCCATAATTGCCAGCTATATTCCTGTATTGAAAGGCCCGAATTCGCAGAAGAGAACACAATCATATTCATAACAGAGAGAATACGAGCTATAGAGAGAGGGGGATAAAAAAGCTAGGATAAACCATGGAGCTAGAATGGATAAACAGATCTTGAGAGAGAGAGAGAGAGAGAGAGAGAGAGAGAGAGAAGGGAGATGAATTATACTGTTCACGTTACAATATTATAGGCCTACGTTACAATAAAACACAACGTGGGGAGGCTGTTGAAATTATCATTATATTTCTTAGGATTGAAGATGCATGGCCATGGAGATTCTTCTTCTCCTTAATTTACTTTTCACCCCCCTTCCCCTCGCTCCCACTTCCCCTTCTCAGTAATAATAAATAGTGCGTGTATAACATGCAGGGAAATGTACCAGCAAAATTTACGAGTCCACGTGAACTTTTCTTCTAATATATATATTGCTTTATTTTCCCCCTCCGCCAGCGAATGCCGCTATAGCTCAGTGGTTAGAGCACTGGTCTTGTAAACCAGGGGTCGTGAGTTCAAATCTCACTGGTGGCTAACTGTTTTACTTTTTTTTTCCTTCTTCTTTTTAAAAAGGAATTTGTGATCATAATTGACTAGACCCTATGGTTAGTCATTTTAAGGAATTGAGAGTGACCAAGAAGTTTAATTTAGATTTCCAAGTTACTCTTGATTCCGACGAGTAACACATGCACAGTGCTAGTGCCATAGAACATGCCCAACAACCAGCACACATTTCATCGGCCACCCTTTCATTCATTACAGTGTACTACTCTGTGCACGTCGGAGATATCTGCACAAAATATCAAACAACATCCGGGTACCTTATATGTAAAATGGCCGACTACTATACAGGCGGGCGACGTGTGGGTCAATAAGTGCCCGACTAAATTTTGAAATAGCAGTAGAAAATACGACAAATCACGTTTATGTTTTACATGTAAGAAAGAAGGACGGTCAAACGATCAGAAAATGCAGAATGGTGGACAGAAGAAAGCGACAGGCTCGCGTAAAGAGAGTAAAACTGTGAGTAAGGTTAACGTGCCAAACACACACGCAAATGCAAACTCTGCAATAGAAAAGGCTCAACTGCTTGCCTCTCTTCAACAAGATTTAATGGCCGAATTATCAGGAAGCGAGGAGGGTGAAGTATCCGAGGTGAGTCCGAGAAAAACATTGGATATTGAGGATATGATTTATTTCAATTATATATCTTCTTATCATAGTTACTGGAGGAAATATGGCATGCAAACGAAACGATCACGCGCACCCTCCCCGATTTGTTGCACGAACGAGTGTGTGGCCTGGTTTGTGTGGAAATAATGAATCATGGAATGCATGGCCATGGCGCCCATTCATTCATTCATTCGATCGCTTTTGAGAAAAATGAGAAGAGATGTTTGCAGCTTTGCATGCCTTAATCCAGAATCACTTTTAGGAAGACCATCCTTAATTAACTTAAATTAATGCTTAAACTAAGCGAAAACTAAGCGAAAACTAAGTAACGGAACTTCAGATGATGTGAAACTGAAAGTTTTTAACTCCCAAGGCCAAGTCCAAGAATATGAATAAAAATTAAGAAAAGAACTGTTTCTCAAAAATTTGAAAGGAGATAGACTAGTAGATCCAGTTCTCTGTCTAGTCAATATGAAGGCTAAACCGTAAATAAAGGAAAGTGCAAACCTACTCTTGAACTTGTCTTATTCATGTTGGGTTTGGTTGGGTCTTGACCTTGGCTTGTCCTTTGACTTTGTTGAGATGAATGCATGGACCATGACTCCTTTCTCTCATCTGTGTCTGCTGTGTTATTCGAAGAGTTGTGATTGATAGATTGAAATTGATTGCAAGTTTTGCAACCTAGATTAGTGGGAACTTTGTTAAAAGACTGGTTACTGTAAATTTGTGATCAATTAAAATCTTGAGTGTTGTCTGAAAGACTTGCGACCAATTTTGACAGTGGTAACTGGGTCCACACTTTCAATAATTTTTAAATGTTTTTTTTTTGTTCCAACTCAGGGCTAACCAGTTAATAATATGACCACGTTACCATCAAAATTATCACAATTATGTTTCAAATTCAATCATGCATCTTCTAAAAGACGTGACACAGGATGAACCCTGTGTTATTATACATGTGTAGACCAAATCCAATGCAGACATACACATGTACCGGTATTTAGATTTCTAAGCACCAATGTGTAACAGTTTTCGGCATGTTCCAGGAACTAAATTCCAACAAGTCTTTAAAAAATTGCACACACAAACAAACTTTCTGTTGCTTGGTATGCATGCCATTAGAGTCTCTTAATACCTCACATTGACAGGAATAGTGGGCGTTTTTTATTGGTCCAAAATAGCACCATTTCTTACTCAGACCAGTAGAAACACATCCTTAGTTATAATGTTAGCCGGTATAAATTTTAAAAAGGAGGAAAATAACAAATTGTAAAGTTTCTAAAAAAGCACCATTTCTTACTCAGACCAGTAGAAACACATTCTTAGCTAAATTGTTTGCTGGTATAAATTTTAAAAGGGGGAAAATAACAAATTGTTTTGTGAAGTTTCTAATGTTTGTTTAAAGAAAAGAAAACAAGACAAATTAGAGAGGAAAATGGGATGAGTGATAGCTTATTAGAGGATGAAATCGTTAAAATATTGAAGTGTACAAATTCTGGATTTGCTCAAATTCAATCATTCATCTTGCGTACATGTGCATGTAAGCCAATTTTCTCTGGTTTAAATCTTTCATCTTGGATTAGATACAGTGAGAATACTTTCATTATGTTTTTATCTGTGCCAAAATGCCATTGTATGGCCTTTAGTCTACAGAAGGCTTCTGTAGACTTTGCTAAAAGAGAATATACCTATCCTGCATGTATGCCAATGTCTCAGGTTGAATCTTTCATCTTGGATCAGGAGGAGCTGGAGAGCGGACCTACCATCGAGATAGCCAACAAACTCCTGAGGTTGGACAGCCAGGGACACCCTGACCTGAGGGCTGTAGACCCTGATACCTTGGAGGCATTTCTGGATGCAGCAGGTGAGTTCCAACTACCAAAGGCCACTTCTCACTCCTTTCAAGGCTCTATGCTATGTCCATGTGTCCTTTTCATTCCATTATAATGATGTTTTTCTTTGCAAAGTTACTTTTGTACCAGAGTGTCATTTTTGCAACTGATATATTTAGCCCAAACCATAAAGCCAGCAATCATTCAAGTATATGTCATTGAGAGCAACATTCTATTCATAATGAGTGGAGAGTCATTGCAATTCAGGCTTTGGTATCTTATAAATACGGTGCTTTTTACATGACCAGTTTCCAGAGGGTCTCTTTTTATCAACACCAAATCAATTTGTGCCTTGGTTCAAATATGCATGAATGAATTAGATGTTCTTTTGAGGTCCCAAACCAATTAACGTGTGCCAAATGAAATTTTATACAAAATTATAATGCATTGGAGGGGAGGGGGTGGGGGGGGGGGGGTTTAAAATAATTACCTAATATTTCTGATTCCATTTTGCAGGTGAGATACAGACTACCTCAAATTGTAGTCAGTCAAAATTCGTCTTAGGAATTCCATTAGAAGTCTTCATCATGATCATCTCATGTCATTGACAGTTGATTAATATCAAATGAATGATTGAGATTGAGTTTAAGCCCTTATCTTTACACTGCAGGAAAGCTGATACATGTATAACACATGTAGTCTCCTTACTGTGGTGAATCAACTGGTTCATGTTTGTATCTTTTGGTTGCTCCCCCCCGCCCCCCCCTCACTTCACAGGTATCGATAAGCTCGGAGGGCCCTTTGATGGGAAGATTGAGGCGTATGACCCAGAGATCCTCGGGAGGCTAACATCATCCGTCAGCTCCGCCCTCGACCAAGCTGAGGCTGCCCTCTATGGCATCAAGGAGAACACTGTCCTTCCAGGTCAACATGGCGATGGGTAAGTTTTCAGCAAGACATGCTGAGATGATAAACCCAAGGCGTAACATATCTCACCTTACCAAATCAATGTATTCAAACACACCCACCTGATACCTCCACTCCTTAAATGATCTTATCCTTGCAAACATTACCAAAACTAATTAGTATTGGCACTTACTCCACATTCTCTGGGCATATAATTATGAATAGTACAAATCGGCATGAAAATCAATCAAGTAGTACTTACATGTATGTCTTCATTCTCTTCTTCCCTCAAGAGTCTTCAGTTTGCCAAATGTGCTAGTTAGTAATAATAAAAATAATATCTTAAGATTTCTATGAAAATCAGCTTGAGATGTGGCATTATTTAGACAGTTTACATGATTCGATTTATGTTACAATCACAAATCACATTTTCATTGTAAGAACACATCATACTCACCCACAGAAAATAATTTTGCAACTTTTTCAGATTATAAATATTCTTCTTGATAGCTAAACACATGGTTGAAAGGCTTTTTTTTGGGGGGGGGGTGTGATAAAATAGAATCCTAACCAAGTGATGGGCGTAATTGCTATTTTACACTTTGCTGCAATTGTAATTGGCTATCAGTTCTTTCCATTGTCTTAACTTCTATCAACAACAAAAACATCGGATTTCAAATATATGGCATTTTAGAATCTGTCTATATTCGAACAGAGATTTGGATTACTCTGGATTTTCTTCTCATCATGATACTTCCCATCACTGTACATATGGCATCTAATCATATAATGCAGCTACACCTTCGTATCTGAACTCTCAATGAAGCTGGTTCAGGGCGCCCCCATATTACCTGTTTGCGAAATGAGTTTGCCTCGTGGGCATGTTTATAAGAACTCCAACTAAATCAAGTAGGCTTCTAGAGGGATATACTATTCCCATTTTTTCATGAGAGTGATGCATATGTAGTGTTTGTGTAATGTGGGAAGAATGAAAAGAATAATTGGATCAAATATGAGAGACACATATGTTGCCTATTAAACTCCAGACCTATAAAAAGACTTTTCTGTATGTATACATAAACAGGCCTGGTAAAAAACATGACGCATCAACTATTTCTGTTCATCTCCCAAACTTGCTGCTTTACGTTGGGTCTGGGAATAAGGCAGAAATAAGTCTTATTTTCAAGGGTTTCTTGCAAGCCAGACTGAGTGAGCTGTTGTGTTGTTTTTATGTAATAACTCGGTGAGACAAATTTTCAGGGGGTATTTGTATTTCTTCCCATTACCTTGTAAGCTTCTCCCTCCCCACCGACCTCTCCCCCCCCCCCTTCTCTCTCACTTTCTCTGTCTTTCTCTCTCTTTTCTTTCTCTCTCTGTTGTTTTAGGGTTTATCCCCGCATCTATTTTCCCCACTGACCTACAATCAATCAGTACAACTAATTCTTTTCTTTGAGAGGGATAAATCTGATAATCACACCTGGCCAGAAGGAAGGCTTTTAATTTAAGCATATCTATTTAAGCTACATGAACGAAAAAAGATACATGTAGGGATCTAAATATGATTGGATTGCTCAATGTTCGGTGAATGGATATGGGCTGTAATCGAGTGGAAGCAGGGAGCATGGTGGGCTCATTTCCATGATGCGAGGGTGTCCATCCGTGAATACGGCTGCATATATCCAGTACACTGTCCATTAGTGCGAGACATTTAAAATGTAGGCATAATATAATAATAATTATAATAATTATAGTGCTTATATAGCGCCTAACACTTACTTTATCAGAAGTCTCTAAGCGCTCTACAATAATGCAGCATAATTACCCTGGCTTTAGCAGTGCAGCTGTTACGCGTGCTGCGTTTCAAGGAATAAATTCCTACCAGGTACCCATTTACTTCACCTGGGTGGAGTGTGGCAAATGTAGATCAATGTCTTGCATTATCTTTCTTTCAACTACACCGCACATAACTTTGAAGTATTTTGTATTTATTTCAGTTTATGTCCAAATTTGTACATGTAGTATTAGTTGGCTTGACATTTTTGTTGTCTTTTGTTTTTTGTTTTTTGTTGTGCTGATAATCAAAAGCATGGCATACTTCATGTTTGAACAGTGATCAAATAGGGCATGACCCTTTTGAAGATCATGACCTCCAAACATAACCATTGTTTTGTTCATTCAGTACAGTTGCAGGGCTCGACACTAAAATGGATTCAGTACACATGGACAACCCCCATTTCAAAATATTAACAGGGACCCACTGGACTTGAACTTTTAGAATTTAATCTGGACCCCCAGCTAAAACATCTGGGGGGTGTTTCACAAAGACTAAGATCAACTTTAAGTTGGACTTAACTATGACAGGCTATTCATGCCACTGGTTGCTCTCACTATTGGTCTCTCAATTATGATCTTTAGATAACATTTTTTCCTTCAATAATGAACTATCGAAAAATGTAAATTCTGTTTGTACGTCCCTTCAAAAACCAATGCCAGTAAATGGTAAGAGCAAACAGTGGCATGAACGGCCTGCCATAGTTAAGTCCAACTTAAAGTCGATCTTAGTCTTTGTGAAACACCCCCCTGGTGTGGCTAGAGGTCTAGTGGTCTACAGTAGAGCTTGATACTAAAAAGAAGTGTCCAGTCCACATGCACACCTAATCGTAAAAATCTTAATGTGCTTGGTGCTCATGAATCCCCAATATTTTGTCCGGACCCCCAAGGGGAAATGGTTAGGTTGGAGCACTGGATACAGCATGACCGTATAGTTTAATTTTTATTGAATGATTCTAATAACATTTAACACGAAAATAGATATGTAAATTGTGTCAAGCCCTACTTTGTATAAAATATATTAATTTGGGTGGTCAATGATCAGTCATTAATCATTTACATAGAGACTGGATAGAAAGAAAGCCCATAAGAGAAAGTCAAAGAAAATTTGACCTAGTCTTAAATTTCAAAGGTGACGTCTAATTTTCTAAGATATGTTTTGAATTATTTATATGATTTGCTTCTCTTTAAAATGAGATGGATGATTCCAACCTTTTAGAGGCATCATGAGGAGGGAGAGAGAGAGAGAGAGAGAGAGAGAGAGGAGGGGGGGGGTGGAGGAGGAAAGAGGAATTATTTTACCTGATACCTCCTCCCCTCCCTTCATTGTTCTTAATTGTTTCCATGAAAGGTCCTTGATGGCTTTACAAGTACAGTAGGTGTGAACATGCTTTCCTAAAATATAACATTGTCTAGAGAAGGGGGGGCTATGGTCAGCCATTTCATGCTCCGGTTTTAAGGAAGAGGGAGGTAATGCAATTCTATGGTATTCAATCATTTTGTGTCCCATATGTTAAGAACGTTCATTGGATAGTGATCATAATTGTTATCAAAACTAAGATTTCCAAATGCAATACAGGTACATTTTTATGATCTGATCCCAGCTATTGTAGGGCTGCAAATTCAATTCAATAAATTGCGTACTAAAATCTTTGATATAGGCTGTAACTTATTGGACAAAAACAGGGGTTATGCCCTGCTGCAAGTGTGGTTTTGTATCCTTTAAGGTTGAAGAAATCTAATGAAACTGCCTGGATAGTAGATGAATGAAAGTCTGTTCATTACCGTACATGTAAGATGTGTATTATGCCATGGAACCTAGTACCCGACCACGAATACGGTTATATGATGTGTCCTTAATCACAACAGGTGTTTGTTATGGCTAGGCATATGGTCGCTATGGGAGAGGAAGTCGATGCTTAATTGTGCATTGGCCCTCTGGGTAGGTGGGGAGGGAAGGGGGGTAAAGAACATAAGGTTAAAGCATTAGGCATGTGGTATATATACAGGTATTTGTACAAATTTGTTGCACTGTACATGCATTTACATGGGCATGACTGTGTAATTTGTACCATGTACATTACATGTACATGTACATTGTGTAGCTATGCAGACTCTACATGCATCTGGCTCTCTGGGTAGAAGGGGGGGGGGCGTAGAACATAAGGTTAGAGCATTAGACATGTGGTTATACAGGTATTTGTACCAATTTGCTGCACTGTACAGGACTTGCATTTATCCCAGCATGAGTATCTTTGATACCACTATAATACATGTCCTTTGTGTAGCCATGTAGGCTCTCCATGTACAGTATCTATATGCGTTGTGAAACAAACGCTTCTACATGTAGGCGTACATATGTTATGACAATATTAAACCAATAATTATATTCCAGACACTCCCATTTTCACTTAGAAATCTAGCTTGAAGGTACATGTAGAAATAAATGTGTGGTTTGAATATCACTTCACATGCACCATTGGTGCAAGAAGAATCGATGAAGTCTCACAAGTCTATTTGCAGGTTAGGAATGATATGCAGGGGATTAGTGAAAGTCAGTTGATGATGTCTAAAGCCACTTTTTCTTTCTGTTTCTATGAAATAATGGATCAATATTGGTATTACAATTACATGTATGTTAATAATGTATTCATTATAGTTGGCAGGGTTTGGTTAAAGAACACATGTACATATTTCAGTTACTAAAAAAAAAGTCAATGAAATTTAATTGATTTGTTTCCTTCATTGAGTCAAATGCTGATTCAAACCACAATTTGGGGAGGAAAAGGTGGGAAAACATCATACCGGGTTGTAGGGAAGTTCATATATCCTGTATTAGTCCGAGGAACAAGAGGAAAAGACCCAGAAACTATACATTTTTTCCCCTCCATACATGTAGTTTGAAAGTACCGGTACACTTTTGTCATCAACTTGAACCCATGTGTTTTATCTAACTGCATTAAAAAAAGTGTGTGACGGCAACTTGGTTGTCATGCACCTGGGGAGATGGTGGGAAAATAGCTGTTCCGATCATGTAAATACACACATATCCAATAATGCACATTCAAGTCTATGGAATGGTTTGTCCTGCATAGTATGAGGTTATATGGTGTCAAGGTTATTGGCACAGAGTAGTGGCTTATCCAGACGCTCTAGTCTTCAGTCAAGACTTTACCCTTGCTATCAGTTAGGCTATCAATACTCGTGCCATTTTTCTAAGCTGTATTAAAATACTTACAGACTTGGAGCATTGTGCCCCCCAGCTGAAGTGGCACCTGTAGCCCTCCAAGTAGCTTCTGAATTATAAAACAGTACTTAACCAATGATAGGCCCTGTTTAGATAATCTTTTCAGCAGTTAAAGATAAAGACCAGTTCTGGTCATGCGATTGCATTATGAAAGAAACGTTGTGGAATCGATCAGAAAAGGTTGATCATCTAGCATATAAGTATTGGTGTGTACTGCAAGGTTCTGGAATCATCAAAATGATAAGAAATTTGCCCCAATCTTGGTAAAGTTACAAGCACTGTACACAGACCACGTGCGCGATATCTATTTGGTCACAATAGATATAATAATTTACCAAATATATCAATTAGTAGGCGGTTTCCCGACTTTCCCGGCAAAATTTGTATCATCACGTATTAGTCTAAACATATTTTTTTTCACATGATTGGTAATGAGAGCTTCCATTTCAATTTTTTGAGAGAGGGGCGTTTCCAAAACTGGTCTTTACCTTTAATATTTCACAAATGAAAGAACAGAGCAAATGTTGCTGGGTGATTTTTAGATCACTAAGATAAAAACAACCAAAGTTTTGTGGTTATTGAGGTAGTCTTTTCCTTTTGATTCATTTTTACTCTGAAATTGATTTTTGTTTTAAAATTAAGTCTTTCTAGAAACTAATATATTGGATCATACACATGTACAATACTGTACATTCTTTACTTATTCCAGTTTTTTTGCACACCGGTTCACTTCTGGCTCAATTACTAGGAAATGAAATGGATCGTATGCATGGTAGCTTTTGCTTGTTGATTAGGTTTACCATGTAGACATATAAGCTACTCTGTACATGTAGATTTAGACCGACATACATGTACATACAGCATATTTCCAATGTATACATTTCTAGCTAAAATAATCCGGACATATTGCCCACAATATAATATGCATGATTCATAAGCATGTGTGCAGTCAAGTTACAATATGCATCAACATACATTTACATGTGTGGCATATTTCTTTCTTTAAAAAAAGAAAGAAAAAGCATTACAAGTCCACACATCACAAAGTGCTGGAATAAACTGTGATCAAAGATAGGGATGATGTGGGGCAATCTAAGCAATTTGCCGAAATTCCTAAAATTGGCAAAGTACAAACAAGATGACAAAGTGATTTGGACAGGGGCATAACATGTAAACGGATAGCACAGTGTATTAGAGTACATGTACCTGTTATGCTCTGAATTTTCCAACTAGAGGCTAGACTTTATTTCAAAATGGGAAATCTGAAATCTGCTTTTGTACATGTAAATGAATATCCAATACACTATTCCACCATATGAGAAGACTTGTGAAAATATAGAATTGTACCTACATGTAAGAAATACTACTTATATTGAATTATTATGTAATGACTACGAAATTAAATTAAATTATGAGACGATTAATTTTACACCTGTAGAACACAGACTACATGTTTATTTACTCTTTCTCTTATGTAGGCCTACATGTACAGTTAACAGCTAAATTATTCATACCCTTACCAAATTTTGTCATTTGTAAAGTATGTGAATAAGTGATTTCTCCCGACTTATGTTTCTTGAAAATGTGATTCAACCGGCCCACCTTTCATTCTTGAGTAATGAAAACACAAAACACATTAGATTTACAAGGGGTATGAATATGTGCATACACATGTACATGTACATGCATACATGTACTGTAATACACATACTAACCCAACTCATTGAAGGCCAGACTTGGTGTGAGTGTGTAGGAGATAGTACCAGTGACTTGTACTGTCCAGAGCTTGATTGTCTTACATGTAGGTTGTAATTATATGCAGGCAATTGTGAATCGTAAAAGACTATCATCTGCCGATAGCCAGAAAAGGTGTTTGGGATTGATACAGAGTTAATGCCATTCTACAGTGTGTAGCTTTTAGCCAACTCACTCTCAGCACGGTCAGCACGGTCATCAGACAGTATGTCATGGGACATGTTGTTTGTTGGAAGGCATGTCCAGCTTCCTCAATTCCATACATTGTGTTAATATCATAACACTAGATAAACCATAGAGAGCATGTACATGTATATAGCATATATGAGTAGGCCTACACTATATGTACATGTATGTACACTGTATATAATAATATTATCTTTTATCTGTTTATGATCTTTATTTTTTTTTTTGTAGGGGCTCTCATTTTATTCTCTCTTCCTTACATCATGCCTCTTCTCTCTTTTTTTTTTTGGGAATACTCTTCTTTTTATTTACATGTATGTCCTAATCTTGCACCGTTTCTGTGAGCATATATGTATCTTTGAATACAATAGAAACATTAGGCCTACATGCTGACTCTGTAGTCTCTCTCAGTATGGTTTATTAAAAAATCATGACATCGTGTGTATGATATGCTGGACAGCAGCACTTCTTTGAGCCTGGTGCACAAGTCTACTCTTTCCATCTGCATGCGATAATCATTCTGACAAACATTTGTTCAATTAAGCTATGTAGCTGGGATGATTCCTGTAGGGATTATGTTTATTGGCTCAGTTCCATCGTGGATGACATTATAGGGGCATGTCAAACCAACATTCGTCAGAAATAGACATATGTTATTTCACTATTATTATTTTTTCTCAGCTGTGTGATAAGAGTGGAATCCCCCCCCCCATATTTTTATGAATGAGTATTTGACATAATATAGGCCTGTACTTCAAATTCTATATGAACAAGTCACAAATTTCAAAAATTGTCTTGAAAATCATCCATTTGTCCTGCAGATTTATGTAGATGTCTCCAAATGCCCTCTCCCCTGCCCCTTTCATGCTAAGTAAACAAATGCATTTTTAAACAAAAATAATTTAGGGATGGGGGAATAGAAATGTATTTATTTATAGCATGATTATCATGGATGCACGAGATGGATAAAGACTTAATTTCTACTCAGGAATGGAGGAGAAACATATTTCTCTCTGTTTCCCCTTAATTTCCAAAGCCGTTTGAAAAAAAATGTACATGTACATGTAAGTGGTCACCTGTGCTTCTAAAATCAGAGTGAAGAGAGATATACATGCAAAAATCCTAGAATGGAACATAATATTTTAGCTCAGAATAGAATAGCCATAAATATATTAATAATAATTCAGTGTTATTATATTGTTGCTTCTGCTTTATAACTCCTATAACTAATTCATTTTTTCAGAGAAATATTCTCTACTATCCTCATGGTAATTCAGTATTTGTATCAAACTTCTATTGCATTGCTTTATGATACATTTCATTGGCATTGTTGTAGTCTTGACATTTAATTCAAATAGATATATTCTTGCAGTTGTATTGATTTTTGAGCAGTTTTATAGCAGAAAGGAAAATGTCAGATGAATATTCTGACTATTATTACCACAAGCCCAGAATGTCATTGACTTCGTACATGGTATTTGGGCCTGTGATTAGTTGGTATCCTTGATATGTGGGCTAAATATAAAACCAGTCAGATGACTGACATGTACAAAGTACAAACCAACAAAGCTTCAGCTCCAATCAGATTTCTGAATGAAATGCACAGCCACAGATGGGATTATGAGACAAAGAATGGTTTCTGATTATGTTATATTCGTGGAAGAAGAAATAAAGTACCACGATAGCAAGGTAAAATGGGTTTAATAATTTATTAATTCTTCAAAGAGATACAAGAAATATACATGTGTAATAAACATGTGATATCCCCATAAAAGGAGCTTGGACTAATGATATCCCCCCCTTGGCTGTAGAATGTAAATATGCTTACATAGTCTGTACTGTACATGTACATGCACATTGGAGTTCTGTCGTGCATTGTACATCACATGTAGTTCTGTTTGATCGGTCTGTTTTATTAGTTAGATGTAGGTTAATTATATTTCATTTGCCGAGTAACTGGTGCCTCAGGCTTTCCAGTGTCGTACAAGCCTACAGATGCCCTCATTGTAGGCTACATGGAGGAAAGGAAGACACTTTTATGTAGAACCTAAATACAGAAGTCTGTTATGTCATATATCATTGATATTATGTTATTATTTGTAAGAAAAATCTGCAGTCCTGCCCACTGGCTGCAAATGTTTGGTTTTTAATCAATTAATATTTTTTAAATAGATGAATAAATGATGAACTTTAATTTTTTTTTCTCTCTCATTAAGTTCTCTTTGCTCCATCTCGAACCCTACTCAATTTGAATTTTTAAGATGTACAAAACATTTATTCATGTTTTTCATAAGCATCTATTGAAGAGATCACTAAACAAGATGGTTGTTAATTAAATGACATTTTGGGGTAACAAAATAAAGCAAACCAAAACAAAAAATGAAAGCATTAAGGTAAAGAACACAGACCAATGGGATGTACATGTATATAAGCTACATACATTGGATTCACATGTATGCAAACCAACAAACTGCGAGTACAGTGCGAGTGGATGATGTGTTATGTACAGCACACATGATGCAGATTGTTTAAACAATATATAGCAACACTTTTTTTTTTCATTATGGAAAGTGTGGCCAGGTGATACCGATACTACATGTTTGTTTCATTGCCTTGTTTCTATGGCAACATGTGGAGGTGATACATTCACAATCTCAAGGCATACTCCAGACATCTACTAAGCATTCTTGTTACATTATGACACACACACATGTACACTCTACATAATGATAATGAGCACTGCATTTATAATGCATGCCTTCATGTCTATCTAATGGATGCTCAAAGAGGCTACAAAGCACTACTATTACATGCATAACCATACTTGTACATGTACATGTCCAGTAATTGGTAACTATAAACTTTAACACTGAGTTGACGCCCTTGTGACCCCAAACAGACGACATGTTATACTTGTCTGTTAACATCGTTGTACATTGTATATCACGCGTTCCATCATAAATAATGTGACATATTAGCCTTGCATTGTTAATGATAAGACATGACCTGGGCTTTTTCTCTTTTCTACTTGTATAGATATATATATATTTTTATTTAAGTGTATATTATATACTATTACATGTACTTCATTTGTTTATAATCATGATTGTTTATATCATGATTGTCAAAGTGATACTGAAACAAAAATGCCTTAGATAAATTTTTATAGTTTGATACTTATCTAGTGGCAAGGCAGGTGATGGTGATTGTATTTTATTTACCATTCTTTATATAATAAGCATCGCCTATGAACAAAACAAAAGACATGCTGTATTGACTCCATCATGATTTAATGATACATGTTACTAAACACACAACCTAAAACATTCAAAACCATTGTCCTTCTGATTCTTTCAGACTGCAAGTTGCCGGTGTTGCTGGTGCTGCTGCCTCCTCTGCTGACCCCATATCTGCCAGGAGAGGAGACGATGATAAGATGATACAGGAAACCAACGAAGAGGGGGAGAGTCTCTTATCGCTAGCGTGCTCAGGGGGCTACTTCGAACTTGCTCATGTGAGTAATAGTGATATACCTGAAGGGTGAAGTATCTCAAAATCATATTCTAGTTACTGATTTTAGTCAGTCATTTTTTGGTGTCATTTACGAGCAGATGGTTTCCATGATATTCCTTGATCATTATTGCTTATAAGCTCTTTAAAATCTAATTACCTTTTTATTGGGGAAAACAACTTAAGTTGCAAAGTACATCTATAATTTCATCACCAAGAACGTAGTGGAATAGTGGCATGTTTGTGATATTTCAGGTGCTATGGCATTCTCAGAGCTGCCAACCATTCCGTTTTTGCCGGAATTCCTCCGTTTTTTTCTCTAAATTACGGTAGTACGTTTTTTCTTCATAAAATACTTTTTTTTATTTTTTATTTTTTACATACCGCATGTCAAACAACTGCCTTAAAATGTTGATTTGATCACAAATTCAATAGAAAACTAAATCTAAAGCATACTTGAAAACATACTTGAAGAGAAAAATATTCTCAAAAAGAATGAAATGCCAATGATACCAAAATAACAACAACAAAAATACCTGCTTGTATGGAAAAAAACAGCATGAGGAATGGACATTTCTGCATTGGAAGTGTGTCGCGTGGTTGTAAGTTTCGTTTTAAAGAATTCCTTTTTTTTGCTTGAAATTCCTTTTTTTTGCCATCATGGTTCCTTTTTTTTGTCGCACAAGGTTGGCAGCTCTGCATTCTTTCATGAGAATTACTCTTTGAAACCTTGAAACCCTGTTCATATATCAGGGCCCTGTCTCCTAAAGAGTCGCTATTGATGATCGCGTCTTGGTTTGAGATCACAACTCTTAACATGAGAGATAGGTGATGTGGAAGTTTGCGAATGGTTGGAGGATTTGCGATCATTTCATTTCGATTGTATCTTTCAATAGAACACACCCAAATGGAAGTAGGCAAGTCCAAGGTACTTGGTCATTCGGTTTCCCATATGTAACAGAATATCAGAGAATTCTGAACATGAATAGGTATCAAGAGTATCATGTTACTTGATACTTGGTATGATCCAAGCTCTTGAAGGGCTATGAACAGGAGTACTAAACTCTATGATGTGGTTGGTAACATCTGGAACAAAATAGGATGGACTTGCGCATGTATTTGACATACAACTTGAGAATTCTGAAATAATAAATGACACCTTCATACTCCTAACCTTTAGGTGCTTCTGAAGATGAATGCCAACGTGGAGGACCGGGGTAGTAAAGGTGACTGTACCCCGCTGATGGAGGCTGCCAGTGCCGGCCATGTGGACATCGTGAAGCTGCTCCTAGAGTATGGTGCAGACGCCAATGCCCAATCCAGTGCAGGTGAGATTTAAAGACGCATAGGAGTGGGCTCTCGTGGGGAATTCAACACTGTTCAGGTGTCTACGCAATAACAGGTGTTGTCAATCACCAGAATTAGCCTTTAGTTTTATGACCAACAGGCCTTATGTAATGCTTTGCATTTCCCATCCATTCCCCTATATCCTAAAGTCATTATCTCAAGTTTCCCCTCACCCAAAGACTCTCCAAGAGAGACTAGGGGGTATTCCTTGATAGGCCTCCAGGTTTGCAGTGTGCAGACTTGTACACACATTCATGGTATTTCCACCAGGTCTGGTGTCAGCAAATTATGGCTTTCTGCACGTGGAACCTGATGACCATCTCCATTAAAGCTTACCATTCAGACTCTCAGAATTCATGGTATTGATTTAGGAGAATGAGTATTTACTTTTCATCTAGCCTGAACCTTGTATCAAGAAAGGTATAATAAAAAGTCATTTAGCGAAACGCTTGTTTAAACATCTTTTGGAAAAAAATCTCAATAAAGTTTATAGTGCATCAAATTTATAAGAAATATCCAAGAAATGTTTTGGAAAATGTCAGAAGCAACCATGTATGCAATTACCTTAAAATGTATTGAATGTACATTGCTGATGAACCGTTTTGTAGGGATTCTTTAAGTAGATGCTTCATTAACTGCTCAGGGTATTACGGTACTTCGCAAATTTTCGAGATGGCTTCAGACTCCTTGAGTGCTTTTAAGGGGAAATCCAATCCAATCCAGCAAAAAAAATTAGAGAAGCATACTGGTGAAACTTTGAATGAAATTGGACAAAAACTGAGAGTTATGAATATTGGAAAGTTGCAATCACTATGGGTATGGCCACTTCAAATTGGCTGAATTTGTAATGTTCTCTGTGATGTAGTAGCGATAACTTTCCCATTTGTTACGGGAGAGTTATTCATCCCTACGTCACAATCCACTGACAAATTGCCAATTTAAGATTCGCATAGCTGTAGTGATCTCATATTTCAAACATTCATAACTTTCTTGTTATTGGTCCGATATATTTCAAACTTTGCCATTCTGTTTCTCTGATTTTTTTTTGCTTTCATTCAAATGAACTTATTACAAGGGTGGGATTGCCCTTTAAAAGCTTTTCATTAGCCCTGGTAATGAAGATATATTTCATCTGCTATTTAGACCATTAAAACTTTACAGCTTTAGAATCCCTAGCAGGAGATTTTGTTTTTAGATCAGTAAAACTTACCAAATCTTCACTCTCAAAACGATACATGTATATACTGGATATATTCAATTGATTAGCGATTAAAGGGTGAAGAGTAAAAAAAATTTTTAAATTAAAGACCTGAAGAAATTTGCTTCTTAGCGCGCCAATTCTATGCGAGTGTATTGACTAGTCCACTCACCATCATTGTTAACCTTTAATAGGTAAGTAAGTTCAGTCTTAAACTTGCAAAAAAAAAATTAACAGAATTAATCTTTAAAAAGCTGATATTTCCAATATAGGATACCATCAATATAGCATTGAACTCAAAACATACAGAGTTAGCTATTTATATATATATATATATATATATATATATATGTCATTTTTTTAATGAATGGTCTCCTAGGTAATACCCCATTGATGTATGCCTGCAATGGCGGACACGAGGAGATCGTCAAGATCCTTCTCGATCAAGGTGCCAACATCGAGGACCACAACGAGAACGGTCACACCCCTTTGATGGAGGCCGCCAGCAGCGGGCATGTCAACATTGCCAAGATCCTCCTGGAGAAGGGTGCCGGTATCAACACGCATTCCAATGAATTCAAGGAGAGCGCCCTCACATTAGCATGTTATAAAGGTAAGGATTGTGGGAGATTGTGGAGGAGGGGTGTGTGAGGGGGAGGGGATTGAGAGGAGAGGGGAAAGTTTGGACCCCCCTGGAGAAGGGCACTGGTTTCAACACGCATTCCAATGACTTGAAGGAGTGTGTCCTCATATTAGCAAGTTATAAAGGTAAGGGTTGTGGGAGATTGTGGAGGATGGGTGTGTGAGGGGGAGGGGATTGAGAGGAGAGGGGAAAGTTTGGACCCCCCTGGAGATGGGCACTGGTATCAACATTCCAATGACTTGAAGGGGAGTGTCCTCATATAAGCATGCTATGCAGGTAAGGATTGTAGGAGATGAAGGGGGATGGAGGGGGAGAGATATCTTTGCAAATTTGAATGAATTTTAGGAGAGCACCCTTACATTAGCATATTATAAAGGTAAAGATTGTGGGAGGAGGATGAGAGGGCTCTCTCATTAGCATGCTACAAAGAGGGAAGGATACTACATGGAAGTGGAGTGAGGGGGTGTGGTGGAAGATAGGGTTTCTAAATTTCTAGAAATGGGCCTATGAACACCCCCACATAGACCATATAGGAATTGGGATTTGTGACTTTTTGTGGGCTGAATATTTATCTAATAAAGTTAATAATTTCTCTCATTACTAATACTTACAAACTCTTAAAACAATACCGAAGCAATGGACACCTGAAATTATGCACACTTTTTCATTGAATGAAAGAGACGGGGAGTGGAAAGAAATCCCCTAATATTAAACTTAAAGACCCTGTCGGAAGTGAAAAATGAAATAGATGAATTATATGTCAAAGGAAAGCTTACAAGGGATAGATTACAATGATACCAATTATATGCTACTTTAGTGCCGGTTAGACGAGTAACAGCTCTCTGAAAACTCAAAATGTAAAGCTTTGAAAATCGGGAGTTGTTGACCTAAAAACTAGCGAATTGATGACATCATCATTTGTGGAGTAGGCATATTCACAATGACTTTGCATTAATTAAGCACGGCTCATCGCCTCAGCTATATAGGCGAGCCGATCGGGTGCACATGTTATGTCGTCACTGTAAATGCAGCAAATTTGACCCCTGTTGACCTGTAATTTGGAGAGGTGCGGAAAATAAGGTTTTTATTCGCTTTTGTGCAATACTGAAAGGAATAATATTTTGAATTCCTTTATATTTGTATTCTATGTTCATTCAGCTTTCCATTGATATAAAGTCGTATTTTCATCAGACAGGGTCTTTAAAATTTCAAGGAAGGAAGTGACATTATGAATATCATCCATGTAGATATCTAGCAATAAGTAGGGAAAGTGAAAGAAAAATTTATATTTGTTTTTCAATGCAACAAGAAAGACTGAAAACAGCAAGATAAAGTCCATACTCCTTTCACAAACTGCATATTTAGAAATAACTGTAGGAACGGAGAAAGTTAGGATATAACTAATCTTGTATAATTAATTTTGTACTCTAGTTAGTCGTTACTACCTTGACAGGGAAATTAGGTCATATTACACAAACCCCTCTTCCCTCTTATTTCAACATCCTTTTTGAGAGCAATTAGGCAGGATGTCAAACGTAGGAAATGTTTCGGGCTATTTTAAGAACTCTCTGTCAAGAAAAAAAAGATTGTGGTTTATGAATGTAGCATTAGTATTTTGCAGTTTAATGTTTAAATGAGGAACTTGGGGGTTGTCCATTCTTCAAGACTACTGAAACAAAATATGCTACTTCCTCCAAGGATCTGAATAGAATTTATTTTTATCAGTATATAGAGCTTACATTAGTTGATGTGTTTCTCATATTTTGTGTTGTATCGGTGCTGACATATTTATAGGCAAAAGCCTTTGACATTGTCACATTTAAGTTAACTCATTGTGCCGTGTAATCTTGAACAAGAATTTTATTGCATTAGAATTTGACAGTCTAAAGCCGCACTTTCTATAAGTAAGTTGAGAATTATGACTTCAATATCAACCTCTTTTATGTATGTCTAATGATAAAACATGTGCATCCAATAGACCATTTTCGTAATGTAATCAAATTTAATACATAAATCTTTGTTAAGTACCATGTTACAAACTATTTCATTCACCTGTTACAAATAATTGTATTTCAAAAGTCAGAATGCTAATTGCATACATTGATTGCTGTTAGGTCGGACAAACATTGTAGCTTGCCCTACCTAACAACACAGAATATATGCAATTGACTTTCTGACTATTGAAATAAAATTATTTGTAATAGGTGAATGAAATAATGTGTAACATGGCACTTGACAAAGATTTGTGTATTAAATTTGATTACATTATGAAAATGACCTATTGCAGGGCTCTAGTCAATTTTCTTGATACGTGTATGTATTTATCATGAGTCAAGTTAATTTCTATGAACAAGATTTTAGGATAAAAGGTGATCTGTAAACATGAGAATAATTAGAAGAAGCTTTTGCTCTTGTAATTGAGAGATGAATTAAAATCTGAGGAAACCCTCTTGATCATGCAAAAAAGAGAGATAATTTCTAAATTATTTCTGATACCGAATGTATTATGTTCTCCTTTTGGGGACACTCTATGAAAGTTTCAAAAATGATGTAATTGTTATTTTTGCAAGTACCTCTTTACATCTGTGACTTTCGACAGCTCACAAGTTTGCCCAAGGCTTGTCAGGCCAAGCAACAACAGATTTGTGCAACCTGCATTGAAAACATTTATGTATTGGTTGAATGCTTTAATTCAATATGAGGTATTTCCAACACACATCTTTAAATTGTAATTTGTTTAAATAAACAAATCATGGTGAACAATAGTCTGTGCCAAACTTGATAATGTTGTTTATTAACCTCTTGTTGACCTCATGACCTTTGACCCTCAGGTCATCTAGAGATGGTGAAGTTCCTGCTGGAGGCTGGTGCCGACCATGAGCACAAGACTGACGAGATGCACACCGCCCTCATGGAAGCCTCCATGGATGGACACGTGGAGGTCGCCAGACTTCTGCTCGACCACGGTGCCCAGGTATGATTTACACCCCTTTCACATTAGGTGTAAAAGAGCGTGCAGTTGATACCCAAGCTAATGTTAACGGTATTGTCATCATTTCGATTCGCACTGGATGCAGACTTCAACTAATTCTTCTTCCTGATTTGTGCATTTATGTAGGGTGATTCTCAGGCAACAAGATAATCGAGTATTACATGCATGATAACAATCAGTGTAGATATAGATATCATATTAATTATTTATATGCGTTTACACCAAGGAAATGTGTAGTTGTTAACGATAATTTTCAAATTTAGAATGTAAATTGACTTCAATAAAAATGCTGCAGTTTTGCAAGTGCAATATAAGAATAGCACCCATCTTGTTTGAAGACATTGCACATAAAGGTCACCTATTTCCCTTTTTTTCTAATTTCTAGGTCAACATGCCGGCCGATAGCTTGAGTCACCCTTGACCCTGGCAGCTTGTGGAGGTCATGTCAAACTGGCCTCCCTGCTGATCGAGAGGGGAGCCAACATCGAGGAGGTCAACGATGAGGGGTACACCCCACTCATGGAGGCCGCCAGGGAGGGGCATGAAGAGATGGTGGCTCTGCTTCTTGCACAAGGTACTTGAAATCAAAGCAGTTTTAGACCATATTCTATCAAAGTTATAGTGGTCCACTTGATATGCCTCTGGACTATGTATCAGTATCACAAGATACAGGGTTCTAATCCCTGCATCGGCTCTAACGCCCTTTAGCATGTCAGAAATCTACATTTGCCACTCTCCTTCCAGGTGATGTAAATGGGTACATGGTTAGGAAGCAGTTCCTTGAATGTCAGAGTGCCTTATCAGGGTAGTACAGCTGAAGCAGGGGTAGTGATTCTACAGCGCTCTTTAATTGAAATTGATTTTTTTGTTTCTGTTCACAGGTGCAAACATCAATGCCCAGACCGAGGAGACCCAGGAGACTGCTCTGACGCTGGCCTGCTGCGGAGGCTTCCTGGAGGTCGCCAAGTTCCTCATCGAGGTCGGAGCTGACATCGAGCTGGGCTGCTCCACCCCTCTCATGGAGGCTGCGCAGGAGGGCCATGTAGATCTGGTCAAGTTCCTCCTTAGCAAAGGTAAGACCGCTTTTACCAGTATGATTGATGACCCAACATTAGTTCCAGAGATGGTTCCTCCAGGCGTTATTTCAGCAAAGATTTAGGGTTAGGGTTAGAGTTGCAATTGGGTTTTAGGCTATGTTAAGGTTTAGTGTAAAGTTCAGTTTAGTTCATTTCATCTTGGTTAATTCATTCATTTCATTTCTAAAATGTTGAAACAGTTGTGACAAACATGACAATCTGTACATGTTATATTTGCATTAATGAAAAACAATTAAATTTGCATATTAAGTACCACATATTGCATTGTAAGAAATGAAACAGGAGAACTTAAAAGTAGAGCCTGTTTTGGGCCTTGTGGAACTTCTTTCCTTTGCTTAACATTGGTTTGGAAACTATATATGAATAATCATAATCCGTGGTGTTTTGCTGAGGGTTTGACCTAAGAAATCGGTCAATGCAGGAAATCAAACACAAAAATAGTTGATAATACATTTATGTGATACTGTTTCATTACTTTTTTTTCTTCTTAGGTGCCATTGTCCACGCTCAGACAGCCACAGGGGACACCGCCCTCACCTACGCCTGTGAGAACGGCCACACCGATGTTGCTGACGTCCTCTTAGCCAATGGAGCCGACTTGGTAAGTTTCTTCCCTTTAATTCTACACCAAACAAATACCATTACTACAAGTCGAAACAGCTTGTTGTTATTAATGGATTGTTATTGAAGGCTTATGATCTTAATATTCAGTTTATTTTGATCTCATTAACATTCAGGTTATTTTGATCATTAAAGGGATAGCAACCTTTTTAATAAACCGAATTAATCAATGATCAAGTGATCAGTGAGATATATATATATATACCTCATCAAATATGATACTTTAATCCTGTATGAATGTTTCAGTAATTGACTGTCACTAAATCTTTTGATTTCTGGATGACACTACGACTTATTGTCAGTCATGTTTGGAAGATGTTGATGCAATAAAGTAACATATAATTATATAATATAATGTAAATATTACAGTTATATAGTTACCTAATCATAATTAGGTGACATTAATGAAACATAGTTATGTCCATGTAGTTCACACTTCATTTATAATATATATAGTCAGGGTAGATGATATTAATCCTAACAAGATAACCAAAAAGGCAACCCAAGGTTTATGGTTTCCCCATAAAACTTACAGGAACATCAAACTCTTGCCCTGCAGGAGCACGAGTCGGAAGGTGGGCGTACACCGCTCATGAAGGCAGCCAGGGCGGGCCACCTGTGCACCGTGCAGTACCTCATCAGCAAGGGTGAGTTCACATTGCTAGTATCACTATCATTGTTAATGATTTGGCTTCACCTGTGTCTGGGAAGGGAAAATAAAAATTAATCTCTGTGACCCTCGGGTCTCTTCTCTTGATAAAACTCTTTGGGATATGCTGGTGGACCACTACACCGGGGTTCCCCTAACTTGTTAAAGAATGCATCGAACTTGAACTAGGAGCAAACTGTATTTTAAATGCATTGACCACATGTGCATTGCAACATGGAAAGGTAACCAAACAATATGATATGACATCATTGAGTGGTTTACTATATGAAAGATGAAAGTATTTGCCATTGTTTTGAATTCTAATGAAATTTAGGATAAAATATTCTATTTTCTAGGTAATTTCACCTTCAGAGAGTTAATATCACTTTTTGTCCATTATTTTTTTTTTTTTTTTTTTGGGGGTGGCTTTTGAATCATTCATTTATCTGAAGGGATGCCTCAGAAACTTGACAGTTCTGGGCCTTCTAATCCTTCTTAAAGTGATTGACTATCGATCTATTAAGAGGACTTTGACATGTGATCAGTGTGGATCAATTACAATGCTAATTAAGATTGTACTTGATGGGTTTGCCCTTTAGCATATTTTTATTATAAATGTTTATTAGTTTGACAAAAGTGGAGCTGCCAACTAGTACGTTTTTAATATATTTTGTATCTGTATTTTGTATTTTTATCTGATTCATTAATTTAATGTAGTCTAAACTAATCTAATTTAAATTAATCTAATGTAGTCTAATCCAGTTAATCTAATCCAATTCCATCCAATTCAATTTATTAGGCCTACAATGCAAATTGCTCTTTGATATTGGCATGAAATTGAAAGGTAATTGAAAACCCTTCACAAATCGTTGAAATCACAGTGACTCTTGAATAAAGAAAGCAATTTAAACTCAATTTTCTAATAAAAAAGTGTTTTGTTTTATTTACTTTTTACTACGTCAGGTGCGGATGTGAACAAAGCAACAACTAACAATGACCATACAGTGCTTTCTCTGGCTTGTGCTGGAGGTCATCTCAAGGTCGTTGAACTCCTACTGGCCCACAACGCTGACCCCTCCCATAAACTCAAGGTTAGTTACCACCTCCTGTAGGGAAAATCAAAGGTATTTCTCTCTTATTTTACTGTCTTCACATCAAAGATTTTAGAATGCCCAATCATTGCATTAATTTGATGGCCTTATTTTAGCTGGAATCGGACCAAATATCAAGGAAAAATAATAGTTTCAAACAATGTTTATTATGTTTCTTTTTGCTATGCTACTTAGTAATACATGGGACACAGGAAGACCAAAGACCGTGGACTTGCCCTAGATTTCTGTGTATTGCTTTGAGTTGCTTTAATTAATTCAATTTGAACAAGTTTCATGTAATATAAAGATAACAATATTGGGTTTTGTGGATGCAGGTAAGGGTTACAATTCTTCGTAACATTATTTCAACGTTGTAAGAGTTCCAAAATTGAAATACTTCAAAACTTGAATTAAAAATGAATGAATGTAACTTATATTGTAATACTACTTATAACTGCTTTTTTTTTTTTGGGGGGGGGTTGTTTGTTTGTAGTTGGTTTGTTTAAAGCTTTTATAGAAAAGGAGAAACAACTATACACCTCTTCCTCCCTGTCTTTCTCTTTTCCTTTATTTGTTCCCGTCCTCTGTAACTAAACTGGTCATTTGCCTCCCTCTCTTCTATCCAGTTTTTCAAACTATCTGATGATTTTCCCTCTACACTTCTTCATCTCCATCTTTTCCATGATCTTTCCCTTTTCCTCTTCCTAGCCATCTTTCCCTTTTCCTTGATCTTTCCCCATCCATCCTCAGTAATTAATCTGGTAATTTGATTTTCTCTTTGCAGGACAACTCCACCTGTCTAATAGAGTCTGCCAAAGGGGGCCATTCTGATGTCATGGTGCTGGTCCTAGAGTACCCTACCAACATGATAGCGCATCCTGAGGGCATGGCTACTCCTCCAACCCCGGATCAGGGAGAGGTGAGTGCACTTATGTCCTTTGGCAACATATTAATCTACTGTTGTCACTCTAAAATGATCGAGATGATGATGATGATGATGGATTATGAAACTACTATAGCGAAACCTGTATTTAGAGACTATTCTAGTTAAATTTGAAAAGAAAGTCTCTTTGTAGACTGGTGGTCTTTGGAGTGTCATAGTTTGACCGCACATCCAGTTGTTGCGGGAAAATCTTGCATTCACTATCCTTACTCCTAAAAGAGCTCTTGTGATAAAGAAAATCTTTTGAAACCGTACATGCCCATAACCATACTGTTTATGTTATTGGTTTGTTTTGCAGGTGTCTAGAGTTCCCACCCAGGCACTTCCTATTGTGGTCCCTCCTCAGGAACCGGACAAGCATCCAGAGGAGGCACATCTTGTTGAACTTGGTGGTATGTCAAGAATTCTCTTTCAAAACAGTACATAATAGTAAATTTACGAAATCTTGTAGCTTTTCTTAAATCAAAGGCTGGTTTTATTTGACTGATAACAAGAAGCTGTTTACAAATCGCTCTGCTGAAGTATTGGATATTGGATATACCACCGATTCCTAGAAAGTTGATGCTGAAGGCATATTGATATTAGCATAGATCAGTGAGATGAACCTGCAACACCAATAGCCAGTACCTGTATCTGAACTTAGAAAAGAATACATTGAAATTGACTCTAGGGTATGTGTATAATGAGACTTACATTGGATTTGTTCTTTTTGTAGCTTTTCAAAGAAAGTATACTCAGTAATCTGTATTCATTTCCACTTTAAGGGTCATCCCTCCTAGGTCATGGGCAGCAGAACACTGTTGTACCATCCTCCTCCACTCCTGATGAAGCCTTGTACCAAAGAATGGCCAGCTCGACCGTCACCACGACCTCCACCTCTGCCAATGCCATCACCACTCCGGCAGGTGCACCCAGCTCCCTGGAGACCATGGATGCCACAGGGATCTTCAACACGACTATCCCTTCCAACTTCTCCCCCACCAACATAGTGACTTCCGCATCGCTACCGGACACCGCCATCTCCAAGTTGGATGTGGCGGCAATTTCACCGGCGGGAGTCAGCAATGCCAAAGGCCACCAACGAACCGCAGAGGAGCAGATTCTGGAGAAGCAGCAGATCTATGCAGAACTCCAGAAGGTGGAGAGAGAGCTACAGCAGCGGATGGAAGTGCAGAAGGTGTTTTCAGTTGGTCTCCCAGGGCAGGGTCTGGATGAGGCAGAGTCCTCCAAGCTGACTCTACCGGTGTCCCTTCCAGCTGGTGTTACTGTACCGAGTAGCACAGTGGTAACCTCCCAAGCTGGGGTCAGTTCCGTATCAGTAGTGAATAGCGCTGCTGGTGTTGATCCACCGGATAGTTCCTTGATTGCTGGTGTCCCTGAGAGCAATAGCAATCAGTCAGGCAACCAGAAGCAGTCAGCGGTTCAGGTTCCACCTCATCTACAGCCACTCCCTCCATCTGTGTCAGATGGCGAGGAAAGCGGGATAACGAAGACGACTTGGCCCTCGATACGAGGGATATCCGAATCGTATCCTCCGTCTCTTCCCAGCATGAAGACAAAGGTAGTGGAGAAGATGCTGCTGATATCCTCGGGACCGGTGTCCGACACGAGCCACTGGGGTGCGAATCCCAGTCACCATCATCATCGACGTCTGCTTCGTGGCACCCCCTGCCTATGAGTCTTACAACAAAAGCAGTAACTGCAATTGCGGCCCTACCGCAGGCACCGTGCCGGCACCAGCGGCGTCATCTTATAACCCAGCTCTCAGTTCATCTCTAGCAGGCATCCCGACTACCCAGCTAGCGGGACACACCCCTCTCCTGCCCGCTTCAACCTCTGTACCGTCACCTCTTCCAGACGTGCATACCCTCCTCAAGGAGTCGTCTGGTACTCAGGTGGATTCCAGTAGTCTGGCGGCAGCAGGCATTGGGCAAGCTGTGCTGAACGGAGGTGCCGTGCAGATAACAGCAGGTGCCAGTGCTAATAACATTGCAGGGATGTCTGGGGCCATGGTCATGCCACATGGCTACAGGGAAGTTCATAGAGGTGAGCAAAAATTACATTTCATTTTCTATTTCATCTCCATAATAAGAATAAATTATTTGAAAAATAACCTGACTCAAGAGAGGGCTCTGAAATAAACTGGCAGGGCAGAAGGGCAAATCACCACTTTGAATAACTCCAATATTTATTTCATCCTTCGCATCTTAAACTTGTCTTGTATCAATTCTATTTTGTCCTGTTTTGTGCTTAAACCCGTATGGCCTTAATATCATCCCTTCTTAGATTATAATATTCTGCAAAATCACCCCCTTGCAGAAAATTTATATGGAGCATTCCATGCATAGTACATTTTATGTCATCATTTTTAATGGATGACTCGTGGATTTTCCAGTCCCTTCGGTTACATACATGATCCACCTGGTTCCTTTATGTAATAAGTGAACCTGCTTGGTTTTGGACAAGTTTTTCTATAACCTTTTATTTCCATTTTGAGTTCTAAACATCATCTGTACTTCTTATTTCCAGATTCTGAGAAGAGACCTCTTGAGTCCAAGAAGCCTCCTCCCCAGACCCAATCCGTAGGCACGCAGTGCGACCGTTCCTCCATCCCCCACCATCACCAGGTGGTCCCCACCCCTCTCATGCTCACTACCGGTGGACCAGGGGTGGGGGCCCTGTACGCAGGGGTAGCCACCACCACGACTGCCCTTGTCCCCTCCCCTGCCTCGCCGGGAAGCTCCGACCAGGCTCACTTCGCGCCGCACCCACCCGTCGAGATCGACGCCCAGACGGAGAGCAATCACGACACGGCACTGACCATCGCCTGCGCTGGCGGACACGACGACCTGGTTCAGATGCTTCTGGAGAAGAATGCCAACATCGAGCACCGGGATAAGAAAGGTGAGTAGTATCCTAAGGGGCCATCATCAGTTTATGAGTTCAATTATTCACCAAGTGACTGTCATCTTTTCAAGTATTGCACCAATGAAATTATCAGCTGAGAGCCATTAGAGCATTAACTCTTCTGCTTCAACAGAGTCAACTCCCTTGAGGCTCAGTAGACACGATATAAGAAGTATGTGCTTAAACCTGCGAACAAGGCACTTTACCCACATTTGCTTCTTGCGACCCAGGTGTATTAAATGGATATCTGGCAAAGCTTGGGTGATAATGATTGCAGGGCCATTAGAAAGAGCAGTGTTGGTACTGATGAGGCCACCCTGGGTAACTATAGGGACTTTTAGATTTACGAGAACGTGGACTGCCACGTGTGCCATTCTTTCAAGGCACTGGCCCGTGCCCGGCAGTGCCTTAAAAGGACGTCACATTACCTTAAAAGGATGTCACCGTGGCAGTCCACGTTCTCGTCGTGTAAAATCTAAAAGTCCCTTATATCATCAATGAGTGACTCGTAACATCTGCAAGAACAATAAGCAGGCAGTCCGTTAAAAAACCACAGTTGTATCACTGCAATCAACATCTTTCCTACCTTGTTTCTCTCTATCCGTCCAGGGTTCACACCGCTCATCCTAGCCGCCACTGCAGGCCATTACAAGACTGTGCAGATCCTGCTGAACCACAATGCAGACATTGAAGCCCAGTCAGAGAGAACCAAAGATACTCCCCTGTCCCTAGCCTGCTCAGGTGGACGATACGAGGTGGGTTCCATTACCTACAATCCTCTATTTGTCCATGTGAAGAAGAAAAAAATTCCCTCATTTGTATTCCATAAGGGAAATTTGTTATATTATTCCTTTTCAAACTAGATTTTAAAATGTTTAAGAAAACTAACTGTAATATTTTGATGTAAAAAACATTTGTTTACTTGTTATTATAAAACTTTTCATTAAATTATTTGCAAGCTGATATATTTTGTTTAAAAAAGAGTACATTATTACATCATCAAGAAGTAGTGGAATGTAAAAAACTCTGTAGATGGACATAACTAGAACCGCACACTTATACTTCCATCGGAATAACCTTGATATGAAATGAAATTTGTTTTGCATGAGAAGAAATCGTGTCAGCTCAAGATCACCTGTGGCATGATTTTATCTTGGGTACTTATCATGTTATGCAAAACATGTTCTTGAACTTAAAGAGATTCTTTTAAAGATGTATAGTAGTGGGCTCTCATGGGGAATTCGACACCAATCGGGTGTTTACCCAGTAACAGGTGTTGTCAATCATCAGGATTAGCCTTCAGTTTTATGACCAACAGGCCTTATAGAGTCTATTGGAACTCGGTGTTATATTGCTCTGGCTCCTAATGTTATGAACCAGAGCAATATAACACTGAGTTCCCATAGGCAATCTTTTTATTCAGATGGTCATATCTCAGCCAATACTCAACCTATTCAATTTGTCTTCGACATTTGGACATTATTTTTGGTGGTCTTTCGGAAAATGAAGAAAAAATTGAGAAATTCCAAAAATAGATTTTTGATGACGTCACACTTCACCACTCTGTGTAATGCCTTGGATTTTCTACCCATCCCCCAATATAGTAAAGTCATTATCTCACTTTCCCCTCACCCGAAGACCCTCTGAGAGACTAGGGTAGTTTTTGATGGGACTACAAGTTTGCTGTGTGCGAGACTTGTATACACATTAATGGTATTTCCACCAAGTCTGGTGTCAGCGAATTATGACCTTCTGTGCATTGAAACTGACAAACATCTCTCTTTAATGCTTCATCTGAAACAACAGGTTGTAGAGCTGCTACTGTCGCACAATGCCAACAAGGAGCATCGCAACGTATCCGACTACACCCCACTCAGTCTGGCCGCGTCCGGAGGCTACGTGAACATCATCAAACTCCTTCTAAGATACGGAGCAGAAATCAACTCCAGGTCAGGCATTGATTTATGAGAGAGATCTACAATGTATTGGTATTTGTCAGTATAGATTAGGAAGTGGATGACAGTAATGATGATGATATGGATTAGTTTATTTTTCAAGGGATCAAAAGAGTACTTTATAAATGATGAAAGTGAGAGTGAGAGTGATATATTATATGAACAATTTAAAGACATCTTATTCTTCGTTTAACTAGTCAGATAGATTTGATATTCCATACATTGCAGCAAGAGTAATATCAGGCATGGTATCCAATGGGTCAATCCATCAGCTTTTGAATACAGTTCAAACACATTTTCTAATTGATTTTGTCATTTTGTATCATTATTCAGTTTTGCACATTGTGGCAATGGTCAAGGTTTTATACATCTTCTCATTCATCGTGCTATCAAGCTATCAAGTAATATCAGAATTTAGAATTACTTGTAACAAGGCATGCGTTAAGAAACAGTTTAGAATCATGTTTGATCTTACGTTTTTTATGCAGAACGGGCAGTAAGCTGGGCATCTCGCCCCTTATGCTGGCGGCGATGAACGGTCACACCGCAGCGGTCAAACTCTTATTGGACATGGGCAGTGACATCAATGCCCAGATTGAGACCAACCGGAACACCGCCCTCACACTGGCTTGCTTCCAAGGTCGGACCGAGGTAGTCAGCCTGCTCGTTGATCGCAAAGCCAACGTAGAGCATAGAGCCAAGGTAATTATATAACTGATAATAAATCTGGCTTGTAAATTGATATATTCATACTTGTGCAGATGAATAAACATATATATATATATATATATATATATATACGGATATCGGTAGCCGGAGCTAAAGCTAGGGTAATAATTTCCACTTCCGAAGCTCTTTGGAAGCGCAAAGAGACTAAGTATTATGCGCTATACAAGAACGGACTATTATTATTATTATTATTATTTAAACTTTCAAGTGGGCGACCTGTCGACATTACAAATCATTATCTTTTTATGGATTCATTACAAAATATATGTTGGTACAAAAGGAAAGCCATACCATGATTTGAGTCCATTTCTGTGGTATCAAATGTGATTTGTAAAGTGGTAGACTTGCATAAAAGCATTATCGTCTTTGAATCAGATGCTAAATATTTATGTTCCCATGGAAACCTTGTATTCCTTCAAGATGCCAATAACGATCATTTCCTCCCCTCCCCCCCCCCTTTTCTAGACGGGCCTCACCCCGCTCATGGAGGCAGCCTCGGGTGGCTACGCGGATGTAGGGAGGGTGCTAATCTCCAAGGGGGCCGACGTCAACGCGCCCCCGGTACCGTCCTCCAGAGACACGGCTCTGACCATTGCAGCGGACAAGGGCCACTACCGCTTTGTGGAGCTCCTGCTACAGCACAAGGCGGCAGTGGACGTCAAGAACAAGAAAGGGCAGTCGTCACTCTGGCTAGCATGCAATGGTGAGTGGAACAAGGGAAGGATGGATGTAGAGTATTTAAGTCTAGCCTGGCTTTGGGGTAGAATCAATATGTATCTCTTCTCAGTGAAAGTGAAGTAGATTAGGGATGGAGTGTGTAGACTTCCCTGTAACTTGTGCCTTCCTTGTGATGCAATATTTGATATGGGCTTCATTTATTTCAGAATAGATACAGGTTTAGGGTTGTAATTCTTTAAAACGGGTCCTTACTATATATGCCATATAGTTTGCTAGTCTCCATGATCCTTCCTAAGTCTTTCAGATTGAAATTTAAAGTTTTAATTATTCATTTGCAAAAGGTGAGAAAATTGGTGACCCAACATTTGTTCTGGCAACATTTGCTGTGGGCTGTATTTGATCAAATATGTAGGGTTATGGTTGTAATTGGGTTTCAGTATAGAGTTAGGGTTGGCTTAGAAATGAAGTCAGTTTAGGGTCTTGTTGGCAAAGTAATTATTGACGGAGAAATGTCTTTAGAACTATAGAATTTCAGAGTAATTTCCTAACCCTTTGCAAAATATGAATTAATTAAAACCTGTCATTAACTTGAATCTAACCTCCGTACTCCCTTGTCTTTTTCAGGTGGTCACTTTGACGTAGTCCAGCTGCTGGTCCATGCTGGTGCTGATATCGACAGTCAAGACAACCGCAAGGTGTCGTGTCTAATGGCAGCCTTCAGAAAGGTAAGGAAACTGTTTCGAAAATATTTGTGAACAGGACTTGGGATTGTAAGAATCTAAAACATTCAGGAAAAGCAGTGCCTGGGGCATATTGAACAAAGTCATTAGTGAATGATATTGATTCAGCGATGTCTCATTTGCAAGAAATCATACCTTGAACAGGTTGTTGCCAATTTGAAGATTACCCTGGAGGCTCAGCAATTATTGAGGCTGCGGACACATAATTTCTCAGAATCTGAAGTGAAGTTTCTTGCCAAATTTCATGTCATGAAAATCATGATTTATAGATAGATAGATAGATGCATTTATTGGTCTCTTCCAGGCACAAGAAATATTTGTACTGAACAATTGGTTGCAGTTGAAAAAAACACATAAAATGTGTAATATAATGACATAATTGAGAGTAATATTACATGAAAACAAACAATACACAAAGGAAAACAACTACCAATTTACCCGAATTTTCTTTAAAATAATAATAATGTTAATACTGTAAACTTAGTAGATTTATCACATTGTGAGTATGACCAGTATGAAAATAAAAGAAGACAGATATTGCTCGTAGTCATTGACAGTTGTGAAAATATGATATGTTAAAAGCTACACCCTCCCTGCAAAAGGCAGAAGAAAACAGACTTCATCACGTTGATATGTTCTCTCTTTTCCAGGGTCATGTGAAAGTTGTGCGATGGATGGTGAAACACGTCAACCAGTTTCCATCGGACACCGACTGCATGAGATACATCGCTACCATCTCAGACAGGGTAAGTGTTCCTGCTCTAAGGTTTGTTCATATATGACTTGGTAAACAGCCTCAAGAAAGCCCTCGCGGCAAACTCAAATTCATTTTTACTTGTAACTGACTGACAAATAGTGTGAAAAAATCTGGATGAAACAAAAGCCCTACGTGTATTCGGGTATCTGTGTGCTTTAAGATACTGTATTCCAAAGCTCTCTGCAAAATCAGTTTTTGCATGCCTAAAGCTTTGCAAATTTTTTGCTAGTGCTCCAGATTTGTCTTTTAACAGTTATGGGGTGGGTCATTGGGTTGACATTTTACTCGATCACTGATTCACCTGAGCTTTTCCTTTCAATTCTTGATGGTTTATGAGATGTTTTAATCTGTCACCTTTGACAATGACTTAATATGTCAGTCTTGCTTTGTATTTTTTTGAGTTTTTGAAAGAGAAACTTCTCAATAAATGATTCACCTGGGCTGTACGTTTCTAGACTTGATGGTGTATGAGAATCAAATTTTTAAACTTTGATCAAGACTAAATCATGCCTATCTTGTTTTGTTTAGGAGGTTCTAAAGAAATGCCAGCAATGCATGGAGATCATCGTGGTTGCTAAAGAACGACAGGCAGCTGAAGCCAATAAACATGCTAATATCCTCCTAGAGCAGCTGGAGTCAGAGAAGGTAAGAGGAACCAGATAAAGGGATGCTCCGACATCTACTGCGGTGACAATTGCTCCAGGCTTCATTTTGTCAAATATGTTGGGTTAGGGTTAGGGTTTCAATTGGGTTTTAGGTTAGGTTTAGGGTTTGTTGTAATGTTTGTATAGGGTCAAGGTTTTGAGCTTGGTCAGTGTAGGATATTTAAATGGAGCGATGATCGCTAGAGCATTCACTCTGACAACTTCAAGGGGATCGCTTTATCCATCCTGCATTGTCTGGGCAACTATGGACCAGAATAGACTGAGAGATATGCCCTTTTAGTAGCAAATAGTATTTTAGGTATTCAATTTTGAAGGGACTCTGAAATAAGTAAACTTAAAATTAAGAAAAAGGAGTTGTGTTTGTTTATCTGTCTCAATGTTTTATTTGTCATCTGCTGTCATCTTTCTCATGTGCTGTTTGCATAAAGTGCTAATACAAATAATGAACGTTCTAATTTAATCGCAACTAAGTAGGAGACATGGGATTTTACTTTGACTGGCACTGATCACAATAAAATGGTCAAGGCACATAGAAAGAGATTGACATTTTCCTTAGAGCCATTGTACTGACTTACTGCATGTGCATTGCCTGCTTTCAGTCAAGTAGTGGCACTAGCAAAAAAGAATATAGGAAGTATATCGTCATTATACCTGTAGCATACAAATCCTCATGAAAGTGACAATTACACCTGGATTCCTGTGTGTCATGTTCTTTCCCTTTTGCTTCCATCTTTAGACGCGAGAGGAGAGCCGTAAAATGGCAGCTGCAAAACGGCGCGAGAAGAAGAAAAAGAAGCGAAAGGAGAAGCAGCAGAAAGGAGGACCGAACAACAGCTCGCCAGAACCCGAACAAGACGACGAGGAAGAAGAAGAAGAAGACGATAGCCTGGGAAGAGAAACGAGTGAGTCATACGAAAGTATGTACATGCATGCTTCTATATATGCATGTACATTTCTATATGAATGAGTAAATTTCACAAGTTTCTCTGAGAATTTGTTTTCCTCTACTTGCTGCGAGGAGTATGCGGTAGTATTTGATATTGTTTTTTTTTAATTATCGATGTGGAACCAGAATTTGGGTATTCAATTGTTGAAGCATACTTGGAAAACAAGGCATTGGAAAGGTTGCCAATGTGGAAGAAATTGTTAGTGATGATGGGCTAAGAGTTTGTGAGATTTATCCCTTTTATCATACAGAAGGTGATGAATGATTATCATCTACATGCACTCTTTGCATTTTTTCTTGAATCTATTCTAAAATGCTGGGGAAAAAAAACTCTTGAAATGTTCAAAGCATGTCAAAAAAGGGTTTTGCTTAGTGTGCTAAAAAAAGAATTTGTTTTCTCTTACACCTTATTTTCAGTGTTTCTTTGGCATCCACATTGAAAAAAATGCAGCATTATGTTGAAAAGAGTATTATTTCATGTAGTTTATTCTAGAAATATTACATATAGGGTATGTTTTCCGGTTCTTCTGTTGCCTATCCTGTTTGAGTACCTGTAACATGTGCTTAAGGAAGTCTTGATTTGGTTAGGCACTCCACAAAATGAGAGTTTTGTGCTATTATTTGCTCATAATGCCCTTAGAAGTTAGCAAGGTATTGTTTGTTTCTCTTTTGTAGTTGAAGACCTTGTGCCACTGGAACCACCATCGGCCACCACCACGACCACCATTGGCAAGGTCCGCACCAAGGATACCACCACTACCACCACAGCTCGCAGCAACGGTCAGTCCGCCACAGCCACCACCACCACCACAACCACCACCACAGTCAGCAAGAAGAACAAGAACAACCAGAGCAACATCATCACAGCAACATCACAAGGAGGAGGAGGAGGATCGGGAGGTGGTAGCAATGCGGTGGTCACCGCCACCACCACAGCCGCCACCACGCATACCAGCACGGTTGCAATGTCCACCACGTCCTCTCATAGATCCTCTGCATCCTCATCAAATGTGATAAACCAAACCAACAGCAAAGCAGCCCTTCCACCCAACATTAAGGTCAGTCTTATGAAATGATAGGGTATGCTCTCATTTCAAAGAACTGAAGTTTATATTAGCATATTAGTCAAATACATGAAGCATTTATTTTTTGAAAATATAATTTCCATTTTATTTATTTATTTACTTTTTTTTTTTATACTCATTACTTGGACATAACTTGAAACAATAGGTGTACTGGTTTCGGCACTGCAATTCTTACGAGCATATACTTGCTCTCTTAGCACGACATGTCAATGTTTCTACAGTCAAACCTGCTTTAGCGACCACCTGTCTTCAAAGACCACATTTCTCATTTCCCTTGAATAGTGTTTCCCATTGAAACCCGTACTAAAGGAACCTGTACATAGAGACCACCTGCCTGTAAAGACCACTTTTCATGTTTCCCTTGAGTGGTCTTTATATACAGGTTTCACTGTATAAACTCTCTGCTTCCCTTCCAGACGAAGTCAGCAAGTGCAAAGGAACACGCCAACAACAAGGTCAACCAGAGCAGGAGCAACTCGGCCTCGAGCAAGGAGGAGAGGCAGAACAACAAGAACAGAGTCAACATGAACGGAGACGCTAAGGATGGAGGGAAGGAAGGAGCCAAAGAAGGAGGAAGACACGAAGAGAAGATACGGGAGGAGAAAAGAAGAAGCGCATAAGCATGAAGGAGAAGGGGCAGAATCATACCATGTAAGTGTAGGCAGGATCCCTGTGGTGAAACAACTGGGAAAGGATTGAAAGAAACCAATAAACAAACCAGAAGTGATGGAACCTGTTGTAAAACAGTCCTCTGATCCTTAGCCAGGATACTTCTACATATATGTCTGGAGCACTAGACCATATGATACAAACGTTGATCCAACATTTCCTCCTGCTCTATTTCGTCAAACATATAGGATTGGGTTTAGGGACAGTGTTAGGGTCGCAACTGAGTTTTAGGTTAGGTTCTGGGGTATCATCAGGGTAGGGTTTATATTGCTAGTCTAGGGTTAAAGCTCAGAATTTATTACTGCACTAAATTGATGGGAGCGACTGTCACCAGGGCATGTGTCAAAGAATCGTACATTTGACATGAATAGTAGGCCATATGAGGTAAACTATTCTCATTTTTCTATTCCAGAAGCGACTGTCTCATAAAATTTTGTTTTCCTCTCAAGCAGCAAACACGACGATCAGAACTCAACCAGTCTAGACGGAGGAGGCAAGAAATCTGTCGGCCCAGGAGGAGACGTAGGTAGCCCTAACATGAAGGGTTCGTCCATCACTGCAGCTAGCCCCAAGAGAGGACAGAAACGAGAGGAGGGATGGAAAGAAGTGGTTCGAAGGTAAGGCCTTCCAATATTTAGATTTTTGAGAAAGTGGAAGGGGTGCATTTGCAGAGAGGACAAAATGAAATATGTATGTATAAGATAGGTAGTTCTAACATGAAGAGTTCGTCGATCACCTAAGCTAGCCCCAAGAGAGTACAGAAGCAAGAGCAGGGATTAAAAGAGGTTGTCAGAAGTTAAACCTACAAACATCAAGATAGTTTTGATAAAGTTTCGGGAGATACAACTTGGGTATAATTAGTTGGCAGAGATTTGTTTCTACCAGGTTCATATTGAGTGAACTAGCCTTACAACAACCTAGACAAAATAGATTATGAGGACCAACATATTTTTGCAGATTGACAGTATGCCATGACATATTTGTAGCCTTGTTTGTTGGTCAGTCTAATCATCTCCTCCCCACACACACACAAACAGTTTAGCTTCAGGTGTGTGATTTCCTATCTGTAATTCGTTGTAACAAGCAAATTTAATGTGAAGTCCAAGTACTTACCCCGGTAATTTTTCATGAATATGAATGAGAACAGTATGAGAGGTGGGATAAAAATGCTCTGAAAATTCACTTGCAGAATTACTTGATGTGATACCAAATGTGCTTTGACTATTTCCCGTACAGGTCCAAGAAAGTAACTGTGCCAGCCAACGCAATCAGTAGACTAATAGGAAGGGGAGGATGCAACATCAACGCCATCCGAGACGCCACCGGGGCTCACATCGATGTGGACAGACAGAACAAGGGCAACGAACGCACCATCAATATCAAGTGAGTGAGATGAAAAACCGCTTCAAATTATCTTGTAAAGGAGATCAACTTCATTCTGGTTTTACAATTTAATATATTCACATTGTAGCTTGCTTCAGTCCTCTTGTACAGTCCTCTTGTACAGTCGTAAAAATTATAGAATTGAAGATGCTTATGGGGAGCTAAACTGGAGCAATATTTAGGCACATAATAAATACAAGACTTGATTAAAACATATCATATTTTATGAACTACCGTTGAACTATTGTGATCTTTCACTGGCAATGATATTTTTAGTGATAATGGTAAGTTTCTTAAAACACTGATTTGAGGGAAGAAAGTCATGGACCAAAATGTTTTGTTCTGGTGTCATAAACACACTATTAAAACAGCTTCCCAATTTTTGTGCATGGCTAAAATTTGTATTGATCAACAGGGAAAACAGACTATGATTTGTTGTGAACTTGTGATAGTTCACCTTGTATATTAAACAAAGTTGTACACAAATGAAAAAATAATTGTTCTGTGATGCAGCTGGAAATAGAAACTTACAATGTTCTTGTCACAAGTTTGTTTAAATTTTGATGAAAATTTGACATAATTCTGAACAATTGGATGACAAACACTGTAAAATGTAATTCAATTTTAATATTGCCTTTCTTTGTTGCTCCCTCAGGGGGTCAGCGGATGCCACCCGTCAAGCCCACCACCTAATCAGTGCCCTCATCAAGGACCCAGACGAAGACCTCAGCAAGCTAGTAGCCAAAATCAAGAAGTCTGTAGCACCGGCTATCATCCCCATCACCATGTTCACCGCTACACAGGCCCCGTCATCCTCCTCATCGACCACCACGTCATCATCGCAGGCTGGGAGTAAGAGCAGTGCGCAGACGGGAACCACAGTTGCCAAACAGGCACCTAAGGTTAGCAATTTTCATAGGACTGTGCTTTCTTGTTTTTATCCATGTGTTTATATGTAGAGTGTTGATATGGAATTCTCTATAGAGTACCGAAGCTGTGACGTCATAAAAATCTATTTTTGGAATTTCTCTTCAAAGAGCATCAAAAATAATGTCCAAATGTCGAAAACAATTGAATAGGTTAAGTATTGGCTGAGATATGACCATCTGAATAAAAGATGGGAACTCAGTGTTATATTGCTCTGGCTCATAACATTAGGAGCCAGAGCAATATAACACTGAGTTCCCATAGGCAATCTTTATTCAGATGGTCATATCTCAGCCAATACTAACCTATTCAATTGTTTTTCATTTGACATTTTTTATGCTCTTTCGGAAAATGAAGAAAAAATTGAGAAATTCCAAAAATAGATTTTTGATGACGTCACACTTCACCACTCTATAGCAGGGTATCCTTACGTATTTAGACTGTAAACGAGAAGCATTTAGAGGCAAGTCGAATGTATTGGTCATTTTGTGTACCAAATATTTATATAATATTGGCTGCCTTTCAGTGGTATATCTGATAGACCATGAAAGAAAGCCAATATTATTATACATAAAAACATCAAACTACAGTGAAATAAAAAGGATTGGAGAGGTCAATTTTTCAATCCATGATAACTAAAGGACAGTACACCTTGGACTTGCCCACGGGCCTAATGGATTGTAAATATTGTAAACCTGAGGGCAGTATTCCTGGTGCTCCAGAATAAAACCTGCATTCTCATTTTACTGATGTAATGGTAGTTTCATATTTCTATTCACTTTATTTCCTTCTGTATAGATGATCCAGTCTATTACTGCCAGTCACCAGCCCCCTGCATCCAAGCAGAACTCTCTGCAACCTGGCCACCAGCAGCTTACCCAAAGCCACAGTGCCCCAGCCAACTCCCAATACCCCAACCAAATGGCAGGAGTGATTCGTCTACCCAAAGGAGTTCAGCAGCACCAGATGGCGGCACTGGCCCAGCAATGGGGTCGTCAACCTATCAGGCAGCCTGCCCCTACCACCATGGCTGCCCCAAGCCGGGTTCCTGACCCCAGTCAGCATCACCAGCCACCGCAGCAGGTCCATCAGCAGGGGAGAGGACCTATCTCGGTCAATGTGGCTCCTCCTGTAGGCAGTGCTCCCCAGCAAGTGTCTGCCAAGTCGCCTAGGAACGGTGTGGCTCGTCAACTGTTCACTCAACCAGCCGGAAAGCAGTTACAACAACCGTCTCTTCCAACCGACCAATCCAGAGCGTGGCTGTGAGTGGATCGGGTGGGGTGATGACCAGCAGTGCACCAACGCCAGTCGGTACCATGCCCGTCTCAGTCTCGGCTCAGTCCAACGTCAACGCTGGTACATTTGCGTCCAAGATATCGGAGAGCCGCTCTGGGCTGCTCCACATGCCACAGATGATGATGCCATCGCAAAGTCAGGGCATGGGAGAGCAGGTTGGATCAGGGATGCTTCCTCAGCAACCCGACGGTAACCGCAGCGCACCAGTATCCACAGCTACAGGAGGGTTCAACTTCCTATCCCACATGAACCAGGGTAGGAGCCAGAACCCTGCAAATGCCTTTGGCTGGAGTTCCCTAGCTCCAGGAGGTACCTTGAAGGAGGAGGGGACTGGAGAAGAAAGTGGTTTCCCCAACTCTGAGGAGGCCAAAGCTCCAGGGTACAAGCGACTCGACCGGATCCATGCCTGTAGGAGGGGATGCTGGATTGCTTAGCACTGTCAACAACCTTCAGGGGAATCCGGCCAACTTCAACCCAATCCACTACATGCATGCCCAACATCCACCCCATCCTCATGCCCCAACCAATCCCCACCCTCACTCTCAACCACACCTTAATGCCCACCCCCACCAACACCCCCACGCCCATCCTATTGAGCGACCCGATGTCGTCTCCGCATCCATGCCTCATGCCAACCTGTCCCACTTCTCACCCATCACCAACCCTCCTGCACCCTCCCCGACCCCACCCAATGCCAATGCATCCCCAGGTACATCCCCTAGGTCTGGCACCACAAGCCCCAGTAGCTCTGCGACTGTCCAGGATAGGAAACTACCACGCCCCATTGGGACAGAGCGGAGAGGGCAGCAGACTCATCGACGTACACCTGTTGCGTTTGCTGACCTTCCTTTCCCCTCAGCAGGAAGCATCTGGGCCCATCAAGGTAAAGATCACGTCTTATTGCTCTCTTTCCTCTTGAAGCTTTGACTGAAACATGTATTGAATCCCATCTCTCCGATAAGATACATAAGAAGAGAAATCACAGCTTTCAATTTGCCCATTTTGACTTTGTCAGCTGTACACAACAGCTTCAACTTCGTGTGTGAGTTCTTGTAGACCTCTAGTCTGTGAGAGGTTACACATTGACAGGGCTGTCGTTTAAAGCCGGTAACCGGTAAAACTTGCCGCCTATTCACTTGTTTCTTACCGGCTATAATTCCTATAATTAACCTTGCAAAAATCACAGAAAGTAGATCTAAATCAATGCTAATCCAAAATTTCCTTAATTTCGTCCAAGATATAATTAGTGCCGCACATACACGGCCGCAGTCGACGAAATCCCTTACGATCACGAACGCGACGTCCGTACTTACCTAGACCTATCTATCTAATTACGTTACATCGCAGTTCTCCCCACAGCGCGCGCCAAGCCCGCCTGTCCCTACCCCATTGCGATCCCGATGTGCACGAGAAGACGATGCACTGCACAAAATATATACACACTGATCATAACAAAACTGAAGCTAGCTCGCTGTAACCAAACTATCCGCTGCGATTTGATATTTGAAGATCACGGAAACCGGGCCTATACACGCGTGCAATGTCTAGAGACAACGTACTTTAGATTCTGAGATGCGCAAATCGGCAACAGAGTTTTGAACTCGGCTGAGTTTAGGCCGCCACGGCCGCCCCAGCGGTCCCCGCAGCTAGCTCGCATGATATATGCAGGCTCGCGCTCCGCGAATATTCAAAACTAACTTCCGATCGCAATCATTTATTTCCTTAAAAAAGTTGAATAAACAAATATACAGTGTCTTCACTTTGTCAGGAAAAACAGTGATATAACATTATAAAATGAACAGGAACTGAAGTAAATTCTTAAATGTATTCAATAATTTCATGTCAAAAAAATAATAATTAAATGAGAATTTATATGGGGAGCCAAATAAAAGTCACAAGTAAAAAAATCAAAATCTAGCCTCTGCTGCCCATTATTTAAATACTGTACATGTATTCAACAAATCATGATGTAGAAAGATTGAGTATGGTGCATCATCTCAGTTTAATTAAAAATTACAAAGTAATGGTACAAAGTGATAAATAATTATCAACTTAATAAATTTTTCTTATGAGTTATGATTGTTCATGTAATATTAAACATGAACAATATGTGTGTTTATTACAATATATGTGTAATACAAGGTAGGAAAGATAACTACAAATTTTCTTCTTAGGTATGCACCAGATTGCACGATTTCAAGTGGAAAATCCCAAAGGTCCCTACCGTGGCAGGGGGGACACCGCCCTCCCACACCCTCCCCCCCCTCGGTCGCTTCGCTCCCTCGCAGTGATGGTACCTCCTATAAAATTCAAATTACCTCCTTCAAAAATAATTAACAAGACCCCTGCATTGATTTTCGATCCAACAAAAAATTCTGATTTATTCTTTTCTGACATCAAGCTTATCTTATAATTCTCAAAATGATTGTCACCGGTATTTCCTTTCCCTTGCACATGTCATCAGTAATTGACAATTTCTGTCCTATGTGTACTTATAACTGTCTCTCATAGACATTTGTGTATGTATTAAATGCCCCAAATATCTAAGGTTCTAATTTGTAATTGAGACATATGTGAAATGTCCTGTTTTTGTTCTTGGTCCTTAAAGCTAGTGAAATAAATTGGCCCAATGCTTCTATCGCGATGGATGATAATATGGTTATGGGCACGCCCATTGCAAAACCTTTGAAATGTCATTAATTAACGTTTCCATCTAACGTCCCCTAAAATGAACGTTTCCATTTTGTTCTTGGTCCTTCCAGCTGGTGAAGTGAATTGGCCTAATGCTTCTATCTCCATGGATGATATGGTAGTGAACACTCCTGCTGCTCCTCACCAGAGACCTATCAGTCGACCAGAGAGCTACCATGGGCAACAAATGGGCGTACCTGTGGTAAGTCAAGACAGGCCTCGACTCGTCAAGACTTCAAATTGGCAACATTTGTTGTCTTCTATGAGTTTGACTTTTTAATTGCCCAATTCTTTTAACTTATTTCTCTTTTCCTTTTTACAAAAGCTGCCAACTTGACACAGAAAAAGAAAAACATTGTCTTTTCTTCTTTCTTTATCAGAGAGTAACGTTTATCAGTTTAATTCATATAAGCTACTGAAATCAAACATCGAGTTACAGAATGTACATAGTAGAACATATTATGTAAGAATTGTTTGCACTTGTTCAAAGAAAAAGGCTTCTCTATGGTTCAGTGAATAATGTAAGATAGATAGTTTCAAGTTAAGTTTCGGGACCAGGATCTAATGGTACCAAAGATTACACATACACTAGCTTCTGCCACAGTTGATGGAGGTGCGATAGCTCAGTTGGTAGAGCAGTGGTCTCGTAATCCGATGACCCGGGTTCGAAACCAAGTCGATGCGCTAGTGCCCTTTGGTAAGGCATTAATCCTCACTACCAGGTCCCTCGGAGAGGACCTAAAGCCGTCGTCCGTCTGGTTGCTTACTTACAAGCATTCATGCTTTCTTAGCAGTCGGGTAAAAATAACCATCAATCAATCATCATCTGTGGTGAATATCGAATATCGAAAACTAATTCCAATCACAAACCAATTCCTAACTATACATCTGCATACATTCCAGGCTAGAGCAAGTTCTGCTAGAGCAGATAACCAAATGCCCAATGATCTATTGCCCTGCCTTTGCCCATGCGCAAGTGACTGACACCAATCTCTCCTACGTTGATTTGTTTCAGGGGATGTCTTACAACAGGGAGATGTCGGACCAGCAGCCTCACCCTGGAGGCCTGCCCCCTACCAACCACCAACCCCACCCTGGTAGTCTACCCCCTCCACAGGCCATGCCCTACACCGCCCCGCCCTCCATGGGCAACGGGGTCTGGACACCCGCTATTTCAGCCACTGACAACATGGATAACAATCAGGTAGGGGGAATTTTTCATTTTTGTCCCCTTGATCGTCTGTTTGACATGTCTTCTATTGATTTTTTGTTAATATCTCCCTATCCCAAATTAGAATCTGCTCCGCATAGTGCCCATAGAAATCTGATTTAAATGCTGAAAATTCAGAATAGATCTCACCAAGAGTACGGCACAGAAATAGGCTCAAATCACACCCAACCATTGAGATACCAATAGAAGTTGTTGAAATACAGGATTATAGAGCAACATGCATCTCACAATCTAAAAGATCATTAATTCTTTGCAAGCTGTTCTTGATTGCTTGACCACAGTACACACAGATTCTGTGTAGGTATACTGGCAAAATTTGATCAAAGAAAGAAGAAGAAAATAAAGACTTCTTAGAAAACAAATTGAACAAAGGCTGACCTCCCAAAAAGATGAAGAACTAATTACCAGGGACGGGAGAGTAAATGACTGTAGAATTTACAATGACCCCCAAAGTATATTTTTGTCTTTTATGAAAAAAAATGTTATTAATGAAATACTTGAGTAAAGAGTGTTTTCACTCTTTGAGAAATGCAGAGAAAGTTTGAAAAAGTTGATCTATATTAGCGACCAATGGGTCTACATCTCAAATGATATAGATTTCATTTATTCATTAATGCTCCTCTGAAATAATATCAGTGAGTACAATGCTTGAGAAGTCCTGTATCTTCTATACACCATGTCCTAACATCAAGTTCATTTTCAATTTTGATTACCCCCAGGGCTGGAGAATGTGGAACCAACCTTCCATGTGAACGTAATATACCCTGAGATATTCATCATCTTCATCATTGGACGGAAATCAATCAAACTCAACCAGCATAAACTACTACCGGTACTTGATGGACAAGAAAAACTAACAAGAAGATGCCGGGGGTCATCAGTTTGATTTTATCATTGTCATGACTGCATAAGATTCTTCTTCTTCTTCTTTTTTTTTTAGTAGACTTTTATATATCTTTTCTAGTCACTGTAGTTGATTTCTTTGGTAAAGTAGTTGATTTCTTTGGTAAGCTTTGTTTTTCCTAGATGCATTTAGGGATGATTTTTACAAAATCATGGTGTCTTGAACTTCAAAGAATGGCAATAAATCTAGGCTCTTACTTGCTTGACTTTGGTCAGTGAATTGGGAGATTTTCAATCAATAGGGTTGCTGGGAATTGTTTGATTTGAATTGAAGGATTCTGCACTCGATCTCGATGCAGGGATTGATTGATGAATATACAAAACAGAAACTTTGTGTTCAAGTTCTTGGTTTAACTTGGAACCAATACGTTTAAAAATGAGTTATTTCTGAAGTTCAAGACAACACAGGTACATTTTTGTTTAAAGTGAATGTGGTCCATTTTGGGCAGGCAGTAGGCAAATATATGCTCACTTTCAACAATTCAAAGGTCAGTTCTGATGATGAAACTACTTCTTGGTATATTTTACTCTCTATTTTGTTTTCTGTTTTCATTCTAACCTAAGCAGCTTGGTTGAGAGACTGTATGCAAATGTGTAATGAGGTGGATGAAATATGAAACGATGCTCATGTGATTCGTCTTCTACCACTAAATCATCATTCAACGCTAATGTTTTGGATATGAATAGATATAGTATACTGGCTTTGCATTCATTATGCTGTGATAAACACAACTGCACTTGCAAGTACTTTCAGCTCTTCACAGTAAACAAAAGAAAGAATTTCTATGGAATATTTTGTCATGTCGCAAACAAGATATGGTCTAGCTTTTTTTTTCTTTGTCTGATGCATGTTATTTTGTCTGATTCAGTGTCAAAAAGCCATATTCAAAAGTTTTTGGCAGTTGAAAGTAGCTTGTCTTTGCAGATGTGACCGGTGTGAATGGCTCTAGTGGTAGAAAGTAAAGCTCAGCTTCAAGCTTATTACATAATAGACTGATTCAAATGTGAACTGATCATCATTATTCTAAGGTTATATGTGTAGGAGGCCAGCTCATTTATTTTGCTGATGATGAAATTGTGCATGGTGAGAATTACAAAGACATCTGGTACAAGCATTTGTGACTCAAATCTATTATTTGAACTTTTCTTAGACCTAATAGTCGATGTAGCACTTTGCTGCCATGCCCTGTTGCATGGCATTGGACCTTTTTATTATTTTCTTTCATCTTTTTTCTTTCTCTTTCTTTTTGCGTCTGAAAGATAAAGCAGTGTTGGGGATTACTTTGATGTTTTCTGCTCTCTTATTATCTCTCTATACTATTTTGTGATTAATACTGAATTTAAGTAGCCATTCTATGATAATCATTGCTATGAAAACTATGATAAAGTCCCTTTTTCCTGTCTTTTGTTTTTTTATAAATTCCTTTTGCCTGGTTTCACACACGTGTAACTGCATCTACTCTTGTAATACACGTAGTTGAAGACAATTGGTAAATCTCTTATAAGATGAACCTTCCCCACCAAAATTTCATGTTGGTCGCTTTTGAGGTTATCAACATGCAATATATTATTTTATAGGAGTTTTAATCGTATATGAAATTCCCATATATGATATATATTTAATACAGCTTTAAAATCTACATCTGGTCTGAAAAGTCTTGTTTAATAATATTTTTAATTTGATGTACCCTCTTAAAGATAATGTTTATAGTCGGTTTCATACCGATGTTAATGTCTAGGAGTATTAACTAGTTCTAATTCAGAGACTTTAAATCGAGTTGCAATTTGATGCAAGAAATCAATTTAAATCTGTTTTGAATTGTGTCATGAATTAAGACGAAAGCTGTTCATTATTTATCACCATCATGTTTTATTTGTAATTTCTTTTCATCATCACCATAGTCCATGGTAACTCTGAGGATGTTAATATGAATGATTGAACAAAACTTGAGAGGAGACTATAAAGTGATAAAGATGGCATCTTTTGGACTCTCATCGATTGAATTCTCGAGTCTCTGCTCTCGTCCATCTCTTTTTATTTTATTTGGCATTATTATGAGATGATGAACAGAGATTTACTAGCAAGTATTATAAGATGCAAGTGAAGTATTCTTCTGCACTTAACGATGTTGTGCATTACATTGTATGGACGAGTCCACAGTTATTCATTTAATAGCATCAAATGATGGTGGCCATTTTGAAGAGCGTTTGAATGGCCACAGCGTGTTTATGTTTACTATATTTGACTGACTTGAATATCACATAGTGATGTATTCCTTTCTTTCGCTTCAGAAAGATAGAGATACAATTAGACTTAAAGTGATGAAACTATTTAGGATGGTAAAGTACTGTCTAAATAGCTAAGCACAAACTTTTCAAAGAAGAAAAGAATTGAAGACAATGTTTAAGGCATACAGTGGAAACCAGTATGCAAAAATTGCTTATTGTTTGTCCCCTGTTGACTAGCCTGTATTTAAGATGTTTTCTTTTCTGATCGAAACACTTGCGAGTGCTTTATTAGTGTGAATCGTTGGTAAAAGAAATGCACACATATCAGTCCCTCTGTGCTTTTTTAGTGAAGCACCCCCTCTAGCAAGGTGGACTAGACCCTCTTTTTTTGTTGTCAACTTTAGTTGTCATAATGATACAAAGAAGACGAAAAACTTAGAGTTTAGTTTGTATTGATGCGGTGGTGTAGCATTTTCATGACTAGAAATGAAGAGTCTGGAGCAAGCCTAATTCGTGGTGGGTTAGGCTTAGCGTGCCAGTCACTTCTTCATATTTCGTAGATGACGACTGTGGTGTAGGTTACCAGGTGAATAAAATATTAATTAAAATTGGACTGTACTGTGAAGACTGGTTCAGAGCTAATTTGTGGTGGATTGGCCTCTGAACAGAAAAGTCTTGTGGAATTTAGAGAAGAAATGATTAGAGTATTCTCCCATTTAATGGAGAATTTATGTGAACTCTTTCATAGAAGTATCGGTGTGGTACGTTATCTTTCTTGGGTGTGAGGTTTACTTCCTTTGAATAGACGCCGAAAGTGAATGGAGTATTCGCATGTAGCTCACACTCCTCGTATACTTACTCTACATATTTAGGAGTATTTACTATCGTAATTTTTACCGTATGATTATAGTCGAAACACTTTATTGCCTTTATTTTTGTTTTTTTAGTAGAACAAGCAAATGTTCCCCTACTCCCTTTCGTATTGCCTTTTATTTGTTTAATCATAATTTAAATTAATCTTTTTATTGTTGCTTTTCTGTATAACTGGAACTCTTATTTAGCAAATCAATATGTGTTGTCGAAGCTGCATTTCTGATGAAGAAGAAAAAGCGTTGGAATTGGCTCCGAATCGTTGATTATTTCCTCGGACAAAATTGTGCACACAAGAACTCTGTGAGTGTTGCGCATTGTCAAAATCGAGGAAGAGTATAAACCATACAAAACCAGTGTCAAACGTTTATTCATGCTAAAAACGATGTGTTCTACCCATTAAAACATGAATTACTACAGTATTCATATCGCATCATATTCCCCTTTGTTCAGGTGGTTGTGTTGTATTGTCAAACACTATATTGCTGGTAACCCGTGTCCATTATTCATAAAAACCTTATTAAGCCTACTTGTCAACTTACTACAGTCAACAACAAAATTATTCATACCCCTTGTAAATTTGATGTTTTTGCGTGTTTTTTGTAACTCAGGAATGAAAGGTGGACTGGTTGAATTAGGCCTTCGTTGAATACTTTTAGATGTAAGCTTTAATATGTCACTTTCTCAAGAAACGTAAATCGGGACAGGGTGTGAATAATTTAGTTGTTAACTGTTTGTACTAAAAAGCCTATGTAATAAGTTGACCACTAGCTTAGTAAGGTTTTATGAATATAGGCGCAGGGCTGCATGACACCAAGACTTTTTTGTGATTGATTGCTATTTTGCAATTGAAATAGTACAATGAATAGACGGGTTTACTGACGTATTTAAATTTATGGATGTTTCTTTCCTGGGAACATAGTGACGAGGTATTCCATTAACCTGTTATTAATGAATGAACTACAATACTTGGAATCCACTCCGCATACATTACTTGTTGCTATGTCGGGCAAGCTCCCGGGTTGTCAAAAAACAACAGTTGTTTAAAAAGTATGCATAATATTTGAATATGTAAGTAAACTGGTCAACTGCAGAGCTGTGTGTTGGGGCCCTGGTGTATATACTAATGATTTTTCAAAGTAAAATAAAAAATACAAATAAATAAATTATAAAATAATTACCCCCCCCCCCCTTCTTATATTACATAATCGCATAAAACATAAAACTACATCTCACTTCCAAAAGGAGACACATCACAATCAAAAATCATTTATCTGTTCTTGAAAAAGATGTTTATTTCACAAATGCACTAATATAAACATTTTTCGTTTCGGCCCAGTGTGTAGAATCATTTTCACTATTTTTTTTCTTCAAATCTTCACAATATTTTTTTCCATCAAATGCTTACGCAAATTACAATATTTTATACATTTGCAAATCTGTGAAGGCTCTACAAAAAAAAATAATTTAAAAAAAAAATGAAAACAAAAAACAAATAAAACATCACCACTCTCAAGAGCATCTATCATATGATACAAAAACACACTAACGAGAAAAAATAGTTGTTTAAAAAACATACAGTCAATGACAAAACATGATTTTCATTTCAAAGTCAAAATAAAGCAATTCATCATCGAACAATTAGTTGAACAATCGGTTCACATGATTTGCTTTAATTAAATATGATAATTTAGCAATACAAATTCTTGAATTATCTGCAAATTCCTATACTCAAAAGACATCTTTTTCTCTCCCTTGCATGTCGTTTTCACTTGGGTTCAAATTCAGTGTGGATAATCTTGGAACTGGGACATGTTATGTTGTGTGCAGTGCGGTATGAAATAATGTTAGGTGTGAAACAATGTTTGGAATAACCAGAAAAAGAAACAACAGTTCGAGTTGGCGCAAAATATCATTCAGCAGTTACTTCCAAAACCCCTGCACACATGTCCAAAACAATTCAAAGATACAGGCTTCAATATTGATTTCTTTTTAAACATTCTACATACATTCTTTTGTTTTTCTTTTTACTGAGTAATTCCTGTTCTTTTGTTTTGATTTGTACAACAAAAAAATTAGATAAATAAAAAAAATTGCATGATGGGATTTCAGGAGTAATAATAACCGGTGGTTGAAGTTGGAAGGGGATATTTGCAAATAGTTCATTACAAAACACTTTTTAACACTATGTGTACTCCTCATTATAAAATAAGATTGTTTCATGAAGAGCTGAAATTTTGTCGAAAAACATAATTATTTCGCTAGGAACACATTATATAACACACAAGGCGTCTTATAAAAATCTCTTATTCACACTTATTATTGACACATTTCTTGGAAAAAGTTCTAAACAAAAACAACAGTCGTGCAGTATAAACCTGTATTCAGAAAAGACATTATGACTTGTATTGTAGTATTCTCTAGAAGGGTACTTTCTATTTAAATTATCATCATTTTTGACCAAATTGAGATTTTTTACTTAAAATTTACGTCTTTGCTTTTATGAGAGTTACGGATTACTGATCAAAATATGAACTGCCTAATTCAAAGCGAAACAAAGAAAAATAACTAAATTGAATGTTTTGTTACTTCACAGAAGTGATAAAAAATGAATGTGATGTTTAATATGCAATGTCTATTGGCATTTGATTAAACTCATTGTGCATAGGAACCGACCTCATTCTCTACATAATTTACCAAAAACCAATATGACATAGGGATTTTTAGTTGGTATTGATAAGATTTTGAATAAAGGGTTCCCGATATGAAACAGCAAAATTTAATGTTTGTTTCTGAAACTCCTTAAGAACATTAGCAAGTGGTTCGACCGTTATAGTAATGAACATTTTCTGAATACAGGCAACTGCAATAGTCGGAAATTGGGTATATATCATGAGCCCTGTATGTAAGATAAAAAAATAAGCCCTCTTTTTAAAAAACACATTCAACAGCGTCGTCTTTAAAATCTTAAAAACACAAGACATAAGTTGTCATTATTTTTTAACAACAAAAGGGCTATATTACAGAAAAATTGTCAACATTTTGTATGTGATACATTTTCGATGAGTTAATATTCTTAAAGGGTAATCCAACCCTTGTAATAACTCATTGGTATGGAAGCAGAAAATAAAGAATCAGAAAGTTTGAAATAATTCAGGCCAATAATAAGGGAGTTACGAATGTTTGAAATATGAGATCACTAAATCCATGCAAATCTCAAATTGGCAATTTGGTCAGTGGATTGTTACATAGTCATGGGAAAACTCCTGTTTATTGTGTACAAAAATATCATTAATTTCTATTTTTCTCCTAAGTGCCTCCTCCCTTGGGACACTACTCAAAATATGTTACCGGTATTGATAGCATATTATTATAGGTCCTTATTATAGGTCCTCTAACAAGAAGACTTTCCCAAATCATACATTTTGAAAACATTACATTTTAATCATTTGGTGTGTTGAAACAAATTTGAAGTTCCCATATGCATAGTGATTACAAATTTCAAAAATTCATAACTTTCTTCTTTTTTTTGTTGTCCAATTTAACTCACACTTTTACCAGTCAGCTTCTCTGATTTTTCTGCTTTCTTTTAGACTAGTTGTCTGTTAAGGCTGGATTTCCCTTTGAGTTTTGTGCAGCATTCAGTATTGTCACATTATTAAAAAGACGGGCTGGTATAAGAAAGTACAGCCCTATCTTACGTTCATTTATATTTTTCAGGATGGATTACATACATGGTTCAGCCTAAAAGGTAACTCTAAAGTTTACAAACTGTTCATAAAAAATAAGAGGGGAGCTTAAAGCCTAAGGGCAGTATCACCAATAATCCAAATTCTACTTTCAAAATTTTATTTTATTTCCTTTAAATTCTGAAAGATAGAAAATACCCCCCCCCCCAAAAAAAAAAAAAAAAGTTGTACAGTTTGTGTCCTTGAATGTAAAGAAATGTGGCGACCTCCAAAAACAGTGACGACCTCCAAAACAGTAATTATGACAATAAATAATGCAGGATAATTATCGTTATGTAAAACATCAGGATAATATTAGCCCTGTATAAGCCAACATTTTCAAGTACAGCTACCTGTACTCTCATTAACGATGGTCACAAACACTGTTGCGAGTTGCCTTCATGACATTTAAAACGGGCTACTTAGAATACATGATCGTACATTATCAAATTGGCAACCCTACAACAATTTGCATAAAAATCACTTAATTGAATGCCTCGCGAAAATAAAACCCTCTGGAAAATGAACCCTCACAAAACTTACAGCTTATACCCTATGGCTTAGGCAGGTCCTATATTTCCCCCATACATTTACGGTACTCCTGGAATGTACTAATATAAAGCTGAACATATCTTTGCCAGGTGTTACAAAGTGTAGTGTCTAGTATGATTTGGTCCTTGTACGTATCATTAAAGCTATGAATTTATTACACCTATTAAAGTCCACTTGCACAAAAGTTACATTCAAAACTGAGGTGACAATAAAATGTACTTTTCCTTGAAAAGGGCAATCAGACCACAGGTTTTGGAAAACTCTGTAAAGGTGCACCATGATCGAGTGGTGTTAATCAGTTTCTTTTTATCAGAAAAGCATGAAGAAATTTGAGCATGTGGTATCTTAATTTTCATATAGGCAGTGGTAAATCCTTATAATGTATATTGACTTGGTAACATCAATCCTTTATATTAGTTTATATTATCGTTCACATCTTTACAAGAACATTCAGATTCTATGATCAACATGTGAATTAATCACTATCCGATATCACATTTTTTTGTTATCATTAATCAACCATTAATCATGATCACTGACAGTATTCTGTGCCACTCTATTTATTCTAAAAACGGGAGTGAAAATGAGCAGATTTTGTTGTTTCATCCGAAATTTATTGCATATTCAAAAACTCTCATTGTATGATACACATGAACCTTTAAACCTCCATGGATAATACATTATCATCTGAATTACAAAAAAAAGCTGAATACATGCGGGTCCTGTTACGTATAAAACAAAAGTACTGACAGAAGTATTTATAGTACTTTTTTCTTCATTCACCAACTGCAGGATGAAGTACATAATTCACAAATTTTTCAATCTCTCTCGATCAATGGATGGGGGTATTTCATGCAGTGAAATACATCAACGTGAAGGAGAAAATGAAGCTCAAGAAAGATCACAGAAGCCACATGCTTATAGGTTGAGAAATAAAAGGAGGAGAAGAAGTTGCTTAAATCGAGAGAGAGAAAATAAAATGCCCATTATTATGCCTGGTTTTTAAAAGATATGAGTGATTGAATTAGTGAGAGAAGTCTTGCCGATTTTTGACAAGCACTGATGTTTCGTCCCTATTCAAGAAGAAATAATTTAAGAACATAAAAGATGAACATTTAAAGCAAAGAAAAATAATCAAATTATCGGTTTTGAATGAATACAACATGCTTGTTAGCATAGTTCTCCTATACCTCCTACAAACATAACAGTAAAATATAACTTTGATTTGTCAAAAATTAGGTACAATATGTTACAAACTGACCGGTGTTGTATTTTGCATCTGTACTGTTTGTAAGTCTGTTTTCAACACTTTGCCCTGAATTAAAAAAAAAATGTTTCTTTCCATAAATGTCTGCATTGTAGCTTGAGATGTTAAGTACAAAAAGATCATCCTCCAATGAATATCTCCACAAAAGAATGAGAAAAAAAAATAGAAAAGTCAATAATTTCAGATATGTACTTGCATGTACTTTAAAGATATATCTTGGGGGGAAACATCAAAACTAACATAGAATATAATTCTTACAACATAAAATCACATTTCTCACTAATATTATATAAACAAAATTATAAACAAAAGTAATAGACTTTTAATGGATGAACATGTACAAGATTGCAAGTATGGTTATTCAAGTTTGCTTTATAGGGGGACGCATCATAGCATATCGGTCATGTGATTTGTATGTGTGTTTATACAAGAAGTTAGAAGCTAACTCATCACTGTGGTAGTATGTCAACACCATAAGAAGTATGTAAACAATAAATATTCTAGTACATTTATCTGTGAGAATGTTATGTTCATATGATCTTAATTCTGGATAGATGGTGTTTTTTGCTGAAAAGACATGTTTTAAAGTCTTTTGTCAAAGATAGAACAGAAATAATAAACCCTTAATTTTCTATCTGTTCCTTTTAATCTTCTGCTTTAATATCTTTAATGTAATGCTGAGGTAAAATCAGAGATGTTCATGATGCATACATGTTTAAAAGTCTTGTATGGACACACACTTGGGTGCAGCCAAAAGCAAAGGATCTGCAGGTGCTTAAAATTCAGTGTTTGTTTTGGCGTGATTTACTTCCCAAGCACTTCATTTAAAAACACTTGACAACCGATTTAAAATCAGTCAGCATTTCTTACACTGGAATCAGACAGAGGAAACACATTAAGAAGCTGCTGTTGAAACAACTACTAAAATACCAACACCACACTGCATTTTCATTGACCCTACAGTGACCGATGATGTATGATGCGTTCCTATAGCAACAGATGAACAAAAACGTCTCAAAAAGAAGTACAGAAGTGAGCAAGTGAGTGAAATATATTACAAAGCAAAACAAGAAAAAAGACAGCAATGAATTCAGCAGTCACAATAGGTCATCTTTTAAGCTCAAAAGAGTCTTTTTCTCCCATTTTACAAGATAGGTCTTGCAGGAGGAGCAAATGAAATGGCCATGCCGACGGACAAAAGCAGACGAGTGCCTCGGGTGGGTGTCTCTGAGAGCTCCGAAGACCGACGCAAGACGATTCACATGTGGTCCGTGCATATAAATAATTTACAAATTCACAACGTTGAATAGTACATATCATCAAGTTCAGGTGGAGAGACTTACTCTGGCCACAACGCAACACTTCGGCAGACCCTACACATCAAGCAGCTTTGTAAGTATCTCATACCTACATAGAATCGGGGGGCGTTACCACGGTAATCACTTTAACGGTGGGATGGATCGAGGTAGGTTTTATAAATAAACTTGAGATGGATAAAATCCTATGGCATGCAGTCAACATGAAATCAGGGGATAACGGATAAATCATATTTTTGATTGAGTAAAAAAAATTACATTAAAATGGTCCAGCCACTTCTTTCTCAAATAGTATCAAAAAATTGGGACTAAAAACGGTTGGTTGTTAATTTCAGACTGCTTGATAAAGAGCAACAAGGCACGAGCCCAATGAATACATTCAGGAAAGATACAGTGCTTCTTATAGCCCCAAATTTTCATGGTTTAACAAAAATGCATCTACAATTTTCATCAAAAGGATAAAAACATGTAGGTGTGGGATTGTAAGTCAGTCACATCATTGAGACCGATACTAGACCGAAAACAGTCAGACCATGGTCAACCGTTCATTAGCTGTTGGATTGGCAGTGTGATTGGGGTAATGGTAAAGATTTTTCCGTAACCCTATTTATGGTTTATTGGTCAGTATGCATAGAGGATGGTATCTTGGGAGAGGGCGGATTGAAACGTTACGTTGCGACTGTGACCAAGTCTCACCAGGGTAGTCACGCTGTTACGGTCCCTGACTTGACTGAGAGATCCTGAGGCATTTCAGACAGGGGCACTCTAAGCTGGTGGGAGTGCGCCGCTGAGATGAGCGGAGGGGGATGCATACCTTGAGGATGATGCATGGGTAAGAGCCCATGCGGGGGGAAACCGTTCGTAAGGTGCGGGCGGAACGCCTCGTGCATCCCAGGTGGGGTCGGATGGTGGCCCAACAACGATGCCTGCGGCGAGAACATGACCATGGGGGACGTTGCACTCGAAAGAGACGGGTAGGATGCCGCCGAGGGGTGAGGTAAGTGAACGATGGTCGGCGATGTCTGCGCTGCCAGGGATTGCTGTGAGTGGTGGGAGATGTGCTGAGACGAGAGCGACGGAATGCTGAGAGTAGAATGTGAAAGAGACGATGATATCGATGCTGATGTGCCCGGCCCGCTCGAAGATGTTGTGTGTAAGTGCGGCGAGAACAGCGGACGACTCGTTTCGGGAGGCTTGTTTACACTCGACTGGCTCAAGTGACTGGCCGAATGACTGTCTCTATGGCTTGAAACCTTGTGGGATGAACTGCTGGACGAATGCGACATTCCTGCCGATGACGATGCAGAAGATGATGATGACGACAATGACGATGCGCTTGGTCCTTTCGATGTCGGGGGCTCACCGTTGCTCTGAGAGCTACTACTGTGTCCGTTGCTGTTACTCCTGCTGCTGCTGCTGCTACTCGGATGAGGGATCGCACGGATTATTGAAACAGGATGGATGCCGTTCTGCTTAGGCGAGACCATGGCATCCTGGTGAGGTCGATGAACAGGAGAATGGGGCATCCTCGATAAGGGCGGTGGTATGGGCTGGTCTAGGTCAAGGGGAGGTGGCTGACTGGGACTGGTGTCGGACTGGTCATCATCCATGTCATCGTCGTCCATATCATCATCGTTCTTTCCATGGTCGTTCTCGTCAGATGAGATGTATCGTATGCACTTCTTCTTCCTCCTTATGAATGACAAAATACAGAAATAGAGATAATGAACAAATTGATCGGTTAGTCTGCTGAAATTAAAGACAAGTTGTCATCCATGTATCAAAGCCCTTAGTGGTTAAACTATCTGCATTATGGATAACTCTAAAATTATGAATATTATCATAACTAGAAGATTAAAAAAAAACTAGATGGAACTTCAACTGCGCGCAGTCGAAAAATGCCTCCGCCATAGAGCAATTTTACAAACCAAAATGGAAGCAATTTTTAAAATTCAAGTTTGATTGTAATCCATCTGTTGGTTCTAATGATAACACGATCACGAGCTATTTTAGGATACATAATGAGCCCTGTGACCTTTGACCTCGTGACCCCAAATCTAATCAGTTCATTGACTCTGCAAGATACATACATGACCCAAGTTTGGCGGTAATCCATCAATCGGTTCTTGAAATAACGTGATCACAAGCTATTTTGCATACATAACGAGCCCTGTGACCTTTGACCTCGTGACCCCAAAATCTAATCAGTTCATTAGCTCTGCAAGATACATACATGACCCAAGTTTGGCGGTAATCCATCAATCGGTTCTTGAGATAACGCGATCACGAGCTATTTTTGCATACATAATGAGCCCTGTGACCTTTGACCTTGTGACCCCAAAATCTAATCAGTTCATTAGCTCTGCAAGATACATACAGGACCCAAGTTTGGCGGTAATCCATCAATCGGTTGAGATAACGCGATCACGAGCTATTTTTGCATACATAATGGACCCTGTGACCTTTGACCTCGTGACCCCAAAATCTAATCAGTTCATTAGCTCTGCAAGATACATACATGACCTGAGTTTGGCGGTAATCCATCAATTGGTTCTTGAGATAACGCGATCACGAGAACGGGACGCACGCACAGACGTGCACGCACGCACGTATGTACGCACGGACTGACAACCAGAAAACATAATTCCCGGCTACTTTGTAGCGGAGGCATAAAAAGTAACCATGTATTGCCATTATAAAGAATTAAAGCTCGTTTTCATTTGATTTTTTTTTAAAGAATGACATGCGCTGCATATGAAATTCAATTGTCAGTGCCTTTTGCTTTTTCTCATGAACTGTGTACCCATAAGACATTGAGTGATTTCAAGTACGGTGTTCGGTGTTGGTGTTGGTGTTGAGAGCATGGAAAGGCTGCTAAACCGAGCTCCAACACCGACGGTCAGTTTAGAAGGACGATACCGATCGCGTTATCGATAGCTCAACACCAGCCTCAACACCGAGTGACGTCATACTCTACAGGCGAAAAGTCTTGCAATAAAAGCATAATCCTTTCAGAAATTCCATTAAAATTACATCATATCGAATATCAAATGTAAAGTCATATTAAACGAGCTGAAGACATGGAATTTCACAAGTTGACCTCTGTGACCCTTGACCTACATGCTCCAAAATCTAAACAGATCGTCTTCCTATGGTGATACATACTATCATTAAGTTTGAAGTGAAAATTCTCCAGTGGTTCTTGAGATATCGCGATAACGATCTCAATGTATGGAATTTCATAAGTTGACCTCTGTGACCCTTGACCTTTGACCTACGTGCTCCAAAATCTAATCAGATTGTCTTCCTATGGTGATACACACTATCATTAAGTTTGAAGTTTAAATCTCCAGTGGTTCTTGAGATATTATGATAACAATCTCAATGTATGGAATTTCATAAGTTGACCTCTGTGACCCTTGACCTTTGGCCTACGTGCTCCAAAATCTAATCAGATCGTCTTCCTATGGTGATACATACTATCCTTAAGTTTGAAGTTTTACATCTCCAGTGGTTCTTGAGATATCATGATAACAATCTCAATGTATGGAATTTCATAAGTTGACCTCTATGACCCTTGACCTTTGACCTACGTGCTCCAAAATATAATCAGATTGTTTTCCTATAGTGATACACACTATCACTAAGTTTGAAGTTTAAATCTCCAGTGGTTCTTGAGATATCATGATAACAATCTCAATGTATGGAATTTCATAAGTTGACCTCTGTGACCCTTGACCTTTGACATACGTGCTCCAAAATCTAATCAGATCGTCTTCCTATGGTGATACATACTATCCTTAAGTTTGAAGTTTAAATCTCAAATGGTTCTTGAGATATCGCTAACAAACTCAATACAAGGAATTTCATAAGTTGACCTCTGTGACCTGTGACCTTTGACCTACGTACTCCAAAATCTAATCAGATCGTCTTCCTATGGTGATAAATACTATTCCCGAGTCTTAAGTTTAAATCTTAAATGGTTCTTGAGATATTGTGATAACGGTCAAACGGGACGGACGTACGGACGGACGTACGGACGTACGGACGGACGTACGGACGTACGGACGTACGGACGGACAACCCAAAAACATGATGCCTCCGGCACCACCTTCGGTGGCGGAGGCATAAAAAAAATAATAATTTCATAATGCATTTCATACAATTGTCACCATCCATTTTATCTTAACCCATTACCTACGGGAATCGATGGTTATTGTATTACAGCCTATGGGAATAAGAGAATTCAGCAGCCAACGGATTGAAATTGGACTTGGTCTAATTTCCAATTCTGAGCAACTCTTCAAATACTAGTACATGTGATTTTGGATGCATTTATTTGACTCACCTGCAAGGTTTACACCAGAAATCTTGTTGGTCCACACCAAACCTTGCTCTACACTTCTTGGGTGTTGATGGCTCACCTGTAGGGGAAGGAAATTGGGAATAAAAACAATGATATTTTTAGAACACACTGTATAACAGCACTCAACGCTAACATGGGCCTCTGCAGTTCAAACAATCATGCAGTCTACATATTCTTACACTCCAGACACTCTGTCAAGTGATATGACCGACAAGGCTTTGCATCTGCCCTCTACGGCTAATTTAGGTTATAGGAGGGTAATAAATGGGTAACTAATTGAAGAAGAAAAAAAAATCAATTTCTTAACCTATGTACAGTTGCATTAACTAGGGAAAACAGAACTGACCGAAATTGGTATTTTGGGGGTAACTGCAGATGGATTCACGGGCCAAAATTTCAAACAAATGACCCCCTCATAAAAAATATCCAATACATGCAAAATACAGTTTGCACATGAGAACAGTCAAACCTGCTTTAGCGACCACCTGTCCATAAAAACCACATTTTCTATTTCCCTTGAAAGTGGTTTATTTTTATTTTTTTAAAGGAACCTGTACATAAAGACCACTTTTCTTGTCTCCCTTTGAGCGATCTTCACATACAGGTTTCACTGTTTAAAACTTACCTGGATTGTCGCCATGTGACTTGTCTCGCTTCTTCTTCTTCTTTTTGCCGTGTATGGCATAGTTGTCCCTGGCGCTCCAGCCTGGGTAAAGCTGCATATGAAGTTGTCGCTCCTTGCGGGCGAGCTCATAGTACTTTGCCTGTTCTTCTCTGGTGAGCGCATGCCACTGAAAAGACAATGCAGAGAAGTGAGTGAATTCCTTACAGTCCAAAAAAGATTTTAGATAATAATAATTATAATAATCTGGATTCATATATCACTTAATATGAAGTTCCGTTTCTAAGTGCTTTACAGATATTATTACCCTGGTCATCGGATTCATTCACACACAATGTGCACCATCTCCACTCCTTGTTTCAAATTCAAAATTGTACCTGTAATAAAATTTTCCGTTATATCACAATAAGTTACACTAATGGTGATTTTGCACAAAATCCTTAAGGATTCAAATCATGTTTTACATTCCCAGAACAGAAAAGTGATATTTTGTTAAATTTATGTACAAAACTGATAGAAAAAAGTGAGGGGGTGACATCATCAACTCACTTATTTACATACAGCCTATGTGATTACATATCACTGTTTCATGAAATTAGGCAAAACTTTAAAAGACCGTATTTATCATCCGATTTTGATGAAACTTTCACTGTTTTGTTCCTTTAATTTTTCTCTATTTATTCAATTCAACTTGCAAATGGGCCGGATTTGTGAATGAGCATTTGATAGGGGAGGTTTCTTACCCTTCTTCCTAATATTTGATTGATGGCAGCGCTCTCTTTGAGGGTACACTCCTTGACCACGCTGGCTCTCATCTCCTTCATGTAAAGCATGAATGCATTGAGAGGTTTCTTGATGTGTTGCTGTTTGTTCTTTGCTTCTTGGGCGGCAAGCTTCTTCTCCTTCTCCTTCTGATGCCTACAACAAACAAACAACCAAACAAAAATATAAAAATTAATTGATTATCAAGAAGAACGTTGTTTGTTCTTGGGTTCTCTTTCCTTCTTAATACATCTGGAGAGCCAAGAAAAGAAACTATATTAAAGTGAGAGCAAAGAAGGAAAAAAAAAAATTATCAAGAAGAATGTTACTTGTTCTTGGGTTCTCTTTCCTTCTTAATACATCTGGAGAGCCAAGAAAAGAAACTGAATCAAAATAAGAACAAAGAAGAAAAAAAAGGTGATTATCAAGAAGAACGTTGGTTGTTCTTGGTTCCTCTTTCCATCTCAGTCCCTCGGAGAGGACTTAAAGCCGTTGGTCCCCTGGTTGCTTACTTACAAGCATACACATGCTTTCTTAGCAGTCAGGTACAACAAAGAAACAAACAAATCTCACATCTGGCCCCATAACACAAAACTTAGAAGTTGCTCGTACGATTGATCTTTGTGATTGATAGCATATAGTGATCAATGCAATCAATCGCAAAAATCAATTGTACGATCAATTGCCAAGCTTCGTGTTACAGGGCTCTGGAGAACTAAGAAAAGAAACTGATTCAAAATGATTATCAATAGATTTAAATAAAAAATCTTTCTTTTTCTAGTTCATTCTCATTTGAAGAATCGATACGGCCCTTTCTTGTTCCTAGAATTTATTTTTTATTTCATAGAAGTATGATTATCGATGTATATATCTGCACTGTCATCATGCATCTCACTTGGATGGATGGTCTAGAATTTACCCAAAGACCTTTGGCAGGACGTGTTACTTTATCATATGGGGTCCAGATTAGAATTTTAGGGTCGTGTGCTCTGTCCCTTGATCATAGTTCTAAATTTGGGGGCCCCCAGAGTTAAAATTTAGTATCCCATGTGTACCAGGACCCTTTAATTATTATAATGCTCTGCCGATGAAGATCTGTGCTTAGCTACAAATAGACCCATTTTCCTATCTCTCCCCTCCCATCCCTCTGACTCCTGCACCAACCCCCCTCAAACACACAAAAATTAAAATTAAAAAAGTGTCTGATCAACACTGGAAAATATGAATAATTGAAATGAGGCAGAGCACTGAATTTATATGATCATATAAATTTTCCTTTCATTTAATGCATGACTTCAATTACTTTTTTCTCATCTGCAATTCAGGAAATATTGATGGACAATAATTCGCTGTCTACAGATTGCAATATCCTTTACAAGATTCTGTTTCATCGATACCGTGCCATTAAAGCTAGAATACCAGACCATGTTAACAGGCCTCTGTTTGCATTTGTGATGCAGTTGGTTTCATGACACAATCCTTACAAATGGCAGGTGACATTTATGTAGCGAAATCAATATTATTGGATGAAACTTAAGGCCGTAATCCTATCAATCGAGTGGCGTAGAGACAACGAGCGAACGATGGCTAGCGTTGAGGTGGAGAGTTACTGCACCTTACCGCTGAAATAAATTTATCCCCAACAAGTTTGGCAATTGTTGCTTAATCAATTGGATTTCCCCTCCCCAAACCACCTACAATCATGATCCAATTAGGCAATGGAGCTGGTATCCTATCCCATCTCATGATCATTACTCTCAATGCCTCGTGCACTGGGGTGCTCCAGAAATGGGATCTGTAACCACTCTGCCCTTGATGACTGGTGACAGTTTCTCAGAGTTGATTTCTCAGTCACAGGCCGGTGCATTATACCCGAGATGGGTTGTGCCACCACTACTTCATTTATCTATGATTTGATCATGATGACTGGTAACCATATCTCAAGCCCTGGGCCTCGTGGCTTCCACTATAACCTCGTCTGTGAAACATGGCACACACCAATCTCTCCAATAAATCACCATATTGCCACAGTTTGTGGCTAACTACCGACTTATTGGATATTCCGTTGAGGTGAATTATTGCTGATTGGACGAGATTGCTAAGGTCAATCTTTATTTCCAATCTGAGGGATGTATTAGTCAGACTATCAATTCTATTCTACAGGTTTATGTAGAATGATAGATTGTACACATACCATAATCAGACTTGTTTACAAGCTTGCCTATCAAAAATGAAGTGATTTTCATCCTACAATATATCATGCAAAACTATATAAAAAAAGGAATACATAATTTGATATTTGAAATATTTTATATTCAACCGTTCAAGGTTTAATGTTGACAATATATATATTGAGATGACTTACATTTAAATTGCCACAATAAACTAAATCTCTGCCTGTTGAAGAATATACTGATGTATCCCATTTTTTGTCTTCTCATTATGTATTGTTAATATACATACCTTATTAGAATGTTATCTTTCCTTTCAAGTGTCGTTTATCTCATAAATATTTATAAGGAAAGGTCATTAAGAAATGGGTCATAAAAAAACACTTGTCCATGCACAGAGTCTCTTGCAACTACCTGCAATTTTCAATTTTAATAATGAATATTACTAAGGAGTCATTAAACTGAACATCATAAGGGGCGTCATTGGAATGGAAGCCATAAAGTCAATCATGCTTTAATTGTTTATCTTAAGATATATTGTGGCATATTGTCTACTGGTACACTTTTATTGTTTCCCTTTAGCCTTCTTTAAAGACATGAATTATGAAGTAATTGTCTTTTTAAAATACAGTCAAACGTGTCTATAAAGACTGCACGCTGGAGGAAAGAAAAAGTGGTCTTTACAAGCAAGGGGTCTTTATATGTGGGTTACTTGAATACAGATTTCAGTGAGAAACAGTTCCAGGTGAACTAAATTGTGGTCTTTATAGAAAGTTAGTCTTTCTGTACAGGTGGACGCAAAAGCAGCTTTCACTGGCATAACAATACCTTCAATCCCATTTGAACTTTTTTTTCATGTGTATTTTTTCCTTGTACGCCTTGGAACAGAAGTCTAGATAGGCGGCGCCATACAAGTGCTTGTCCTTATAAAACAGTGAAACCTGTATATAAAGACCACCCAAGGAGGAAACCGAAAGTGGTCTTAATGGGCAGGCCGTCTTTGAATATAGGTTCCCTTTTTATTTGATGTTTGAATATGGAGATCATTTGAAGGGAAACAAAAAGAGTGGTCTTTACATACAGATGGTCTTTCTATAGAGGTGATTGCTACAGCAGGTTTTACCAGCTTACCTATCATTGCTCTGTTGCTGAGCATCATGTTGTTGAGATGACCCCATGGGGTGCATGAGGGAGTGTGGAAGGCTACCCACGGGTACTGGACCGGCGCCGATGGGCGAGGGCCCAGGCGGGCCATGCTGGCTGGGCTTACGGCTAGGCTGGGAGGGTAAGGGGACCGCAGTGCACTGCTGGTAAGAGGGTAGAACGGCTGACCTGGCCTGAAGTGGGGAACGAAGAATGAAAATGAGATTGATCAATATGTCGATTAGATATCATTTTTCTAGGGGGGGGGGGAACTAGGGATACAATGTAGCAGACACGCAACAGTGAATGAATGAATGAATAAATGTATTAGCATTTCTGAAACAACATATAAACACATTTACAGGGTATAACAAAAAAAGAATATAGCAATGGGAGATCACGAAATAGCCGAAATGGCTAATGAAAATGTGGTTCCCTGTTACATCATAACATGTGTGATGTATTTCAACACTACTTAAAATGCATATAAAGTATGATCTTATAATTCACAACAAATTGAATGAGCAAACTAATATGCCTTGCAAATGTAAATTCTTGCAAGAAGTGCATGTATACACACACCCACACACGCACACACACACACACACACACACAAAAAGTATTGAGACTAACATGGCTATGTTCATCTCTCGATATAGCCGATATGGCGTTCTCTATGAATGAAGTATGATTTCCATGCTTTACAGAATAGAGGGCGGTTCTCGAAGATCATAGAATGTAAACTCGCGCGATTAATCGGCTTCCCGGGATTGGAGGAAGCAGAAAAAAAGACATTTTTATAAGCCCGCTGCAATAACCTTTACCATTCTATAAGCAGACTGGGACAAAAAGTGCACATCCCCTTGTTTTAATGTTCCCCGCATTCGGACGAAAAGTGTGCTGGCGCGGTGAAAGGTTGACGATCGCGCCAAAGATTATGATTGAAAACTACGGGAGGTGCCAACCGCACAAATACCCGTGAAATCGGGGCTTGCCAGGCGGCTACCGATCAACGTCAGTATAGAGGAAGAGAGGGGAGAGAGTGGGGCGAAGAGACCAAAAAAAAAAAAAAAAAAGAGGCAAAGTGTGGAGGAAGAGAGGGAAAGAGGGAGAGAGAAAGAGACAGACTGATGGAGAGGACGAGGAAAATTAGCAGGTAGAGGTAAAAGGTGGACTGGTGTGGTGAGAGATAAAGAAAGAGAAAAGAAAGTGTGCATGGAGAAAGGGAAAGAGAGACAGACTGATGGATAGGAGGAGGCTGACTGGTGTGGTCTTCGCCACTGTTTCTCTCATGCTAATCTATTCTTCCTCCATCACCTCCTCCAGTCCTCTCTCTCCACAAGGGGTGAAGATGAGAAGTCGGTGTCAAAGCACCGTCATGGACCTTGTGGTTCGATGAACAAATGCTACATAGTCCAGAAGAAGGAGGGCGGGGTTGTATCACAGGAGGGTGGAGGGGAGGGGGGGGGGTGAGATGGAATGGAGTCATTGTACCTTCACAGTGATTCACAAATTCACATGGATGCATGGTTACTTGAGCAATGAACAAATGCTACATAGTAGAGAAGAGGAATGGATGAGGGTGGAGTTGAATCATGGGAGGATGGGAGGGCGGATGAGGGGTGGGGCGAGATGGAGTTGGTGTTAGTGTGCTATCGCAGTGCCATGCCATTCAAATAGATGGCATGGTTGACTGAGCAAGGACTTCATATTCCAAAGAAAAAGGAGGGAGGCAGCAGGGTTATAGCAAGAGGAGGGAGGTGGGGAGCCAGGGATCGAATGAGATTGAGGAAGGGGGAGGGAGAGGGGGGAAGGGAGGAAAGGAGGGAGGAGATGGAGGAGGTCAAGGAGGAGGAGAGGGAAGGAAGATGAAGGAGAGAGAAGGGAGAAGAGAGGAGGCAGGAAGGACTCTGTGAATGCACCCTCATAAGATTCAAAAGGAGAAGGAAAAGCGAAACGATAGTCATCTCAAATGGAAAATGGCCGAGAGGTTTGGCAGTTCAAAAATAGGGAACAAACGGTCAACCAAAATTTGGGTTTCGAAATCTTATGAACATAATGTCCATGTATATTTTTTTTAGCTCAGATAGTATTGTAGGTTGCACATACACGAGCATGTTTCCAGTCTAGTTAGCTAGCACCGAGGTTCAGGACAACAAAGCTCAAACCCCAATGCAAAAATATTACACATAGTAATATCATAACATCTTTCAAATCAACAAGCTGATCAGCATTTGAAATCACCCATTCCACCCACAAAATCTGCCAAAAGCAGCAATGGAGGAAGGCTTTATCGAAAGATTGGGATCAGGAGAAAATCTCATGAAGGCAAATCTATTTTAGTTTAGAGAGATGAGGAGAGAGATGTAGAAAGAGAGCCAACAAGAGAAAGAGAAAGAGAGAGAGAGAGAGAGAGAGAGAGAGAGAGCTAAAGAGAGCTAAAGAGAGAGATGGGAGATCAAAGGGGCTTTGTCATGAACCAACATTTAGAAGATACAGGGATGAAGTTAGATCAAGGAGATTGGTGCAGAGGATTGTAGGTAGGGTAAGACGATAGGATGTGGAGTTGGAGAGGGGAGCAACTGAGAGAGAGGGAGGGAGGGAGGGGAAAGAGAGGAAGAGAGAGAGAGAGAGAGAGAGACTCACACAGTGACAGTACAAAAGATATGAGATGACAAATAGAGATTCACAGTAATGTAGGAGTTAGAGAAATACATCCAAGGGTAGAGAGAGAGAGAGAGAGAGAGGGGAGGAAAAGAATACAAGAGAGATAAGAGAGAGGGGAGAAAGAAGTGGGGAAAGAAATGAAAAGAGGAGAGAGAGAGGGGGATGGGATGGAAAGAGGAAAGTGAGAGGAGGGGAAACAAGGAAGCAAATGAAGAAAGAGAGGTGGACAGAGGTTGTGAGAAAAAGGTCGAGTTTGAAAGAGAAAGAGAGAGCAACCAAGAGAATGAAGAGGGGAAAAAAGGCAAGAGGAAAGACAAAGATGAAAGATGATGAGTTTTGAGTGTATGTTAGCCCAAGACATAGTAGCTTGGTATGAGCGTGTGAAGTGTGCTTAATGCGCATTACGCAGGCGGCTGGCTAGGCTTCTCCTCTGACTGATGAGATGTGCCCATTTCTTGACCGGTTGTAGAAGGGGGCTGCTGCGCTTCGCTAGACACGCATCATCACGCTGTGGCGAAGCGCAATCAAGCCTGCGTGCCTTCACGTGGAAAAGACGTATGTGCTCCACATAGCTGGGATGGGGGAAACCGGAATAAGTGGAATGAGAAGAAGGACATATATGTGTAAGAATTTTATTAAAGATTTAGTTCTTGAATGAACATCAGGAAAAGAACATGGAGTTTAGGGGAGGAGTTTGATTGCGAGGAGGTCCAAGCACTCTACAAAGGGAATAATTTTATTAGAATCTTGTAATATTCTTGAGGTGGGCAAATTATATGATCAGAATCTTGAAAACTGAATATAAATTATAATAAGGTAACTAGCGAGATAAGCAGGGGAGGGGGTCCAGAGTGAAATTTTTGCACTCTTGTGTGAAATCAGCCCTTATATTTTTGTTGGTGAATCTTTGGGATCCACGCGTGACAGACCTGTGGAAATGGCGAGCCCTGGATATGGTACAGATAGTGACATATTTAGCAATTATTGTTATACATTTACTGAGGATGCAACAGCATATGACATACAGTCAAACCTGTCCATTAAGGCAACCTACAGGAAACACAAACAGTGGCCACTATGACAGGTTTGCCTGTATTGACAAAAATGCTCCGAGGTCAATTTCTAACACAAACCACATTCCTAACTTCAACTCTGGACTAAACATGATACCAAACCATATCCCAAGCTCTTAACTAGCGTAAAACTAAACCGCACCCTAAGCCTTATATCCTTGACAGATGTTTGAGCAATGCTTGCACCGCAGTCTCTTTCTAACAGTAATTAAATGTCAAACTTCAACTATGGACCAAGCACGATACCTAACCCAAAACCTAGCCCTAACCCTAAACATAAAACTCAGTTGCACCCTACGCTTTATATCTATGATAAATAACAGCCGAAGCGATCGTTGCCATTGCAAATGTTGTATCATCTTCGTCTTACCAAGACATGTTGTAGACCTCTAAAGGATGCGTTCCCAAGGAGCTCGGAGACAGAGGATGATAGGGTGAGATCTCGGAGTGGCTCCGTCTCAGGATACCTGGAGTAGGAGGAGGAGGAGGAGGACAAAGAATAATTTGTTAAGGCTGGTTAAAGTGATAATATAACACATCATTATAATGTGCAGTAATAAGTATATCTTTTACAGGGATCTTCATGATATGTGTTAAAAGTAAAAATGAATAAATAAACAAATTTAAAAAAATATATAAATATTAATAATAATAATATTAATAGTTTGTCTGATGAGAGGCAAAAGGGCATTGACCCTGTGTACTGTTTATAAGATATAATACCCTTCTTGCCCTCAGCAGGTATTTTAATATTTTGCCTTGGTCGTCATAATCTTGTCTTCAATGATACGAACAAAGTAACAGCCAATCGATGGAATTATTTCTGGGCTCTTTCTTTTCATTTTCTTCTATAATCATCCACAGTATTTTCATCAGATCATTACCATCACACCATTCTAGCCATTCCCATGCATGCACTTCTTCTATACTTATCTCTCCTTGACCACCCTCCCCTTAATCGGATCAAATTTGATAGGTGCGGATAAAAGGATGGAAACCTTACGATTCAATCCTTCTCTTTGGTTACTCTCAAGAACCAAAAGTGTAGAACTGCAGCCATGCCCACACCAAATATGCCTTGAATTGCAGTGGCATATGGATCATCATCCAAATATTGTGGGGGAGGGGCACTGGCATCATTGGGGGGTGACAGTTTTTCCTCTGTGGATGAAATCATCTGTTTGGAGTCAGAAGGATTTTAACTGTGTGTAAATGATATAACTTGACCTCCTGGCTCCAAACAGAAAAATGTGAATATAATAGGCCATTGGTAGAGGGTGTAAATCTTTCCCCCTTTGATTCGTGGCACATGCCCCTATGGCCCCCTGTAGCTACGCCACTGACAACTTTTACCCATCTCACCTGTCTTGGAGTCCACCTCCAGCCCTCTGACATGAGGAGGCGTCCCGGTGAATAATGCTCCTGCTGGTACATCATGAGCTGGGCTAAGGAGGGTGGATACGCCCCTGCCGGATGAAGCACCGGCATCTTCTGTCCCTGCAGAGCAAAGAGAAAATAAAATAGAAAAATAGGTTAATATAATGCTACACATCATAAATTACTTTAAGAAAATGTAAAATAAGCTAGAATAATTGCTTCTACATCAAACGTTCAGCTTAAGATGTGGTACTTAGTAGTCAAATTGATGACACACTCACAAAACTTTGAAAAACTGAAGATGACGATGAAAGCCATGTAAATCCAAACCACACACAAACACACTGTGGTATGAAGTAGGGCTCCACACAAACTAATTTTAGGGGGCTCCCAATTGAAATAAAGGGGCCCTTGCACACTGGAGCTCTATTGGTAAAGAGACCTGCATCAAGTAAAACGTTAACAGATTTTTAAGCAGCAAATGTAGATAAAGGCTTCTAACACAGCTTCTTATAAGCTGAATCTGGGAAGAGTTGAATCTGATTGCTGCTGCTGCTGATGATGATGATGATGATGATGGCTTCTTGTATGGGGCCAGTATCCGCCTCTGGTGGGCCATCTCAAAAGAATGGCCTCTGAAACATCACTTATTCAACAGATTTCATATGATTACCATGTCAGTGACAGTCATCACACAACAGAGCGTCAGGTTGCTCGCTAGTTGATCATCCATGTTGATTCTCTCAGAGCTTGAGAAGATCTTCCAAGTCTTTACGGCTCTCCTAATTTTGGACAGAACTGTAGAGTCTATATGTCCTCACACTCAGTTGCAACGGATAGCAACGGATAGAGTCCCACAGTGACGTATTCTTTCTTATAAAAGACTGGACAATCATTATTTTGAACACTTTCAGTTTAGCTCCAACTGATTACAGAACTCCAAGCTGGGTAATGTCCTGTACTATGGTATTCTCTCTTGAAAGAACTTCAATTTCCTGGCACAAACTTTGGCTTCAATATTCACAAGTTACATTTGCAAAGAATCAATAGCAAGAGTGTGTCCTTTCTTGGAACAAACCTTCAACAGAGAAGAGCAAAAGTGAGATTTCTTTTCTCTTTTACCATGAGCTCCTGTTAACAAACTATTTTCGTTTCTTTGAGACCGAGACAAAACTTCGAAGAACATCTGCTTTCTACAGGACAAGATGAACAACTGCGATTCTCAGAGCTCAAACCTTGTAGATATTCTATAAAAATACATGCCAAATCTACATCAAAGTAATATCAAAAGGGAGTGCCGATTGTCAAAGCCGCTAAAAAAAAAACTATTGGGGGGGGGATGGGAAATCTTAAGCCTTGATATGATATTGCAAAGCCTAAATTCATTACATTACATAGAGATTGAAGAAGAAAAGAGGAAGGTTTGTAGCAGCCTGATTTGAGGGTAACTTTCTTCAACTCCATGACTTTCTGCGAGAGATTCCATCATATCTGTCGCTCCCGCCTCAAAAGGAAAAATGCTTTTTCAAACGGAAGGTCCCTTTGTAGAACTCAGAGACTCATTAGTGGAAAATGTCAGAGGCAGTGGAGTACACTTTGTCAGTTTCTTTGTCTCGGTCAAGGTATAGCCTGATGAAATTTAGAAATGGCAAAAAAAAAATGTTGCTATGTGAGTTTGTGTCAATACCGATAGTTTATTATTGGTAAATTGGACAAAAGGGAGCGGGAAACTGGACTGCTTTTGAAGGGACAAATAAGTCAAAGCAGCTTTTATTTTGGCTTACATCACAAAAGGCATATCGTATATGCTTCCAAAAAATAGACTGATTTTGACAAGAGAAGTGATGATTTGGGGGACTTTTATCTTCTCTGATCTGCTGGCAGGAATTAATTCCTTGAAATGCTAGAGCGCCGTAATGGCAGCTAGGCTAAAGCCAGGATAATAATTAAATAGCGCGCCTCGGAAATGAATTGTCTAGATAGACGGCGCTATATTAATGCCTATTATTATTATTATTATGAAGCCCTTGAATATTGTAGAAAAACAGAAAGGAATATTGGTAATCTATTTTAATTTTTTTCTTCAAAACCTTTCATTTTATATTTTGTTCAGGTTTATTTAATATGCTAGTATTAAAGTTATATCTCTTCTATGTTCCCTTGTAACCCCCCCCCCCCAACTCTCTCTCTCTCTCTCTGTCTCTATGTCTGTCTGTCTGTCTGTCTCTCTCTCTCTCTCTCTCTCCCTCTCTCTCTCTATCTTATTCTTTCTGCATCTCTATCCCTTTTCCTCCTTCATTTCTGCCATCTATACTTCCTCAGAGCTAAAGTGATACAAAAATGTTGAATACATAAAGATTTGACCTGTAGTACCCCTTCTCCTCTATGTCACTCATTCTCTCTCTCTCTCTCTCTCTCTCTCTCTTTCTCTCTGTAAAAACTTCTTTATAAATCACTGATAATCCAATGAGCTTGTAACGCATTTAAACCCCTGAGACTGCTATCCGTAACAACTTGAATAAGAGTTATAGGATTACAACACTGGAGTGATGAACACTTTCAATCAAGAGAGTGACGTCTGCAGAGGAGGGTCAGTAGAACTTCAACCGATATAACCCTTCTGGGGGGTGTTTCACAAAGACTAAGATCGACTTTAAGTTGGACTTAAGTATGGCGGGCCATTCATGCCATTGTTTGCTATCCCCATTGGTCTCTAAATTATAATCTTTAGATAATATTTTTCCTTCAATAATGAACTATCAAAAAATGTAAACTCTGTAGATTTGAGACCACAATTTGTACGTCCCTTGAAAGACAAATGCCAGTAAATGGTAGGAGCAAACAGTGGCATGAACGGCCTGTTATACTTAAGTCCAACTTAAAGTCAATCTTAGTCTTTGTGAAACACACCCCTGGTTTTCAGGAAGGAAATATATCTATATCGTCTGTTGGGAACCAAAAGGAGTCCACCCTAATATTGAATTGGTTTTAATAGAAGCAGAAAAAGTAGAGAAACAATTCAGCAAAAGTTTGACAAAAATCGGACAACAAATAAGAAAGTTATGAATCTTTAAAGATCATGAAAAACATGGAATCTTTGAGACAAATTGGCAATGCGGTCAGAAATTGAGATGTCATCCCCTCACAATTCACCACTGATCTGAATGACAGAATGACCCCAAATCTCCATTTCTCTGAATGTTAATGGAATAGTAGACCTATCATATATGGAGGTGCATGAAAGAACATGTTATCCGTGATATATGATCGAGATAGGCATGAAGAAAATATATCTTTTGATCAAAATGGAATTTAATGACATTTCTTGCATACAACAAAGGATAATATGTGAGGGGGTGACATCATATTTACAGACCGCGTTGCCAATTTGACTCACAGATTTGAAGTATTTCATGAAAATTATGGAAAATCCATATCTTTCTTATTTATTGTCTGATTTTTCTCAAACCTTCACTGATCTGTTCTTCTTATTTTTCTCCTTGTATTAAAACAAACTTATTTTCAGGGTAATCTTCCCCTTTAACTTTGTGTTGAAATATAGGAGTTAATGCCCTTCTGGGTCTCAAAAGACGATTCGAACATTTTAACTACAATCGTGCATAGCGTTGATTATGCTTCAATCTATTTGATATATAAAGGAATTTTAGTCATACTGAATTTCACCCTTACATTTGGTGATTGTTGCAATGCTAGTAAAACTCTGATCATTCTTCACTGCAATTAATTGGGCTCCAAGAAGTTTGACTAAAAATCTCTTGCTGTTTTTTTTTTTCAGCCTTCTTTTCATCTTTATAGAAGTATCTTCTTCCCATTAAACCAACTACCACATCGTCACCACAAGTCTGAATGTACGTAATCCAATGCAATGCTTTCCCAAAACTCCAGGACTCTCTCTCTCACTCTCTTTCTTTCTCTCTCTCTCTCTCTCTCTCTCTCTCTCTATCTATCTCACTCTGTCTCTCATTCTTCTTTTCCAATTAAACCAACTACCAAATCATCACCGCAAGTCTGAATGTGTGCAATCCAATGCAATGCTTTCCCAAAACTGAGCCAGGACTCTCTCTCTCTCTCTCTCTCTCTCTCCCTCTCACCCCTCTATCTCACCCCCTCTCTCTCTCTCTCTCTCTCTCTTTCTCTCTCTCTCTCTCTCTCTCTCTTTTTCTCTCTCTCTCTCTCTCTCTCTATCTATCTCAATCTGTCTCTCATTCTTGTTATTCTTCTTTTTGCAAGCTACGTAATTTTACCTCCACTAATATGTCTCAGAATTTTCCCCCCGCTCGACCGCAAAATCCCCTCCCAACAATAGCAAAGCAAGCAACAAGGCGCAGAGCCCTATTCAAGATCGTCAACAGGACTACAATGGCCGGCCGTCTGTCATGGGGTTTGATGGGGTGAAGGAACCGTCATCCACTTTCACCTCCAACCGTTCTTTAGTCACTCACACCAACAGGGAGGCAAGCCTTGGTGGAAGTACTCAAGACTGTGACCGAGTGCGGTTGCGACAACATGAGAGGCCCTACATTGTACATACACACAAAGTGCAGCACATGCTCCAACAATGATTGCTGCTAAAAGCTAAAACCTAATAACAACCCTAACCCTAACATTATATCTTTGACATTATCAAACCCAAAGCAAAGGTTGGATCATCAGTGCATCTTCAAGAATTTGTTGATTAGCTAGAAAATGTAGTTCAGCTTTAATAGTAGCTTCAAGAATCTATCTTTACTTGAACATACATCAATCATAACATTCATTTGGTGGTGAGAAACCGATCATTTAACAAAAATATAAAAAATCTGTAGAGATACCAGTTGGTTTCACCCACTGAGTCTGACTAGAGACTCTGTAATGTAATTGGACTCCCATGTGTGTTGGAAAATACGAAGCCTGGATAAGCCTGATATGGGAAAGTAAAGTGTCAGGTCTGAAATCAGGCTATGACCTGAACACATCATGGACAGAGAGAGAGGATGATTAGATATACTCTGATTTTGTTTAATTGGTCAAGATATTCACAAGAGCAGTATCTCATGGTGTCCACAACTTTAAACCCAAAACTGCTAACACTAAATGCAATGCATATCATCTAGCAGTTCCACAGTATTACATGAAACCTGGGTCAAAATCTACCCCTCCCCCCTGATTCCTAAAACACCCATAGCTCACTGTGCTTGTATCTCTCTCCCTGTCTCACCTTTCTCCCCTGGGCCCCCTCCCTTCCCCCCTTTCCACTAGCTTAGGCACCAGCTCACAGCTTCAGAGGTGAATGACCTCCAGTGATTCAAAGGTGTCATGGGCCAGCAGTCTTTGGCAAAATCTCAGCTTTCCAAAATAGAGTGGAAGAGATTTTCACCCTTTCCAATGACTCATTGCATTGTAAACAAGAAATTGTTATACAAGTGGTATTTTAGGTCATACTTCTGTCCATTGACTGATATATTGTTGTTGTGTTTTTCGGAGTTATTTATTAAAAAAAACTTTTCTTTCAAAATTTATATAGCAATGTAAACAGTACCTTTTTAATGGATCATTAACAATTCTTCTTTTTCCATATTTTATTACCATGAATGCATATACTTCCTATCAGACAATAAATTGTCAGTCTTAAAAAAAAGTAGCAAAATAAATAAAGGAAATTGCTACACCCATTTCAAATTTTGCTGGTACTCCACAATTGCAACACATGAGTTGATTAACCTTATGATATGAAATTGATTGAGATATATAATAAACTATGACATTGACCTCGAACTTGAACAAAGGTCACTGCTCATGTCTCTCAATTGGACCTCTTGAATTGCAGCTAAAAAGGTTTAAGTCCACACCAACACCTATCTCGCTGTCAACCCAATATGACAGCTTACTCATCATTCTCTTTCCGTCGAAAAAAACACCCAAGTGTTACGCCAACCGCGCTGCCTGAAACACCATATGCTACCCACATCCTTGAATGGACAAATCGTCTGTTGAGAGCCAGAAGGGTGTATATACATTGTATGAAGTGAGAGGGTCTTTAATACCCTTCTGGCTCTTAGCCGAAACACCATATGCTTCCCAGATCCTTGGACGGACACATCGTCTGTTCAGAGCCAGAGAGGTGTTAAGTTGTTAACCCTGTATAAAGCTAGGGGGTCTTAAACGCCCTTCTGACTCTCAACTAAGCACCATATGCTCATCCTTGAATGGACATCCATGAATCATCTGTCGAGAGCCAGAGAGGCATTAACCCTGTACAAAGTGAGGGTTATATTAACGCCCTTTTGGCTCTCAGCTCACGACACATCCTCTGAAAATCTTGGTAAACCTGGTAGAAGGCATGGTAATTGATGGCAGAGAAGTAGCCTGACCTTTGGGACTCAACTTAATAACAATCTACCCAATGAAATCAATAAAAAAAAATTGTACATTTCAGCTCACGCTCTGTATGCCAAGCAGAAATGACATATCGGATATAAAGCCAGGCGTCATATTCCGACCTCAATACCGAAAGCTACTTGAGATGGTTGAGGGTAAATATGAATTGAAAAAGTATATTTGAAAAATGTTCATTCTAAAGCCACCTTTTTCCCTTTCATGTTGGATGGTGTTTATTAAATATTGGAATAAAGATGTGTCAGAAAATGATGAATGAAATTTTTACATTACAAATATAAGCATTTTGACAATTCTTTTCTTTTGTAAAAGAGTGCTTTGGGGGATTCAACTGAAAAAGTAAGAAATTGGTTATTTTTCATCATGAAGGCTGGGTAAAAGTTAGTTTGAAATATCACAAAAGATATAAACCCATAAAGATGTAGGATTAGGATAAACAAATGAAATTAAAGGGGGAGAAAGTGAAGAAATAATGTAGAGATAAATGTCACCTGCTAAGTGAAACAGAGATGTTCTTTAAATTCCTTTTTCTTTTTGTGGGGGTGGGGTGTCCATTAAAATTGCCAACTAAAGAAATGATACAGTGAAATTGGACTTGAAGCAGCTTGTTTATACTGGGATGGGGGAGCAGCAGTTCTGATATATATGTAGGTACAGAAAATTTGAGTTTGAGTTGCAAAGGACAGTAGCTAAACATCTCGCAGATACTTCAGAGAGCGGTCTCATAGTGCATGTATCCTATCCCCGTATGCACAACCACAGACTGTACACATACAGTCGTGGATTTCCTACAGATTATGGTGAAATCTAGAATAAAGGAAAAATTAAAAGCGCACACACACACTCTCTTTCACAAGGCGGGATATCCTCCGACGCACACGAACAAAAAGTGCATCGCCGGGTCGGCAGATGATAGAGAGAGAGAGAGAGAGAGAGGGGAAAAAAATGGCCTCTCGCTCCCTCAAATGGGGACTGCGTCTGGGCAAAGCCATCCTAGGGTTAATAATGGCAGGCAGTGGTGATCGCAATCGGCGCCCCAATCAAATGTCAGGCCGTGACGCCAGAACGAGCGCAGATATATTGTTTGATGCAATATTATGAACTTGACATAGCTAGTCAGGGAAAATGTCCATTCATTTGGGGGATAATCCAGCCTCCTTGTACCCTCACTCCTCCCAGATGACAGCGCGGGGCTAAACTAACGCATATTGCTGTGGGTGGGACTAGACAATTCCATCGCAAGGAAATTTATTTATACAGATATGTAGTGAGGCAATCTAGGAGGTCCCCTGTGGAACAGTAGAGTGACATTTATCAGACAAATTGAAGGAGTCGCCTCGCGTCTGCGAAAGAATTCGCTTTATTGTCAGGATATTCATCTTCCTAGTCAGAGTAAAGTGATATCTGAGAGCAAAACTCAAGAGATCGCTTTTTGATGACTCCTCTCGTACGTACGCCAGAAAATTAGTAGGTCACCAGCTTGGAGAAACCCATCTATTGCAAAGGGAACGCACTTCTGTACACAGCTACGAGCCAGAGTGCATCAACATCATGTTTACATAAAAACACACACATCGGACCAAGGAGGACTATACCATTTTACATCAGTGACTCTCTTACTTCTAAACAAGCTTTACTACCACCAAGCACACCCGTCATTCTTTCCATACAACGATGTTAATTGAATTGAAAACATCATATCTCCCAAGACTTCAATCTCTCTCTCTCTCGCCCTTCCCCCTTTATTTTATTTTGAAGTACTACTTACTCACTCCGTATACCAGTGGCAGGCAGCATCATAGAGCACCTAGCTAAGATGCATCATATGTCATGTAAATGTACACTATGTCTGGATAAATGTCAGACTTGGTTTTAGGTACACAAGGAGGGTTGAGGAGCACTTTTTCTCAACTATACATGTAGTCTGTCCACGAGACAGTTACACTAAACTCCCTTTCCCGGAATATACTTGTCAATTTTTAAGTGTATTTGTCAGTCACTGACTGAAGTATTGACATTGAATATGGGAGTAAAGTGTTCCTTCAGGATTATAACAGTATGGCTTACAAACAGTAAAATGCACAGAGTGTATTTAGGATGTAATCTTTCCTTTAAAAATATATATTACGATTCCAAAAATAATAAATGGGAAAACATCACATTCTTCGAAAGAAATCAACATAGTAATATTTCTGTATCAGCTATAGTTCTCAAAAGAAAAAATGACAATCCTGGATTATGTTTGCTGGAAGGAACTTGAATTTTGTGTAAGAATTTTCTGATTTAAAGAAATATCATGAATTGTATATATTGAGATGTTAAATCTCCCTAATGTAATAATCCAATTCGTAACTTTTTTTTTTAATTACATAATAGTATTTCTGTCTATTTTGGTAAATACATCAAGACAAAAAAAGGGCCTTCCTTAACTCCTACATACTTTTAAAATTCATTTTGGTAGCTGTGCTGTTCGCAATACCGGGTACTAAGAATTACTTTTGCGTGTCACGTGCAAAAAAGGTGACATGATTCTTTCCAACACACAGTCATGGAGATTTCTCATTGAACCTGCAAGCCCTGCATCAAAACTACTACTTAATAAAAACCAACAGCACTTTGAATTCAATGAATTAAGCGCTCGATATCTAGATGTTGATACCTTGTTAATTTTGTCTTTCGCTGAATTGAAATGGTCTTGTGTTCGCAGGTGAATGATTGTTCGCTACCTGTGTTACGACAGACAGCAGCATTTGGAATCAAGATTCTGATCAGGTAATTTTGCTCGCTTGGAGGACTTCATTCTTCCCCGCTACTACAAGAATTCATGGTTTGTGAGCTGGAGTATTGATTCCGTTGTATTACCCAGGTGGCGTTTCGTGGAGGAAATTGAAAAGGAACGACTTAAGTTTTTCCAGCAGAACTGGAAGAAAGGAGGATTTTTTTTTCCACACATGAAGCCACCTGGCTTGCGTAACGTTACAGGAAAGCTTTTAATATAGCACTGACAACGATTCTGATACAAACATTTTAATTAAAAGATTTTGCCTTTCTACATTTGTTGTTAACACCCTGCAAGGACATAATATTTAGGAAACAAATGAGGATGCGTTATAAATAAATATTTTCCTATAATAACAATCTGGATTTATACAGTTCCTAATAAAAAATACCTTCTCTAAGCCCTTTACAGATATTATTACCCGTCATCGGATTCATTCACCATCTCCACTCCGTGGGGAGTATTCCTACCATATGGTCACTGTGAGGGCATATGGCAATTTCTAACACAAAGGCTTTTGTCATCCTACTAGGTCCCCATTTCTCTCCTGGGTATGGAGTGGCAAATGTAGATTAATGCCTTGCCAAAGCATATTAGTGCCTATACACTGTGGGTTTTTCTCATTCATCAGTATCAAATACATGTGTACTTTGATTTGAAAATGAAATAAGGATGTAGATACTGTAAAGCATATGTATTATCTGATGAGAGTAAGAAATACATAACTCTATTTTAAATGTTATTACCCTAGACAGAATAAAATAATCTAAAAATCATTTACAAATAGTGAAATAGAGCACATATTTTTTTAAAAAATACCATTTGCAACTCTTGATATATTTTTCATCTATCTTTTGTTCCAAATCCTTAGCGTTACAATATGTTTTTTGTCTATTTTCCAATTTCTCCATTAGAAAATAGCCCCAAAATAGTATATTTTTCTAGGAAATACCATAAAAATATAGAGAAAATAGCCCCAAAATATATTTTTCACATATGAAACATTAGCAGGGTAGTTTATGTCTATTTGGCTCTCTACAGATAATACGTATAACATTTATCATCAAATTAAAATTCTTGACCACTAATATAAAGGGATTTAATTAGTTCACTAAAATTCTTTGCTACTTGCTGCCAAATTCAGCAAAATTTTGGGGTTCTAGGAAATGTATTTTAACAAACTTGGACTTAAACTCTGAATTTCAATTTATGTACCTGTTAAGTGTAATCAAATTTCAGCAGCATTAGCTAAAAAAAGGCTTATTTGCTTCACACTGTACACAATTTTTTTTTTACTGTCAATGTAATACAAAAAACATAATAATTAAAAACTAACAATGGTATTTACAACAGAGAAACAAAAAAAGCCCCACTGCTATAAAATATTTTAAAAATCACAAACATACATTTCCTATCGATTATTAGATTTGCTGTAGGAATTACAATGACCAACGGTCAACTGCAGATACACTTACAATCAAAATACACACTAAATTTAGATCATAGCATCAACTACCTGCATTTTTTTTAGTGTCCTCAATTTGCTATGATGGCCTTCTTGCAACCATGATTGCATAACATGTGTCTGATAGCGATACTTCTCTGTCCAAACAGTGCCAAACAGCTTAATGGGCCATGTGTTCGATAGAGACCCCTATCCAGCCATTGATGTTAATGACCTGTTGACTTATGCAAATGAGCTGTCTAGTCTAGAGATTTGATTGACAGACAGCAATGAAAGGGATGCTGGGAAGCTCGGCATGGGGCCCATCGGACCGCGAACGACTTCTTGGAGTGTGGGAAAGAACGCCGACGCGAGGTGACGGTGTGACGTCTCCTTGGATTATTAGGACGGAAGGAAGTTCTCGGCTCCACATGCATGAATGGGAGATGTATCCAGAAGCTAACGTATAAATGATACCTTAGCCTTTTAGTAGTAGTACATGTTGTATAATTTTTTTTTTTTTCCTGGAAGCTGAATATATCAGACATTGTATTTGTTTCTGTATTTTACACAGCTGAGAGAAAAAATCCTCTCCATATCATTTAGCTAATTGGCGGCTCTCTCTGCTGTTCCTTTTCTGTTCTTCCGGCGCTTCTCAGACTCTCTTTGTCTCAGTTCTAAAGCTATATTTCACCCTCACAAACAGACCCATATTACCCAGTGTTATTTTATTTGTCACAAGGCACTCCACATAAGTCCCCATGTTATCATCAAGTAGCATTATTGGTAACCCCAATGACCAATAAATAACAATTTCTGATTCAAGCAACTGTGCTTTTTCACTTCTCACAGCCTCTCAAACTATAAAAGACATTCAGTAGGGTCACATAATATCAATAGAGTCATTGGCAAATCAAACGTTAGCAAGAACTCACATAGGCCTACTGATTTAATCAGCATTTCATTTTTAAACTTGAATTGATTGATGGTTGCTACATCACATTATCTGGCAACAATTACTCCGGGGTTAATTTTCAGACATTATCCGTATTCTTACTGTCAACCATGGACCTGACACTATAATAAGCATAACCCTAATACCAAATTGCAACCCTATCCCTAACTAGTCACTATCCCTAACTAATCACTATCCCTAACTAGTCATTATTCCTAACTAGTCAATATCCCTAACTAGTCACTAACCCTAACGCTGTATGTTTGGAGAACTAAAGCCTGGAGCAGAATTATATCTGGGAATCATATTCATGTACGCTTATTTAATTAGGTGTGCTGTGTATTGAATATTGAGGTTTGCTGTGTATGGGGCTATAATATATTGATTGAAGAACTTTCATTGTAAATTGATCATTTTACAGTAAAGAACCAAAATGGTTGTCTTCTCCTAATATCTAAATCTGTATTGGCTTAATATGTTTATTTAAAGTAAGACTTGCTATGTATATTTCCAGCTACAAGATTTAATATTAGTAAACTTGATTTCTGTATAAGTGGGGGTAATGAAAATGTATAGCGCAAAAGGTTGTGACGAGTTGTGATTATTATTAAACACACTTTACTACTGATACAATGGATGTCAAAGGTATTTCCGAGTGTATTTATACTTGAAACATTAAACAAACTGTCAATCTCAACCCTAATGCTCAAAATGTTCTTAAAATCATTTGATACATTCAATACAATTTACTACTGCTACAATGGATGTCAGAGGTATTTTTCAATTGTATATCTATACTTAAACATGAAACAAACTGTTGACTTAACCATAATGCTCAAAATGTTCTTAAAATCATTTGGACTTTGTTATTTGTCTCCTTAATTTCTTCCTATTATTCCTAATCAAATAATACAACAACCAAGATGATAAATTGTACACAGGATAGGATATGTACATTGATCCTATCAATCATAAGAATTAATCACAATCCACAAATAAACTTCCCTCTGATACGGTTATCGGTCACTAGCACTTCAATGAAGTCTTTAGGTATCTCAAAGCAATTACAGGAGATAGCCCAAACAATAAAACCATATACATCTTGATTTATCAATTGACAACATATCATTCAATAATGAGTTATTGTTACTCGTATGTCAATTACTTTTAGAGTAGGAGAATCAAAGTGCACACATTATTACTGGATGTTTTATACTATTTACCAGCCGATAAACAGTGTCAAATTTTGTGTATATGTCCTAAAACATTGTTAAACATTTTCAAACAAGTTCAATTTAAATCAATAGTTAAAATATATATATATATATATAATTTGAGGCAAATGTAAGATGAGAAAAATTAGTGAGTCTATTTCACATATTTAAATTACAAATCACCTTCTTTCACATATACCAATACTTCTATAGTTAAAAACAAAATTATTCATTCCCTTACCAAATTTGTTAATTTTTTAAATATGTGAAAAATTGATTTGTTCTGATTTATGCTTCTTGCGATTGATACATATTAAAGTTTACATCTAAAAGTATTTACCAAAGGCCTGTCTTCATCAGCTCGAGATTGCCAAATATCCCGCTATTTTAACTATCCCGATCGCAAACTATCCAGCTAATTTGCGTCTTCATCAGCCCGCAGTTGCAATTAGCGGGATATTTGGTCGAGATAGTCATCCCAAGATATCTTGAGCTAGTTTGCAAACTATCCCGCTATTTGGCAAAATATCCTGCTAATTGTCCAGTGCGTCTTCACCAGCCCGAAGACTCGCACAATAAGCGAACGCTTAGCAAAATATCTCGAGCTAGTTTCTCAAGCTCGAGATTCATGAATCTCGAGCTGATGAAGACGCGATTTGTAACTTCGGGCTTATTTCCCAAATCAGAAATAGCGGGCTATTTGGCAATCTCGAGCTGATGAAGACACACCTAAAGGCCTAATTCAACCAGTCCACCTTTCATTCTTGAGATATGAAACACACAAACAAAAAAACATAAAATTTACATGGGCTATGGATGATTTAGTAGTTAACTTTATGTACTTCTACATCACAACCTGCTCAGTTACTGAACTAAATGAGGTTCAGTTCATGATCAATAAACAGTCAAATGCCACATCAAGATAAATATTGGCCTGTCTTGCAATAAATATGCTCATATTTAAAAACTGTTGTATCAACATTTTATTTAATGTGACTTTCTATGGCATATAATCACTTCTTTGTTACTACATGAAAAATAATTTTATTCATGTCAAAAGAATATGTGCTAGTGCAATTTATTTTGATGAGAGATTTACTTAGCAAATCGGATGATTCCTGATCTAAGGCTTTGTATCTGAGAACTTCAATAATATTGAGCCAAAAAGTCTGTTTAAGTCTGCTCCTGTCACTTTTCGAATTCTGTGAAAAGAATCAACATTTTCCACTCTCTCTCTATCTTTCTATCTCTCTCTTTCCCTCCCTCTTTCATCTCCTTCCTCTTACACTCAATTTTTTTCTCTCATGCACTCTCCCCTTTTCTCTTCTAAATATCTTACTTTTTCTCTTACCTCTCTTTTTCTCATTCCTTTATTTCATTTTATCTTCCTTTCTTGAGTCTCTATTTCTCTTCTCTCTCACCTTTCTCCCATGCTCTTTTATATGAACATGTCTCTATCTCATCATCCTCTTCTCACCCTTCTTTCTGTCTCTCTCGCTGTCTCTGTCTATGTCTCTCTCTCTCTCTCTCTCTCTCTTTGTCTCTCTCTCTCTCTCTCTTTCTCTGGATGTGAAGCAAGTGCACTAGAATTTTCTCTTTTCTCCTGCTCTGCTGAAGATATAAATATCCCTGGTTTTTAAGAGAGACTTTTAAAGGACACTTAACTACTTTGATTTACTATCCCATCCGAGTATTAAAAGAGGGGCAGACAGCAGGCAGTATATATTTCTTACGAACTGCCAGAAGTTCACTCCCATAAACCTTATCCAAATATTCAAAAGACTTCCCACTGGTGATCATACCCTTAGCCAAAGGCTCGGTGCATGGGCAACGTTTTATGAAACACAGGATGTTTTGAAAACAGGGAAGGGAAGGGGAGGTTGATATATATGCTGTATGACTCCATATCGTCCATAGGCAAAGAAGGATCCATAGAAACTGCATTTAAAAATTAATTGTCTATATTATATAAGCTCCTGAATTATATTTATATGAAGGAGACAGGGAATCTAAACTCTGCTTGAACAACGTCTCTTCATTCTCGAAGGCCACATTTATAGATCTATGTTACAAATTAAATACTTTACCCATTACAAAGTCAGGATTCGGCAGAATATTCTGCAAATACAACATATTTATTTTAAAATGCTGTCTACAAACTCCTTTTCTTGACATGACAAAGCAGTTGAATGACCGAAATGCCACGTTCGGTGTTTCGTAATACACGTACAACAAGAGTCAATATTTTTCAGGTAAAAATAAATATGCTTGCACTATCAAGATTTGTTATCTCTTTATGCAAATATATATATTTTTACCCCCACTGAGCCAACAAACTTTGTATGATTACAGAATGAATGCCACATCCAAAGTCATCTTCGAATTATGTGATGAAAGAATGGGATCGTACTGATTATTTGCTGAGAAACATATACCGTCTGTTTGTCAACTTCAGTTGCAACCTCACATCACCAAAACTTGCCTACGTTCTTATTACCGAAACAGATTCCAACAGCATCATCAGGCAAAATCTTCTTCCCAAGTTAACCTGAAACAAATAAGAGAATCTAGGAATCTAGATGACAAATTCATGGTCTATTCCACTCCGATCAATTCTCCACTGCCCACAAAAAAAAAACTGCCTTTAAAGAAACAAAAAGAAAGGCACTTTTTCACAAATTTGATAAAGCCAAACTTTCTCCGTCTTCCCCGTTTATTGCCACCCAAAACGATTCACCACGACCAATAAAGCAAGGAAAGTCAGGTCTTCTACAAACAAACAAGTTTCGATTCCCCCTCAATTTCCAGCCCACCACAAGAGGGAGGGTCGACTGCCTGCCATCCTTCCCAAGCAGCCAATCACTCAATTGTCGCAAATTTGAAAGTGTTTTCGATCCATATTGATACTCGTATTCCGTGGAAGACATGAAGAGCGACAGTACATACAGATGAGTGACTCCAATTGAATCACTTTTCTAGTTTTGTGCCCCTTCGCGATTGTTTCATCAATTTCTCGGCAGCAATCATCATTGCATAAGCGATCAAATTAGGAGGAATATCCAACGAAAGGCGTACTGCTCCCTATCAAAATCAATGCAAAAGCAATGAGACCGCCGAACCACCCCACACTCTCTCCATCGCCTCACACACCTCAGGCTAAGACAATCGCAGGCTCGACTGGACATTCTATTTTGTCTTGGTGTGTCGACCGCATGCATGGGTACATTGGAGAGAAGATGTCATGCCCAATTCTACTTTTTTGACATGTTTTTGACAAGTTTAGACATTACGTGGACTAATCAAATTGTGGCAGCAGAAAGAAAGAAGAATAAGAACTGTTTCTTTTTTTTTTAAATGTCATTTTACTGCTGTCTGTTTATTTGTGATCTTACAACCAGTAGTGAGATTTCAACCCCCTCCCCCCCCCCAAAAAAAAAGAAGATTTGAAACAGACTTTGTTAATAAGATCCAATGATAATGACACTATCAGGGAGTATATTGCTATCATGGAAGTCGTTTACCCTTACCCTTATTTGCATAAATGCATAATCACACATTATAGTATCAAAAGATGAGACAACATTACAGTCGCTGATGACTATTTTACAAGAATGCAATAATTATACAACCTCATAATATATATAAGCTCTCATAAAATGCAACATCACAATACATCTTCTTTCCTGAGACGGAATTAATTTCACTTTTCCAAGACCAAATTACGATTATATTTATCGAAAGTACTATTATCTGTATTTGGAGCCAGAAGGGCACTAACTCTTTGTTGAAGAATTGGAGTTAACACTTTTTTGGCTTGAAACAGACAATATATGTAATACCAATTGAATTACCCCCACACTATATTGAAGGAGACAATACAAAAAACATACCTATTCCAATGTATCTAATTTTTAAGTGAGGATAATTGAGCACATTTGACTATACAAGAACATTTCAAGGCAAAAAGGAGAAAAGAAACAATAAAGTCACACAAAACTCTTTTTTAACTACTCTTTCGTTTCGATGCCGAGCACGGCGGACAGTGACATATGGAACCCAACTGTCACTCAAATTGGCAACCCTCTCCATGTTCTCCCATGCTCCAGCGAGCTCAAACAATCTTCGTTGCAGGGTTTCGGCCGGCTCTTCGTGACAGATGCCGTGACATAAACAGAAATTTGTTTTCCTTGCCATATTCCAACACTCATCTCCATCTTTCTCCTCCTCCTCCTCTTCGTTCCCACTTCAAAAATCATCTTTCAAGCATCGGTGAGCAGTGATGCCCTGCCAGTTGCAACAGACGCACAGGCCGCTGTACCCTGAAGCTCAATGTATCTCTTAGTCCGAGATATTTCACTTTCTCTTTTGCCCTCGCTCCTGCAGCTTCTCCTCGATCCACCCCTTTCCTTGGTGTTCACACTTGAGGTTATTTATACAAAACTTGTATAGAAAAACATTGTATATAGACCCATCGTATAGGAGAGGGTGCATACAAGCATGATGTATCCTTATATGGCATTTAGACTACAAAATTAATTCCTTATTGTATATAGCTACATGTATATGATGACTTTTGGTGATCTGAATGGGGGTACAGTCCTCCAACCATTGACTCATTAAATATTAACCCTAAGATAACTCAAGCTCAGGGTCTATGGAAAATGCATCTTAAACCAAAATCAAATTGCATCCAACAGTACTTTTTTAAGTTTAAATTTTTGCCCAAATTAACTTGGTATCCACACAAAACCACCACTTATTCAATCTTTGAGAATTATAATGAAACCTTTATACAAAGAACTTGGAAGAAAGACAAAAAGGCAGTCTTTATAAGCAGGTGATTTTCAAAAACAGGTTTCTTTATTTAGTGAACTTTTCTATCAGGAAAAAAAAAAATTATTCAAGGGAAATACAGATGGTGGTCTTTATGGTCTGTTTGGAGCCAGAAGAGTGCTAGCTCAGAAGTCCTGTCTTCATCAGACCGAAGTTGCAAAATAACCCGCTATTTTAACTAGCCTGATCTCAAATTAGCCAGCTAATTTGCATCTTCATCAGCCCGCAGTTACAATTAGTGGCCTTATTTGGTCAAGAAAATATCCAGAGAAATCTTGGTCTTGCTTCCAGAATAGCCCGCTATTTGGATTATAGCGCGCTAAATTGCGCCCGTCCGAGCTAGTTTGTGATGAGCGTATCGGTCTGATGAAAACAGGCCTATCATTTACAGAGTTAACGCCCTTCTGGCTCCAAGCAGACAATATTGTCTGCTGAACAGGAGAGGTGAGGAGTCTGTGGACTTGTATCATCCTACAAAAAGTAAATGCTCTTTCTAGCTTTCTAAAGTGGATAAACTAAAATATTTAAAAAACATTGATTATCATTAAGATGTGGGTGAGGAATATCTCTTAGCTGGTCAAGTAAAAAGGCAGGGCTACAAAAGACTAACCGTTCTTCAGAACTTTATGAAAGGCTATAAAAGGATTTTGACCGGACAGCGAAGCACCTCCACAATTTCAAATGCAGATTACCGATTTATCTTAAATATCAGGATCAAGCTATAACTCAGCAGTAGTCTAGATTTACCAGAGACTGTTTTTCAGATGGACATGCAAGGTTAATTAACAAAAGATTTGTGCCTGAAAATTAAGAATGGCCTAAAGTATTAAAATAGTTGATAGGCATACTTATTGAAAGCATTTGGAAATAATCCAAATGAAAATGACCAATGAATAAATGAATAACCAAGGAATCCAGGTCTATGCTTATTCAGAATTTACTAAAAATCTTTCACTTAAACCTCTCCCACTTATAACAATTATTTCCTTTGAAAATTAAAAACGTAAAATTTTAAAGTGAAGTTAAGTCTTTAGGAATAAAATCGTACTTGTTACAATCATTCATTTATTTATTAATCATTCACTTTCTGAACTTCTTTTACAGTACATTCAGTTCATATTTTAATCAAAATATTAAATACAACAAAGTCTGACTTGAAACCAGAGTCCATGTATGTTTTAAATGCATTCTTCCATTCTTTTACATTCCTTTATCCTTGTCTTTTCATCAATCATTCCACTTTGATGACATATGTTTGATTCCTTCTCTATTTTCCCCAATATAATTCCTTTTCTGATACAAGCGTACTTCCTTTCATAAATCCTGTATGTTCTTTTCTGAGATTTGTCTCTTCCCCTTTCAGATTTATCTCGTACCCCACCCCCATCCTTCCACATTCTCGCCTCCTCTCTTGATAAAAACAAATGTGCCTAGCCCTGAGGCAAGACCAATATAAGATCCAACGCACCATCGCCCCGGTCTTTATCGTCTCCTAATAAAGCCTGCGGCCATCAATACACATCTCTATCTTTCTCTTTCTGTTTCTCTCTTTCTCCTGCCATCTCCCTCTCCTTTATTTTCTTTTCTTTTCTCTTACCCAATTGCCTTTGTACTTCTTTGTTCAGTCTGAATTTGTACATTTCAACCTTCCTTCTTGCACTTTTTACACCCTCTCTCTCTCTCTCTCTCTCTTTCTCTTTCTCTCTCCCTCTATACTATTCAACATTATTCCACTCTTATCACAACTCTCTCTCTCTCTCCCTCCCTCTATACTATTCAACATTATTCCACACTCTTTTTTTACAACTCTCTCTCTCTCTCTCTCTCTCTCCGTCTCTTCCATTTTCTATTTTCTTTCTCCTCTTCATTCTTCTCCCACCTCTCCCTCCTCCATCTCTCTCCCTCCCTCCCTTTTCCCTGTCACTCACTCTCTCTCCAACTCTCTCTCTCTCTCTCTCTCTCTCTGTCTCTTCCATTTTCTATTTTCTCTCTCCCCTTCATTCTTCTCCCACCCACCTCTCCCTCCTCCATCTCTCTTCATCTCTCCATTCTTCCAAATATCTTGGGTAAAAGCACTTTTGCCCGTCCGTCCCTCCCTCTTCCCTCCTCCCACCCCTCCTCCTCCTCCTCCTCCTCCTCTTACATCTCTTGCCCATGCACCCAGGCATTGTCTATGTGTCTTCTTCATCTTCCCTTCATGGGATTAGCAAATGACATATGCCGTCGCATGCTGCTACCAAGCATGTTCCCTAATGCAAGTATGCAGAGAGAAAGAGAACAGCACACCGGGTAGATCGGGGGCATTGCCCCTTCCGGCCAGGCAAGCATGCACAAGATTAAATTGGCAAAATCAGGTGGGCGTAGCCAGTGGGTTATATATATATCCAGATTACAACGGGGAGGGGGGCTCATCAAAAAGGCAATTTCACAAGATTACAGTTACATGTACATTGGGGCTATGGACAAGTAGCCACAGTTGATGCTGCCACTAGTAAAAGCAGATCTACCACATAAACAGTTCATTATGTTCCTCAGTTTAAAAGAATTCTCCTATGCAGAAGAATCTGTGAGGGGGAGAAGCAAAGTTATGTCATCATTTACACAGTCAGTAGGAGAGAAAATGTTGTCCTTGCGTCCCATATGCCCTACACTTATTCGCTAAATATTGCAGAATGGATCATTTCCTACACATTTATCATAAACTAATGTGTATTGTGAGGTTTTTGGAATCTTCAAAATGATTCGATATGATTTTCTGGAAAATCACACTCAGAGAAAAACAAAGAACACAGAAATGGGTATACGGGACTACACACACATAAGACTTCAAATTTAGCTTCAACTGTTTCCAATTGTATCTGAAGTACTAGAGTCATCATTTCCATGTGATATTTCTACTATGATATTGATAATCTTCCCAGTGGGATTGAAGATAATAAGATAGCTTCCAAATAACTTCTCACCTTAACCAGAGCACAACCTTCTCTTTAACCGGTTTCATCTTCTCTTCATTAATTAGTCTCATTCTCTCTCTCTCTCTCTCTTTCTCTCTATCTATCTCTCTCTTTCTCTCTCTCTATCTATCTCTTAATCTCTCTACCCACTTGTGCCTCTCACGTTCACTTTTACACCCTCGCAGACGGAGACCACTTCCTAAATGAAGAATTAAACTAGGCATTAAACGATGGGACCGAGCATCAATCTATCCCGGGTTGAATGTACTATTGCTTGGCTTCTGGCGTTGTCGTTGGGTGAGGGCTCACTCCGTATGTTCGCCTCTCATTGCCTTCGGCTGTTTGGGCCCTCGGTCTCGGTCGAATTTATTCATGGAGGTGCGTTACATCCTGGAGGTGACTGGATCGCTGCTGCGGTCTTACGACGATGATGCAAAGATTGGCATCATTGTTTATCCATTCATCCAGTTTTCCTTATGGCTTTCTAGTGCTTTGTTTGTCAAGCTCTGTCTGTCTGTCTTTCTGTCTGTCAGTGTCTGTGCCCCTTCTCTCCCCTCCACCCCATCCCCCTCTCTCTCTCTCTTTCTCTCTCTTTCTCTCTCTCCCCCCTTCTCAGACAAAAGCCTTGCATATGCAATTTTTTAAGATTCTAAACCTTTCATACATAGATTCATACTTATTCCATCTACCCCTCCCCTTTCCTGTCTATCTATTTCTCTCTATTTCTCTCTCTCTCTCTCTCTCTCTCTCTCTCATTCTTTCGCATTGCCCCTCTCTCCCTCTCTCTCTCTCTCTCTCTCTCTCTTTCTCCTTCTCTCTTCTTTCCATCTTTTCCACTCAATCTCCCTCTCTCTTGTTCTGTCACTTTATCAATATTATCTGTTCCTCCTCTTTCCCTCTCCATCTCTTACATGCGCTTCCTTTATCTGTTCCTCCTTCGTCTCTCCCTGTTTATCTTTCTTCCTTCTTTCTCTCTCTCTCTCTCCCTCTCCCCCCATCTCTCTCCTTTTCTTTTTCCCTTTCTATCACATCACTCCCTCTTGCCCCATTTTTACCCACTCTCTTATCCTCATTCTCTTATCCTCGCTCTCCTACCCTCTCCAAAACATCCTGTTTTCATATCTTCTTAAGATAGCCCTATACATAACAATAATAATAAATCTGGCTTTATACAGCGCTAGATACAGAAAACCGTCTCTAAGTGTTATATAGATATCATTACATACACATTCCCTTCTTTTTCATGCCTTTTAACTTCGACGTGGGTGTGTGTGTGTGTGTGATAGAAAGAGGGATAGGGAGAGAGAGATAGTGTGTGTATGTGTTTGTGTATGTGCGTGTGTGCGTGTGTGTTGAGTGTGAGATTGAGAGAGAGAGTGAGAAAAAGAGAGAGGGGAGAGGGATAGAGAGGAGGAGAGAGAAAGAAAGAGAGAGGGGAGAGAGATAGTGTGTGTGTGTGTGTGTGTGTGTGTGTGTGTGTGTGTTTGAGAGAGAGAGAGAAAGAGAGAGAGAGGGGGGTGAGAAAGCCTTATATCTTTCTATCCTGATATACTGATTAATCATTATCATATGGTACAGGTACTTTCAAGATTGTAATGACCAATATATTACGTACCGAAGAACAACATCTTTCCTTTGTAACTCCAAGACTACATTATCAATTTATTTGGTATGTAATAGTTTGGGGGAATTTAAGACAAATGATCAGAATGAACGTACAGGAAATAATATCCCAACTTTAATAGTGTACATTACATGTAATATGAACTGTATTCCACAAAGCAATGTATAAATGGTATCAAACAATCTTTACAATGCAATGCATTGCGTTCATTAAAGGCTAATAATAACAGCAATAGCAAAGAGAATGCAGAAGCACCCCATACCTGACCAGAGATGACCCACTTTCCAAGAATAGCCTTACTGACCTTCTACATGTCCATTCTAATATTTGGACATTGGTCAATCTTGACCTTGCCACATCCACTCCCAAACAACCAATAAACCACCAACCTTGCAGTCTATTTTTTGTGATGAGGGGGAGGGGGGGCATTCTAGTCCAAACTATTACAAACCCCTATTGATTTGTTGCCTAGTCTGAATATTGGGACACTTTTTGTGGATGAAATAATTTCTGTGAATAAACTTAACCAAATTTTTTACATACTTGAGCACTGCAAAATAATATCGTCAGTGTCTTTCTAAGACTTCGCAAAATTTGCTGTTGAAGGATATAGGAAAAATAATCATAATCGACAAGACTGGAGACTGTTTCATTCAGAAGAAACCTATCGGGGGTTTTTACATAGTGCAAATTTCCTGATGTGGACGTTGACGCATTGTATTTACAAACGACAGTGAAGTGCGTTTCAATTACTACACAGTGATGAGTACATCCTTATCCCTACAGGCTTATCAACACAATTTTGGCAAGGGGTGAGTTTGTCTGAAAGAGGGAGGAGGGGAGGGGGGACTGGAAGTCAGGGGGTAAGGGGGACACCTATTACAGAGGGCTGTCTGTGGCCATTATGTGGTCTTATTGTCAGTTCATTCATCAAATTACTCACTGGTGGGTCAAATGTCCACTCTCAACAATATGACTTTTTTTATGAGATAATATTGCTAGCTGAAAGCCAGAGCAGAAATTTGAAAAATTTGTTGAGAGACAAAACAATTTTCGTTAAAAAACGCCCTTATGGCAGTCAGCTTTATAGAGAGTTTATGCCCTCCTGTCTCTAAGCAGATGATGTAAGTAAGATAATTATACTTGCATATATTCAATGCAATTGCATATGTATCTACATGTAAAACAACACAAATTACACTTTTGCCCATTTTTGTCCATTTGATGTTGGAATTTGATTTTATTGTGGCTTAAAGAGAAGGTTGAGTTCTGGGGAGAGGTGAAAATAATTTGTGAGTGTTTTCATTGTTATTATGCATGTGTGGATGAACATCAGATAAAATATTGTTCCCTGAAAAGCATGGCTCTTCAAATGCCTTCATATTCTAAATATGACATGTAACAGCATAAAAATGAGGACCTCATTACTTGTGAAGTCCCATATACATCTGTCAGTGTACAGTCCTTGTTAGTTTACCAAGACTGGGCCAAATTTCTTATCATTTTGATGACTCCAGAACCTTGGAGTACACACCAATACTTATATGCTACATGATCAACTTTTTCTGATCGATTCCACACCGTTTCTATCACAATGCAATCGTATAGCCAGAACTCAACTTTATCTTTATGGACCAATTTTGATAATTGTGGATATTAGTAGTAACAAGTACAAACAAACTTTATTCTGATTATCTTGGACCAGATAATAATACAATTTAGTTCAAATCCACTGCTTGAATATTTGACCGGAATTACAAATAAAAAACAAACAAAAATGTTATTTATTAGATGGTGACCAAGGATTTTGATAGATTTGGAGAAGGATGCGATACCGAACTTAACCATTTCATGTAGAACACAATAAATAATTCATAAACGGAATAAATTTTCTTGATTGTTTCTTAAGCTGTTGATTCACTGTTGAATATCTGAAAACCATTTTTTCAGGGTGATCATATTCTCAAGATGTTACAAGAGGTCACTCCTTTGGATCTCTCATATTATTAATGGATTACCTGAATAAATATGCCCTACAAAATTTGCATACCCCGTCCTTCCCCTCATTTTTTTTCTGAGGGAATTTGGGCAAAATTGGAGCTTTGTCAAAGGGAAGATATTCCATACAATCATCTCAAATCTTTACATGGAAAATGGAGCTAATCCCATGAGTTAGGAGTTCTAATTTAAATGATGCTTGGCTGCAAAGAAACTAGAATATAGTGTGCAAGCAGTAACAGCAGAAGCATTTCACAAATGGGGAGATTTCAAGAGGAAAAACGGTTGGCTACTTTTGGTATTTATAAACAAAAATCACTTTGATATCAGGAGACTTAGTCCACCCACTCAGGGATTTTCTATGAATATGTCACTCTAATATTAAGCCTCGGAATACATATTTCATTGCCTACAAATCATACAAAATAGACAAATTAAGTAAGTTTTCTTTGCTTCTGGAATATAATTTGACACTTTAGGCTAGGTATAATATCTAACTTTGCATGCTAATGAGTTCTACATTACAAAATGTATGTACCAACACTTTACAATGCACTCTCTCCACTCCCTTGGGAAGCATTCCAGCCAGTCGCCCTTGGACAGGCACGCACATGCTAATTCAACCACAATGACGTTCACATCCTACCAGGTACCCATTTAACACCTGGGTGGAGAGGAGCAATGTAGATAAAATGCCTTGCTCAAGTGCCTGGATATTATACCCGCGACCGTTGCATTTCCAGTCAAGTGATTAGACCACTCGACTATTTGGTCGAGAAAATATCCAGAGAAATCTTTGTCTTGTTTACGAAACACCCCGCTATTTGGGAAATAGCGGGCTAATTTGCGCCCGTCCGAGCTAGTTTGTGATGAGCGTATCAGTCTGGTGAAGACGCAATTTCGAGCTTCGGGAAAATATCCAGAGTCTGAAAATAGCAGGTTATTTTGCAACTTCGGTCTGATGAAGACAGGCCCTATGTGCTACGAGCATTATGTGTTAACTCCCTTCTGACTTTCAGTAAGCAATATGGGCTTTATTTAAACCCATTACAGAGAATGAATCATACACGACTATGAATGAACTCTGATTCTGCTCAGTGTGTCGTCTACAATACAGATCTTTTATTTGTTTCAGCCAAACATGAGCATGATCTCCAAAGATGACCGTTGACTATTGACTAATGATAACCAGATAAAAAACATTTGTCTATAACCATAGCACAAGACTTATTATTTAAAACTGAAATTTATGGATTAAAACACTCATCATCTGTTTGGAGTCAGAGGGGTATTAGCTCATATATATTAACACAGATTTAATGTCCTTCTGGCTGGGAATAGACTTTATGTCCTGTGTAAATCATCTCACGGAATCACCCAATAATTCAAAATTATGGCGATATTAAGCCTCCATATTGCGCTTCCATTACGGGCATCAATGAGGACAGAATGGGGATGGACAGGAGCGGCTTGACCATGGCAAAGCCATTGACCACTTACGGATCATTAACCTCTGCTCACACTTCAGCCTGTATCTCTAGTGACCTTCGTGGTGTGGTCATACCTGTGTAATTTATCCCACACTTCTTTCAGTCCGACCAGGAGGCTTTTACACTGCTCACCTATATAAATATTCTCTTCAAATGCTTCAGAATATCCCAGTAATTGGTGTTCATAATTTGAACTGGGCTGCCAAGGAATTCAGAAGTGACATACAGAAATTACTGTACCAATGGAACATGACTGGGAATACCTTTATTCCTCTGATCATTCCCTTAATTATCCAGATAATCATTACATAATTTATGCATATTTTAAAGCTGAATAAACAGTATCCACCATATAGTTTTATGCTACCTGTATCAAATTCAATCCTGCTTATTTCACATTGGTATCACTCATCAACTTTTAACTAAACTGTACTGTATTTTTCTCATTCTGAGCGTCATATCTTGAAGACTATTGGTATAATCTCTCAATTTTTTCAATTTCAAATATCCCTTAACATCTAAATATCTAGCAAGAATAGAATATATCGCTGTCCAATCAACATCCCAAAATTTTGGCTGGTGTAAAAGCAGCCTCCGACTGACCACTAAACCGGATGAGTATTATCCTCCTAAGCTATTTAGGGGCACAAGCAAACACACTCTGGGCTTGGGGGTGGTGGATTAGAAAATTAATAATCCCTAAAGTGGTTGTGCAGACCAGTACTTGGTTGTACAGATTTCAGATTTTCAGTAGCAGTATTTGTAGGAGGCACTGGCCATGAGTGGACATGGTCATCATCTACAAGGGATGCCTTCTACACATCCCCCTTTGGCCTTTTCACCTTCCTACTTGTTCTTTTGCTCAACAACCTAATTTTTGTAATTGATTACCCCCAATCTGATCCATTCTTTATTTTAATCTATTGTGAAACAGAAGTCGTTGTGAACAAACAAAAGTGAATGGGAATAAAAATGTGGAAATGTTATTTTAAACATAATATTTCCCAAAGAATAATGATGGAGGCCTCTATTATATATATTAATTATTCATTATCATTAAAAAAGCAAATAAGAGTAGACATCTTTTCCAGGGGTGGGGGGATCACTCCAGTCTGTCCCCCCCTCTCCCCAACAGCAACAACCCTCCTATCTGCCCTTACATTCTCTCTCCTACCATCTTATATGTGTAATCTATCTATCTGGTATGTGCAACTCCCATCTAATATAATATATGAATCACCATTTCGATTTCACCTCCCCCCCCCACATTAGACTCTCTCACTCTCTCCTAGATTCTTGCACCTTGTCATCTATAGTCAACATTAGTTTGTCCATCTCATTACAATGATCACACCCTGCACCATATGATGATATTGTTTGGTCTCTCACCTTGCCTATTTGCATTTCTTTCCCCTCCTCCCACTCCCTCCATCCCCCTTTCACCCCTCCTTTCTCTCCCTCCTTCCCTCTCTCCCCCATCCCTCTCTCTCTGTCTTTCCCTCCCTCTTCTTTTTCTATTAACCCCAAACTCTTATTTGTTCTTCTCTTTCCTCCCAACCACCGCTCTTTGTAAGGTCTCTATCTCTCCCTCTCTCTCTCCACCTCTCTCTCTCTCTCTGTCTCTGTCTCTAACTGTCTCTATCTCTCTCTCTCTCTCCATGCCTCCATCTCTTCCTCCCTCCATCAACCCCAACACCTCTCCTTTTGTCTTTCTCTTCTCTTCCAACCACCACTCTACTTTTAAGGTCAAGAGGACTAACATCCCAAGACAGAAGGTAATTAACGCCTCGGCCGGAGCTCATTAATACCATCCCCCTGCCAATCACGATTGCATTCCGCAGAAGCGATTTTCACGCGCTTCTCCGGCGTGCCATCATCATCATCGTCGTCGTTGCCAGGTTCCACTTCCAGAGCCTGTCACTTGCTCACCTCTGCGTTCCAGTGCCAATCTTTAATGCCGGCTGGAAGCGTAAGAAGCCCATTAATGGTTTAAGCCCCGCCTGAGTAAACCAATTTCACTGCCGCGGAATTAAATTTACAAATTGGAGGTGGCCTGTCTGTGTCAGGGACCGTGAGACATGGGCTGGATGGATGGATGGATGGATGGATGGAGAGGAGTGTGTGAAGGGACTGGAAAATGTGGAACATTAAAGCAGGGGGAAAAAGGAGACAAAGAAAGATAGACAGAGAGGGGAGACAGATAAGGACATGTGAAAGAGGGAGAGAGAGAGAGAGAGAGAGAGAGAGAGAGATGAGGGTAATGATGTTAATCTTTAAAATCAATTTAAAAAAATATATATTTAAAAAAAAGTGATTGACAAACAGAAATAGAGATGGAGACCATGCAAGACTGAGAAAAAGAGTGAGGGAGGGAGTGAGGGAGGGAGAGAGGGAGAGAGAGAGAGAGAGAGAGAGAGAGAGAGGGAGAGAGAGGGAGAGAGAGAGAGGGAGAAAGATGGAGAGAGAGAGGGAGAGAGAGAGAGGGGGAAGAGTGCCTGTGTGTTAGCATGGAGCAAGACACCATGAGATATACAGATTTACAACCAGTCAACAGCAACAAAACAAACAAAAAAATAGAAATACAATACCCAACATTTTCCTAATATTAGAATAGGCATACTTGCATACCTGTTACTTATTTTTAATGGATTAAACCTACATATGGATACCAGAAATCTTCCATTCTAATTTCAATTAGATTCCATGAGATTGCATCTATAGCTTGCTTCCCATAACCTTCTTAACTCAACATTTTCAACATGGATTTTAAAGAATTAAATATTGAATATTATCTTAATATCTTTACAGGAAAATAGACTAAATGAATCATGAAGGCGTTAAAATCTGTGAAATTATCAAGTACACATTTACTGAGGAGATATTTTTTTTGGTTAATGTTTATGAGAGCTTTTACTTCAAACTCATTTTAATTTGAAAACAAATTATAATTTTAAAAATTGTCAAAAATCAACGTAAATTTAAGATTGAAATCTTGTTCATGAACTAATTTGTTTCTTAATTCAGATGATTTTTCGTTTAATTTCTTTAGATTTTATTTGTTTTATTTAAACATTCATTCATTCACTCATCTCATCTCATAAGGTGTTGTGGTCAAGTGGATACGTCACCGGACTGTCGATCACAAGGTCCGCGGTTCAAGTCCCGCCGGCACTAATGTCCTTTGGCAAGACATTGATCTACGTTGCCACACTCAACCCAGGTTAGGTAAATGGGTACCTGGTAGGATTATTCCTTGAAATGCACTGTGCGCTGATTACGGCTGCCGGAGCTAAAGCTAGGGTAATAATTTCCAAAGCTCTTTGGAAGCGCATAGAGATGTTATTTCATAACGTATTATGCGCTATACAAGAACGAGACTATTATTATTATTATCTATAGGTTAATTCATTAACTAAGTCCTTTTTTTGTTCATTTATTCATCAAACATTCATTCATGTCTTCAAATTTCTTGCTACATCTCACATCCTCACACCATAGCCTGATCGCTAACATTGATGAATTCCAACAATAAAATGAAACAATGCTTGATGTCCCTTGATGTCCCTTCAAAAGCACCCACAGACTTGGTAATTGTATGCAGCCCCCACAAAATTGATTGCTTTCATTATCAACAAGGAATTTTGCATATTGGCGTTAAAAAGAAGAAGAGGAGCTCATTCCCTGATCCGCTACGTTCCACATAATGCACAGAACCGCGGCGATTAACTAAGTATGTCCATTAGCTCAATTGAATATGTCAGGGGTATTAAAACATAGGCGAATCATATCAATAGAATCATACAGGAATCTGTTTCTGCTGCCCCTACTCCGGGCAAAGTCTGGATCGGATTGATCGAAGGCCAGACTTGGCGTCTGCGGTTTCAATAATCGTCGTATCCCTCGCTGTTCATTCTTACTTCGAAAGGCTAATACGTTGCGATTTGTTTTCACATCTCATGAGCAGTCCTTCAAAAACATGATTTAAACAAATCAAGATATAAAACGTTGCTCTTGGATAAAAAAACTGGAATAATTTCGGATGGAAAAAAAGTGGACCCCTGGGGCATTATTTGCATGAGAAAAAGGAATTGATTTCAAGATTGATCAAGGAGAATCGAGAGATGCTTCAAGAAGCTTCCATTTCAATGCCTTACATGATTAGCTTGCCCCATTTGCAATTTTAAGTGATTGAATACGGTTGTGTTGCAATGCTGTAAATCTTCCTATGTTTTTTTCCATTTTTCATCTACTTTCTGTAATCTCTACATCAAGGCAACTAGGCATGTTAACATATCTTTTAAAGAAATGTTACAAGTATAAAGAAACACATAGAATGAATGTTTTTAATCTTGAATAATGGAAGGCTACTTTTTCCTAGTATCCACTATCACATTCTCATCCTGTTTCAGATTCAGTTGTTAAAGGTACTATGTACCATTTGCAGGCCAAAAAAAAGATAAGGTTAAATTCCAACGGCATTTGAAAGACAATACTAATTTAGAACTTCCCTAAAAAAAAGGGGGGCTTGAAAATGTCTTTAAGTGGGAAAATAACGACTATTAGTTGTCGAATCGACTTAGGAGCTATAGAGCCAGTAAGTAATAGTCTGATTTTTCAGACCATTGTACCGAATGGTCGTACGTTTTATGCTGCGCAAAGATTCAATCAGTTTAATTTTGGCCATTACAAGAAGTGGGTTATTGATGTAGACAAATGCTCATGTACCCTTTACAGCTCATTTTATGTATGTTATTACCAAAGATGAAAAAGCCAGTCAGTCACTCAATAGTGTCTGACAGTGAAGTCTAGCAAGTAAACAGGTTTCCTTGCATAATTTGAATATTAGGACACTGCTAACGTTTAAATTTCACAGATAGGACATACATGACATATTCATAATTCCTGCAAAGTTCTACAGAATTTGATGTTGGCTGCAAAAGGGACATAGTATCTTTAACAAAATGCACAATAACAGGCAAAAGTTGAATTTTAATGAGAAAAGAAAGAATCACCATCATTCATCCATCAAAGCAAAGTTGCTCAATTCAGCAGATAATTAATGGCTAATGATAATACCTACAGTCATTAGCAACACCTCATACAAAAGCAATGTTGAGAAAATCTCTATGCCTTAGTAGATCTTTTCCTGCAGAATATTTTGTACTCCGTATGATACTGATTATATATTGTAAAGGATGGAAAGCGTTACGTTTTCCTTTTTTTTCCCTTGAAGTTCTTGGAGGATGATGCTTGCAATTAATCGAACCCTCGGGTGGGCCGTGGTAAGCCGTCGCAAATCAACTGTCCAAATTGCCTAGAATTAATGGTCAAGCCAGATAACCACTGGTACATCCAAAGACATTTTTCAAAAATTGCATTTCATTTGAGAGTGTTGGCTTGAGGCGAGCTGCGCCATGCTGGGCAGGACACAAAACTGGCCCAGTGGGACTACACAATAGGCTCAGTGGGAGAGCCATGCAAGCAATACACCAAATGAGATGGCTGGGACTGCAGTGGGCTTCCTGATTAACTAACACACAAAAAGGAAACAAATGAGGAGATTGGACATCTGAAATCATACTCATCAATGGATTGAGGCTACCCTGTATGATACTCATGATCTGTTTGCAAGCGAGAGAGAGAGAGGCATACTTTCTTACTGCCTCATCATAGGGTGCGTTTATCGTGTCTTGCCACTCAGAATCAGCGTTTCTATATGTACATATCGAACCCCACTATACGAACATGTTTTGCGGGATGTCGCCTTTATCGACTCTTCACGATTCGAAATAAAGGCCTTGTCTCTGCGCAGCTGCTTTGCGCCGTTTGACCCAGGAAGCAGATTAGCCTGGGAAGGTCCGATTTGTATGTGGGGTTCAAAACAGCTTTGCGTTTATCATGTCTCAGAAACGTGATTCTGGCTCTATGTCACATTCAAAACGCACTTTTTTTGGCGTTCCAATATACCCATATCCAAAGGCGTTTGAAAAAGGCTTTGCGTTTATCACCTTAAAAATTTGCCTGAAAGACGCTTTGAAAATGCTGATTCTAGGCAAAAAATTGCACGATAAACACACCCTATTTTTATCACAGTCACTGTATTGTCTGTGGAGAGCCAGAAGGGCATTCATTCATACACTTTAAAGAAAGAGTTACCTCCCTTCTGGCTTTCAAGAAGACACCATATTCTTGGAAACAATATAATTGCAACTTGGTTTGTCAACTGAAAGCGAGAAGGAAATTAGCTCATATACTTTTACACTGTTTTACAGAATAACTTGCCAGAATACCTTAGAAATATAGAAACATATGAAAGTAATTTCAGAAGTTATTTGATATCTTGTTACCACTTTGTAAGATCTCACATGTATTCTGTATTCTGTTCTGTAAAGTGCAAAGAGACATGCAATTATGCCTACGGTATGTGTCATGCGCTATATAAAAACGTTTAATTATTATTATTATTATTATTATTACATGGACCTTTTTGGCTCTCCTCAGCAGTCACAAAGAAGTTCTTGGATAATTTCAACAAAAAGGACATTAAAGGCATTGTTTAACAATGTTAAATATGAGATGCACGGCCCTATGTGTTATCAGTGTCTGTGATATGGTGTAATATTGAAGCCCTAAAAAAATTGCACTTCAAAATGATCATGAAGTGCCTCAAAAAAGTAAAAATCTTTGAGTGACCGGTTTTACCATACTCGTTTTCTCCAATAGACTGTAGTGTTATAAAAACCTTTAGGAAAACACAAAATTTGGTTTAGATTTCCAATCATAAATATCTTGATAATCAGACAGGCGATCGGCTTGTAAAAGTCAAGGGGTTCCTGACTGACCTAAAGGTTTATAATTATCATTGCAGCATGAGCTAAATCCAGGATTTTGTTTCAGAATCTGAGACAAAGTTACCGGATCCCTTTAACTCATCTACTTCTACATGAAGTCAACAGCCTCCTAGCTCTCATCAGATAAGTGTAAAATGTTGTGAGTGTCAAATGTTGTGAGTGTAAAATGTTGTGAGTGTAAAATGTTGTGAGTGTAAAATGTTGTGAGTGTAAAATGTTGTGAGTGTAAAATGTTGTGAGTGTAAAATGTTGTGAGTGTAAAATGTTGCGAGTGTAAAATGTTGTGAGTGTAAAATGTTGTGAGTGTCATCTTTCGGGCTAAATCAAAATGACAAATTGTCATAAAATGCTGAACAAACCTATATCAGAGTACAAGCATCTAGGATTATGAAGTAAATTATATAGATGCACTACCCAGCTTTAAAGGTAAAGACCAGTTTTGGAAACGCCCCTCTCTCAAAAAAATGAAATGGAAGCTCTCATTACCAATCATGTGAAAGAATATGTTTTGACTAATATGTGATGATACAAATTTTGCCGGGAAAGTCGAGAAACCGCCTACTTATTGATATATTTGGTAAATTATTATATCTATTGGGACCAAATAGATATATCGTGCACGTGGTCACGTAGTCCCACATACATCTTTCTGTGTACAGTGCAATTGTAACTTTACCAAGACTGCGCCAAATTTCTTATCATTTTGATGATTCCAGAACCTTGCAGTACATACCAATACTTATATGCTAGATGATCAACCTTTTCTGATCGATTCCACAACGTTTCTTTCACAATGCAATCGCATGACCAGAACTGGTCTTTCTCTTTAAAAGATGACCACTGCTGTTATAGGTCACTGTTATAGGTCACTACACAGTTTCCAATGTTGCTGGAACTGAATAAAGCTGATGATTCTCAATCAAAACAATGTGAATTGGAGTAAACATCCCCTTCCTCCGGACCCCTCCTATGCATGCTCCCATGCACCTTGCGTTCTGGTTGCTGGAAGGGATGATGCGGACGGCCATGGGGGTAGGCAGGGGCCTTTCTCTTTCCGCCATGCTGCTCGGAGCCCATTCAAAACCAGCGGGGCTTGCTAAAAGGTTGAGATTGAATGCACGCATGACATGCTGAGAGGAAAACTAGGAGAAATTAATCTTTTCCATCTCTCCATCCATCCATCCGTTCATCAATGCTCACATCCATTGGTCTTATATCCCGTACTCTAGACTCGATCCACATCCTTTCTTTCACTCACTTCTCCTCTGCCATTCTCACTTTGTCTTTCCATTCTTGGCTTATCTCATTATTTTTCCTTGTTATCAACATCTATGTACTTTACATACTATTTCATTCTGAAGTGCTGCACAGAATGATTCCTTATCAAGCATTTCTTTCACCAAAACAAAATTTTGATGTGATCTTTCATAATTTTGAGTTTTGGGAAGTTCTACACCATACTGAGGCTGACACCTTAGAGTTTCGGTGTTATGTCAGAATATATAGAAGTAGCTATAACTGCACTGTGTAATAATAAACTGCATAATTGGTGTTAACTTAGCAGATGGTTATTTACCCGTCTGCTGTAAAGGTTCACATCTTATCTCAGGGACTCCTATTGAGGATTAATGTCTTATCAAAAAGTATTAGCACATCAACTTGGATTTGAACCGGGAACCATCTAATTACGATTACTGCTCAACCACTGAGCCATCACGCCCCCTTCACGTGTCTGTGCCAATTAGCATTGGCAAATTGGCAAACTGGCAGGACCGCAGCAGTCTTAGCCATTTTTTTGAAAGACAACTGCCCAGTGGCCTACTCAAGGCCAAAGCAAGAGAAAATACTCAAATGCCCCACCTATTTCCTTTCCACTGCTCTCATTTGCTTAATGAGGCGCGAGCGCAAGGTTGACCAACAAAAGGAGTGCATCGTGTCTCCTCATCAACTCTGCACCATTACTGGACCGCACAATGCCGATACCCTACAAATTACAGACCGTTCGTCTATTCACGGAGGCAGGTCCGCGGACAGCGGCTACTTCTCTGCTGGGCACAGGGTTGTTGGACTTGTTAGCCTTCTGATTATAATTGACTCGGTGATCTATTCTAGATGGTTAAAAATGCAACTGTGAGCGTAAACAATAAAGCGGCTCTTATTCTTGTGTGTAAATTAATAAACGTATAGAGGACTGTAGAGGAAGTGAAACTTTTCAAGCAACAAAAGCATTTTGTTGATGAAAATGTGATTCCCATTGTTATAGAGTGGGAGATAGTTTATGTCCTAAGATACTTTTTTTCATGTTTACTTGTAATCATTCTAAAGCTTCTTTGATACCAATAAAATTATAAAGAATAAAAACTAAACTGAAATCATTCATCATAAATACCTCCATAAATTTGTATTTTTTTGCAAAATGTTACCTTATATTATCAATTTTTGTAACTACCATGCCACCCCCCCCCCCCAGGGAAAAAACAAACACATTTCTAGCATAGATCAAGGCATTTCATGAATCAATTTTACTAGTGCTCTTCAAATATTTATGTTAATGAAAGTAATTTACCATGCAAATTACTCCTTCAAATCTCCACCTCTGCAAATAAAATACCAGTCATTCTTGGCAGGAATCAAGGTCAATTTGTCACTCTGATACATCGATACTATTAAAACATTAATGAAAATGATCGGGGGACATATTGATTATACACCCTAATCCAAGGACACTCAGTGTATGGATTGTTGAGCTCTGCCTTGAAAGCAACCCCACACACCATCCATCCTCTATCCATTTTCACAAATTGATAGAGTGAAGTAGCTCCCTTGAACTATCCCTGCACGTTTCCATTTGAAGGTCTTTTATTTTGTTACCTCTTAATTCATCCATCAATCATAAACGATCCCCACACATGCATTTCTGTGTAGTGAATTTGATAAGTAGTATTAAACATGTCCATGCAAGTTTGTGATATTTTGGTAGAAAGCATGAGCTATAGCTTAACACATTAGTAATTTATAGTCTAAATATAGTCACCTTTGTGTATTTGATGTCTTAATCGTGAGATTCCAAAATGTAGAGCAAACGGCTCAAAATAGAGAAGGGCAATCGTTTCACATCCCTAAAACTCTTCTAATGGGAGAATCGTGATGATTACTGGTATGAGCGTCATTTTCCAGCACAAGTTAGAAGCCAGTCGGTAATTGATAATTTAAGCCTGGGCGAGACTGCAGCTAAATAAACGGTGTACGATCAAGCAGACTAACGTGCCATAAAATATTTATGTGGCACATGCGAGAAAACACCTTACTGCACTTTGGAGTATAGGCTGAATGGCTTCCACTCAAAATATTTGGTTTTATCCTTTATAATCCAATATTCTCTTTTATTCTTCTTTTTTTTTCCTTTTTTTTTTAATCATAGGTAGTCTTTTTCATGTGTGAATGTTAATTTCATAAATAAATGGTGGTCAATTATATGAGAAAGAAACAATTATTTTTTTTAAACCACTTTGTAACAGAAATAACGCAATTCGGCCCTTTAAATGTTGTACTATTAAGATAAACACATCTTATTGTCGACAGTGTTCTATGAAATTTAAATAAGACTACTAAAAGAATATTCAATTCAATTCAAATGAACATTTATTTTGTGCATAATGAAAGAATTAAAGTGGTATATACATGGAAGGGCTTTCATTCAAAGAAAAATACTTCTTACTAGACTATGACACATAATATCTTATGAACATGGGAAGGAGTTGCCAATTTGAGACATAACTTGCAAGACATGCTCTTACGCACTTCTTACCCCTTGACGAAGCATGTAAAATCAGGAATCCATTCTCCGAGAATGGGTTATTGATTCCGTTTACACTTTCCCACATTTGAGGTGCAGAGTGCCCTGCGTTCGCGCCCGCACCTCTCCTTTCCACCCTCTCACCTCCGATCTCCACGCTGCAAGCCCTCACGGGGGGATCTGAATCCCACGATGCACATCCCGGCGCCTAATGGCTGACGGCCAAGCCACCTGGGGCTCCGCTGCCCAACGATTAGCATGCGTGAACATGCGAGAGGAACACAGGAATGCGCTCACATCGCGTCCATAGGGTTTCGCGGGGAATCTGCCTCGGAAAACACCTAGGAATTCCCAGAAGGGGCAGGCATCACATGGAAGAACAGCGAGGATGGGGGTATCATTAGCCTGTTAGCAAACCCCAACGCCAGGAATAACAAACATATTCGGCATCACCCAACATAATGCACTGTAAATATTTTCCTTGCAGAACTCAACGTTGACACTCATCGTCCCCAAAGGACATTTGATCGATGCTAGAGATGGATAGAATGGAACTAATACAACAGGAGATATGGGGAGAAATTTATGCTGCCCTCCCTCCACCCAAAGAGGACTGTTTGCCCATATATTCAGAATTTCAGCCTCTAAAGATGCACATGATATGTAGGCCTACTCCTTTTTATTTAAGTACCCTGGCTTGGGTTGTCACTGAAATTCAAATTACATGTTTCTACTTTAAATGGACCCACCCACCCTCCCTCCCTCCCTCCCTCCCTCCTCCTCCTCCACCCACCCTCCCTCCCCCCTCCCTCCCTCCCCCTCCCTCCCTCCCCCTCCCTCCCTCCCCCTCCCTCTTTATATTTTTGTTTGCTCCTGTTCCTCTGTAACATTTCTCAAAAATCAAACATGGCCAATTAGCCATCCCTTTACTGACTGAAAGGTCACTATACTTTTACTGAAGTAAATTTTCACCCCTATACGTTCTAAGGCTATGTTCCTAAGATTTTATTTAAATCCAGAAATGGGCTTTCGAATGATGTTTGAAATATGGTTGCGTTCATGAATTTTTTTCCCCCAATTATACACAAAAGATAGAGTTTGTGCCTCAGACTAGAATGGCATAGCAAGATACACATTTATACAGGATCTCATTCTGATTCTAAAATTCAAAGGAATGTAGTAAAATTATTTTTAAATGTCACAATTTGTTTAAATTAGTGTGCCACATTCTGAACTCAAGCTACAAAAATTGTATGAATGCACCTCTGGGGGTTATCCTAATATTGATTACATCATCTCGCTTGATGATCGCAATCAATATTCATTATCAAAACAAGGTATCACTGACCAGACCTTGCATAACACCTATTATGCACCACGCCCGGTTCAAAATTGGATCCCGGTGCACTGGTGCAGTCCCATTCATGAAGTCTACAGGTTTAAGGTTTGTGAAATTCGGCAACATGGCAACAAACTATCACGAGGTCAATAGCATGTCATAGGAGTTGAGGCTTGATTTTAAAGCATTTTATTGTGAGATCAATTGGAAGGGAGGTGTTTATAAACATCAAAGAGGTATTCTCGAAAGCGGACTAACTTTAGTCCGTGGTTTAATCCTCCGACTAATGCCAAGTGTCCATATGAATATATTTTTGAATAATTTGATGTGTCCCTAAATAACCATGATAACATAATTATTTCATAGTTATATTATTGTTTATTAATTATGTTATTACATTTTATTTTAATTTAGTGACAGATTAAATTATTCAAAAACATATTCATATGGACACTTGGCATTCCATACTTAGTTGGAGGATTAAACCATGGACTAAAGTTAGTCTGCTTTCGAGAATACCACCGCAAGATAAGATGATAAAGTGATAAGCTCTCTGGTCTTCTAGGGTTCAAGTCCTATCACCAAAAAAAAAACCTTCTTGAAATAAATGACCAAGTCTGCCTCTCTATTCTCCAACGCTCATAGTTAGGATAAGATCCCTGTGGAGTGTGACAGCCTGTAATATGCGTAAAAGCTGAGAAGAAGTTCATTTGCATAATCGAACCAAACATCAATCATAAAGAGCGCATTCATGCAGCTAGCTGGCATGAAACAGCGTGCATCGTCCACGGTCCAACACGAATGCCCCCAAGCATCATTTACGTGTCAACAAGGGTGTCGTAATTATCATCATCATCATCATCACCATCATTAGTGTTCCTCGCTCAGTCATGAGCTCTCTCTCTCTCTCTCTCTGTTTTTCTATCTTGCTGTGTCTTCATTATCTCTCTACCAATTGCTTTCCATGTCAATGTGATCTCCTTCTCTGTCTAGTATCTGTCTGTCTCTTTCTTTCTCTCTCTCACTCTCCCCTTGTTCTAAATCTTTTGATCTCTATCTTTTCATCAACCCTCTTTCTATTCCTTCCTATATAATATCTACTGCTTTCTCTATCTTCCTCTAAGACTATCTCACTTTATTCTCTTTCAATCTCCCCTTCCTTCCTTCCCCCTCCCCCATCTCTCTTTCATTCTCTCCTTTTCTCTCTCTCTCTCTAAGCCCATCTCCCTTCTCTCTGAAGCAAATAAAGAAGACTCCTCAATTTTATTAAAGAGAAAAAGGGAAAACTGAACCCTAAAACTTAACTTTTCATCAGGCTTATTTAGTATTTGTAATATTCTCTAAAATCATCTGATTAACGAAAGGTTTAAGGGAATTAACTGCTACTACAATGTATTTTGAATCAACACTCCCCCCCCCAAAAAAAAAATTAACATCATTATCATTTTGTCATCTTTGAAATATACACCCAATATATAAATACACTCATCCCAAAACAGAACTGCTAGTGACAAATGTTCACTTGCAACACAAAAGTGACAAAGGGGAAAAATTGAAATCAGGTTTTGTGAGCTTCGATTGATGATCATGATCTACATTTGCCGCCCCAAAAAAAAAAATACATTGTATTTGTATTCCTTTAATTCAAACAGCATTTTACATAGTGTGACACATAATGTGTAAGTGTCTGTGTTTGATGATTGATTGCCCAATGGTTTGGAAGTGAAAGGCAAGGTAAATGTTAATGTGCTGTGAAGAGCTGCGCGTGAAGTCGAAACTGTTGGACAAAATTAGCAATTATAATTGAGAAAACATTATTGAATCCATTTCACTGCGACACGCACATCCATCCCTTGTTGTTCCGTGCACACTCCCTGCAAAAACAGGAGGGATGGTTTTTTAAAAACAAGGCGAAGCCCCCACCGTTTCAGTTCAGCGCAATGTGCTAATAACTGCATAAAAAAAGGGGAAACATGATGTACGGGCGCAACGATATCTTGTGACAGATTCGGTTCTCATAATTACAGTCGATGAGCAGGTCCAAACCAATTATCTCCCTCATCCATTCCCCATCTTTCTCACTGGCATGGAAGGCCAGTCATTTTGCCCTCGATTTCCTGCTTTCTTAATCACATCTCCCATTGTAAAAGTATTTTTCATCCTTGCTCCTCTATTCTCTTTTCACTTCTTGTCTGTTGAGATGTCCTCATGAACGAGTATACTAATTTACATCTCTCTCTCTCTCTCTCTCTCTCTCTCTCTCTCTCTCTCTGTCTGTCTCTCTCTCTCTATCTCTATCTCTCTATCTCTCCCCCCCCCCTCTCTCTCTCTCTCCTCCCTGTTCCTCCAGGTATTATTTCCCTCCGTCATTTATCTTCTAAATCACTGTTTATTCAGACTATAAACTTGATCTACATTCAAAGCTAGACATAAAATAAATTATATCCTTCTGTCTCTCTGCAGATGAACAATACAAGTTTATAGACCGGCTTTGATACATGCAACACTTCATAACCAATGGTAGTTGTCGCTAATCTAGCCTGAAATCATTTTTACGTACCACCTTCCAGCCAGTAGCTATCAATATAATAAATAGCATCGCTGCTATACTGGTAGAGATTTCCCAACAGCACTGCTCTGTTAGGCAAACCTCACGCAAGGTACATACATTAACAAGGTACATGCATTAAAAAGAATGTAGCCAGTGCTGCTTGTTTTCATCAACAGTGTGAAGTCAGACTGGCGTATCTTGTCGGCTGCTCCGTTCTTGCGAGCAATACACACAACTCGAATGGCCTTCTTGCAGGCAGCGTAGAATATACACTGTATTATCTACAGATATGACTGGCCGGTCATTGTTATTTAAAAAAAAGAGCTGCCAAAGTGTGGCGTGAAGCTTCTCAACATTTCAAAATAAAAATTACTCACGAGCAAATCCTAACTGATGACTTCATGAGCGAGGGATTCTATTTCATTTTTGCGCCCGAAGCAATTCACAACACATCAAAGTCTTGAATAACATGATATCTCAGAGTTGGCCTGTATATTAGAGCATTATTAACTGATTCTTCCACCCTTCCAGTTTCGCGGGTTGTCATTCAATCACGAGCGATCCTTTATCTTATCACTTCATCATCGCATATATATCTACAGCCGGCATGTCAACATATAACTTTACCACGTACAGCCCTTGCGAAACATTCACATATCACACCTCCTGTGCCTGATGATAACTATACAAATCAAGAGCTAGGCCAGTTATATGAGACATGCTTCTGGGACAATTGGTTCACAGTCTGTCAATTTCCTTTACTAACCAAATTCCTAACGTCAATCCTGGACTCAACACCATACCTAACCCTAACCTTAAACTTCACCTGTAACCTATTCCTAGCCTTAACTCTATATCTCTGACAAAATAAAGCCTGGAGCGAGTGTCGTCGAGAGCAAATGTTGGATCACTCGAACCAGATACTGGGCACTCTTGAAGTCTCCAAAACAAATGGGTAGGAACTCTTCATATGTGAACTCCCCCTTCCCATCACACGCCCCCCCCCCACACCCCTACCACCAGCTTGACTCCTCCCATACTAGGTTAATCCTCCCTGCGACCCTTTCCGCTCATGTTTAGCTGTCTGTACATCAACAATTTTCAATTCCAATCAGCACGAGGTACTTGTACAAGCTGTCTTCTCTTCTCTTCGCCTCTCATCTCATCTTCTTCACTGTCTCATATCCCCAAGTATGCGAGCATGGAACTCAAGAACAGACTGGTCCTTGCATCACCTCTTCATCATATTTTTTTATGGGGAGGCGGGGAGGGGCTTTTTCCAGTTACATTAAAGGAAAAGTGAGTTGATAAAACTCATCAATGATAACTCAGGGGTGTCAGGGCTCTACACCATTTTTTTTCTTCTTCTGGGGGTCCAGAGTAAAATAATAGGGCCTATGTGCATCAGGCAACAGTCTAAACAAAATACTTTTTTTGGGGGGACATGGACGGAGTGAATTATTATTATCATTATTTGGGGGTCTCTGTATTTGTAAAAAAAAAATCCCTGTTAGTGTATAGCCCTGGATAACTACATGTAGCCCATGACAAAATATAGGCTAAATGAAAGAAAATTGTGATTTATCTCTCAAAGATCCAAAATATCTCTGGTTTGGAAAAACAAACAAATAAAACAAAACTAAACTAACCTAACCTTGTCAAATTTACTGCTGTAAATCCAAAATTTGCCAAAAAAAGTGACGATGACTTTCTTGGATGGCATCATGTTCTTCTCACAAATAAGAAATGAATGTTCAAATTTTATTCTACACGTACACACACAAAAAAAGAAAATCTACACCCTTGCAAAGAATGAAAACTACACCAACTACACACAACCAACACCACAAGAATCTGTGGCACCTTCTCCAGTGACCTTTTGACCTCTAGAGGGCACTGTCTGACCCAACTGAAAGCAAAGGTCTATCAACATTCAACCAATGTTTGCAAGTCATCCCCCTCTCCAGGATTATAACACAGGAGATGGGAAAGGGGTTTCAGGCATCTCTCTCTCTCTCTCTCTCTCTATCTCTCTCTCTCTCATGGAAATAATGTGCATTAATGGGTGTATTGATTCATTCTGTGCAAAATTTCACAGGATTTACCAAAAATTGCCCAAAAAGTGACTGACTTTCTTGGATGGCATCATGTTCTTTTCAGAAAATTAGAAGCTCTCACAAATATTTCATCACTTTAATAATTTTTTTTTTTTTTCCTCCTGAAAATGCGTCACTCTGACTCTCCCCCTCCTTCCCTTCCATGAAAGCCTAATTGGTTGGACAGATTTTTGTAAAGAACTGTTCTTATATTAAATCAAATTTACCACATAACTGGCATCAAATCTTTTTTTTTTTCTTCCATTTTTCAAAACAATACTTCAGAACCTGCTACTATAGCATTTCATACATGGTATTGTTATGGCAATCCACGCCAACATCACAATGCTTGTAAAACTTTTACACACTCCCTTTAAAAGAAAAGCTCACTCACCTCTCCGAGTCGTAGGGGTGACGGAAAGACATTTGGAACACCACACTTGGGAGTGATCTGTCAGAAACGGAAGAAAGTGAAAAACATTCTTAAATAAATTTCATTGAAATTCCATCTTTTTGTGGTATAAACACAAAAGGAGAATGGTATATGAATTTGTCTTAAGCTGCTTGAAAAATAATGAATACTTTGAAAGAATATTTAATTCTAGTGTGCTAAAAATAAAGTTTGCCTCTGATACTGTTCGCATTTCTTTATTTTCAGAGGGTATATTTTAAATGCACACAAGGAAAAAAGTATAAAAATATCCTGTACACCTTAAAGTTTACATCTTGAATTAAAATATCTAACACAGTGATTTCATTTCTTAAAGCAGGTTACTTAAAACTTTGGATTGTTTTTCATCACAGACTGAATATGATCAAATCCCAAGCGTTACAGAATGACATTTCAAGAAAGCTTTCTATTTTAATAAAGAATATCATAGACATATTAATAAAAGTCTACAAATTAATGACATAATGTACATACCGTATATCGACTTATATGAGGTACTTTCTAAACATTTTAGTTTCCCATCAACCATTCATCAAATGTACAAAATATTGAATTTGATATACTTTGTTACAGAATAACATAGAAGGTCACTTTTTATCATTCCGATACAAAGTTACATGTACTTAAAATACAATATTTTATAAATTTGATGAATGGTTGATAGGAAACTGAACTGTTGTAAAAGTACATCATATTGGTTTATATATTACATCTTTAATTTGAACATTTTTATTAAAATGTCTATAATATTTTGATTTTTTTAAAGTGAAAATTCTCTGAAAATGTCATTCTGTAACACTTGGCTATGACCATCTTCATTCAATATAGAAATGGCAATAAGCCCACATACACTTTAGAGGATTGCATCTGCACGTTTTAGGATTTTGCGGATATATTAATTACAAGAGACTGATTAGCAACAATCAAGGTCAGTATCATCATAGTGCTTCCATTATCTGACAAATATCAAATAATACATGAAGTATGGGAGAGGTCAATTATTACAATTAGTTTAATGGCCTTACTTTCGTAATTCAGGCTTTGATGGTGTAATCTCTACAGCTATGAATTAATAATATCCCTTGAGGGCAATATACTGTTTAATGTCAGTGCTTGTTATCCTAGCCTTCTGGTCATCATCAGCAGCAGAACCAGACACTATCGTCATCATCATCATCATCACTACTATCATCATCTCCTCCTTCTTAAACTTCTCATCATTTCAATGTTATAATCATCATCATCAAAATTATAAGCAGAAGCGGCATCATCATCATCATCATCATCATCATCATCATCATCAAAATCAACATCATTGTCTTAAACAATGTGACATAGCATCATTACCATCACCAACATCAATCCACACATTTCAATATCATTTTTATAATCAACATAATCATCAACAACACCACCATCATCATTAACAGCAGCAGCATCAGCACCACCACCATCACCATCACCATTGATCACTTTCCTCCTCCTACTCCTCCACCTTAACATCAACCTCATCCTCACTACCATCACCTCTTCCATCTCCATGACAACATCATCATCAAAACTAAGTTGCATGACTGATGGTACTGCAATAGAGACCTTTTTAACGAGGCTCCTTTAAACAAAAACCCCTTTCGATTACCTCTCATACAAACACTTTGCCATATTTCATGACGTATATCAAATTTCTTAGCAACTAGATGCTCAAACTGGTTGTTCTCATACCTCCATTGCTAAAGGAAATATTCAGTTGCACCGTGGCAGTAAGGGTTGATTTATGAATTTCATTACCAATGAGAAGGAAAAAAAACTAGCCTCATAAAATGTCCACAATCACATTTAGCACTAGTTTGCAGATGCAAAACCTCGTCAGTCGTTGTTTGTAACAGTGTCTGCAATATGAGACTACATTATGGTTTGTACTTTAGCCGCTCCTGACAACAGCCAGAAACTGGCAGATCTAGGCTCTGCTGTAATTATTATACATGACAAATATAGAGCCTGTGCCGGCAGACTTTGACCCCGTTCTCACTCACTTTGAAAGTGGTCTTAGTTAGACCGCTCCAGAGGAATGGGTCTTGAGGAACGGTTTGCGAGGGTTCACACTCCGAGCAGTTTTTTATGGCTCAAACCACTCCACGAGTCAAAGTGGTCTTGTTGCTATGGCAGGTCAGGTCAGCGGCTAATTTTTTTCGCGCGTGGAATACTAAGCGTATGTACCGTACTACATGTTTCGCGTGGAACGTCACTAGCTCACTTCCGTTCAAAGTACGCTTCCGTTCACACTCGCACGTTAGAGCGCTCCAAACCGCTCTTAATAAGACCCGTTCCTCAAGACCACCTCCGAGGTGGTCTTCTGGAGCGGTCCAGAAGTCCACTTCCTGGACCACTTTGACCGTTCTCACTCACCTAAGAACCGCTCCTGAGGAACGGGTCTTAGTTAGACCGCTCCAACGAAGTGAATGAGAACAGGGTCTAATTCAGCACTATCTTCAAGATATCTTCAAGAACCTAACTTCATAAACCTCAAATTCTTACTTCTGAAAGGCAATTTAGAATGGAAATTTTAGGCCTACCGTATATGTTCTCATATTGTTCAATTTTAAGCTAGCTGCTGCAAAGAAAAACTGAAATATTTGATTTAGATATGCCATGAAGTTTATATTCCCAATAGAAATCGACTGAAAAAGAAAACAATGAAACACTTCAACTGAAAAATAAAACTCTGTATTTGTTGTATCAGAAAATTGCTATTTCTTATAATCCATTAAGAATAAGATATTCAATGATTTTCGCTGGAGCGAACCAACTATTACACCCTCTCATTCTAGCTCAGGTTTGTTTTTCTTCATTTGAAATATCAGCCATTACAACCGATTCAACACATTTGCTAAATTAACCAAAATTGCACCGTAACTCCCCACAACTTGCACATATAATAGTACATGAAAATCTCCCGGGATATGTTGAGGTTGAATTTACCAACAGAAACATAGTCACAATTCCCAAGTTGATAGAATTGCAATTGTAACAGTCTTTTCAATTTTATCTACAGAAAAAAGTGCAAATGTAAAAGAGAAAATCTTTAACTTAATTAGAAATATATAGCATCACAAATGCCAGGACGGCGAGAATAAGCGTGGTAAAAAGTGCACATTTCTTTTCATTTAATCTTTTAAATGCTCCCATGAAGTGCAAATGAAATGAAGGTCTCTTTTTTTAATGTACTTAAAGATAAAGTCGAGTTCTGGTCATGCAATTGGATTGTGAAAGAAAAGGTGTGGAATCGATCAGAAAAAAGTTGAGCATGTAGCATATAAGTATTGGTGTGTACTGCAAGGTTCTGGAATCATCAAAATGATAAGAAATTTGGCCCAGTCTTGGTAAAAGTAACAAGCACTGTACACAGAAAGATGTATATGGGACTACACAAACATGTGTATAAAAATCGGGCCTCATTTTTAAGCTGTTACTTGTCATATTTAGAATATGAAGGGCCATGCTTTTCTGGGAACATTTTTTCTCTGATGTTCTTCCATCAGATAACGATAACGCTCACAAATTATTTTCCACCTCTCCCCAGAACTCCACCTTCCCTTTAAACCTTCAATTCTTGAGTACTGGTACCGGAAGGGCATTAATTCCTTTCGTATGAAGATACTTACACTTTGGAGTAGATCACTTTGAGCTCCTTTGTGTGTTATAATAATGACATAGTCCATTCCTTTTGTAAAAAATATATACGACTTATCTTCTTAAGTGGGTAAATAATTATTACTCAACAAGGAGTTAAAACACTTAATGAATAAAAGGGCACAAAAACATCAAAGTCTAATTGTTTTCTTCTCATTCTCAGCGGACACCTTCATATGCGGTGTGATTTACGACAAACGCATAAACCAGATATTACATAACTTTAAGTACTTCTTAGAATAGAGAGTACAGCGCCCTATCTTAGAAGATATATATATATATATATATATATATATATATACATATATAATTGGGATATTGTCTGTTGATAGTCAGAAGGGCGTTGACCCTGTGTAAAGTTATATGGGTTAATGTCCTTCTGGCTGTGAGGGTTGTATGTATGTCATAAGATATTATGGAACTGTACAATATCAAACATGGCCTCCACAGATGCAGAGACATACTTTTTGAAAGATAAATCATGTATAATCAAGGCCCATACAAACACATTCATGTATAAATATACAAACAACCAAGAAAATATCATCTGTTTCGCAGAACCAAAGGGATGTAACTCTACATGTACATGGTCTACTTCTTTCCTCATTAAAACATTATTTTGCTACCACTTTATCTTCTCTTCCTTTATCTTTTTGTTCTATCAGGATAATTTAGTGTAGTTATATTTATTTACATTTTACTTCCTCTACATACATTATTTTGTATCTAATATCTGTGGTATCATTCATATGTGGTTCATATCGAAAATCATGTACTTCTCTTATTACCCAGCCCCAGGGCTTAATACTGGCAGAGGTATGCACTTGGACCCTAAATTTAAGTCCGCACTCCCTATCATTATCATTATCATCAATGTCATCATCATTGTCTTTAGTAATAATATATATATGATTATCATGATGATATTCATTGTTATTACCTATACAGTCATACTTATCAATATATCAATATGATTAAAGAGCAGCAATTCTTCTTTATTCTTTGCATTCTGTCCTTGTGGATTTTACATCCACCCACACGCATTACTCATTTCTTACTTGATCATCAAACAAAGGAAGGATCTGCTTTAGACATTAACAATGCAACTTTGAATGCTGATGAGAAAGCGCTTGGATTTACACCTCAGGCTTTCCAAGCAGATCATTACTGCCTCTAGGTTACCTCCGTGCGGACAACGGCTGGCGCCATCCCCATCCCCGCAGCCAGCCCGCGACCCAGTAGACATTGCCGTTATGGAGCGCTCTGTCAACGACCATCATGGCCAACGAATTAAACAACTTAAAGGGGATGGTCATGCCCCAGAAAACAAGCTTAACTGGCAATGATCTAAGGGAATGGTGGTGTTGATGATGTAAACAAGCAGTCGTGAGCTGAACTCTGTAGTTTTCAAGGAAAATCTCGGTTTAAAGTTCTTTGCGTTCTCACTGCCAGCCATGTGCAACATTCATAGACAGGTCTGCTCATACAACACACACTTTCCTTCATGCCTTGAAGGTCCCTGCATTACAGTATTTCTAAGACATGGGGACATTGCAAGTACACTTGATTTTAATATATTACAGAGTAAGATGAAACATGCTTCACTTGGCAGTAGGGACATGCCCTCAAACATTCTGTGTACTCAGACTGTGTATTCAACTGTCCTTTAACCGATGCCTAAGCGCATCTCAGGGTACGGCAATCATCACAGTCTGTGGTAAGGATGTGAGCATGATTCCGAAGGTGATGAGTCAATGGGAACATCTTCATTCTAACAGGTTTAGTTAGGTTATTAATGTTACAGATAATTCTAACTACAATCATTCCCAGATCATTCCCTTTATATTTATGGATATGTCATTTCATTTATATTTATCGATATGTAAAAACTGTAGGGGTTAACAAGTCCATCTCACCAGTTTATACTAATCACAAGAATTTATCTTTAAAAATAAAATATTTTATTTTGTTAGTACAGGTGAAGAAAAATACATACCTGGTACACACTGTAGCAACACAATCTTCAAAGTCTGTTGGTACGTAGCCTAATATGGCTATTTTTTATTTTCAAATTTCTACAAACAACACTGGATATCTTTGAATCTCCTGTACCTTACGCATCAAACTTACACATAATTACCAACACACCGAGTTAGATTTGAATCATTGGAAACTCTACATACTTTCTGAAACAATGGTCATCTCAGAAGACCTGTAACTAGATCAAAGAAGGTACAGTCAAACCTGCTTTAGCCTTAGCGACCACCTGTATAGAAAGACCACAATTTTTCATTTCCCTTGAGAAGGGTTTCTCATTTTTACTGCGTCATATACATGTATGTCAGACAGCTGGTATGCACCCTTGTCCCGGCCATCGCCAATCAGTTATCGACGCAGTAATCGCCAAAACGACAACCCTTGGCGATAAAAAAATTGGCGGCTTACTTCAGTCTGCCAATTCGCATTGGAGGAAGATGTCTGAACTCTAGAGGTAGACTGTTACAGGTAAATTTTCCTTGTGGATGTGACAAAAGAACTCTAAAATCATTATAACAATCATCCTGATGAATCTCTCTTCATAATTCACTGTATGTAGTTTATAGATTCCTCACCTAGCGTGTGAACTGGGTGACAAAAGTGCACAAAGCCATCATTAAGCGCTCATTCTAGGTCTTGGACAGTGGTCTTCAGGGTACCATATGATCCACTTTCAGAATGACTCTTAAGTGAGAAGCTCATCAGCTTTGCGCATGCCCATCTTCATTGGCCTACATACATGGTAGAGTCTTTGAGAGTGGTTCGAGGTGTCTTATCTGCTCAATATTTATGGGCGCAACGTAAAACATTCAGAAGGCCAACACTGATTTAATGATCAAAAAGATATATGCCTTGTCCTCAGTGACAGGGTGGCTCATAAAAAAAAAAACAGAGAGCTTGATTTTTTCCCTGATACTTTGAAAGGGGGAATTTTGATGTCCTTTTCCCTATACTGCCTTCAAATGTTGGTGTTGATGAATACCTTGACTAGATACACATTGCAGAGCTTGAATTGTCAATTATCTGAGGAAATTGTAAAATTTAGATTCACGGATTTTGTACTGGTACAATGAAGAACTCGATCTATTGAGCACTTTCATTGAAGATGACATTAATTTTGAGATGTGTCAATGATTGGAATAATCTTCCTTTCTTCTTTCTCAAAGGAAAAGGAATAGAATGTTAAATATATACTTTGTTCACCTTTATATACAATCCCACACGTGCAAACAAAATCTTGCTTGCTTCTTGTAATAATAATAAATATTTGCTTATATAGCGCCTAACACTTACTTTATCAGAAGTCTCTAAGCGCTCTACAATAATGCAGCATAATTAGGCTTTAGCAGTGCAGCTGTCATCTGCGTTCAAGGAATAAATTCCTACCAGGTCCCCATTTACTTCACCTGGGTGGAGTGTGGCAAATGTAGATCAATGTCTTGCCAAAGGACATTAGCCCCGAACTCGAAACCTTGTGATCGATAGTCTTATCCACTGTGTAGTACATGTACTTGAGCCTAAAAGCAACAAAAAAAAAACTTCTATTTTCCTCTGTACAGTATTTATGGATTGATTCCCAAGAATGATATTTGTGAAAGGGTTAGTTTTTTTTTTTCCTTTGACATGGTCTGTACCACCCAAGCATGAACATACACAAAGACCAAGCAGAACTATCGACCCCCATCCTCTTGAAATATTAAGAGGATATTTTTGACACCAGGGCAAAAAATTACTGACACCTCTGGCGCGAGGGCCTGATGTAACGCTGCCAAATACCTCCCATAAGGCCTTGCCCTAGCTTGCTACCAGGTGCAACTGTGATTTTGTGCTAGTCTCCCTCAAGGGTTCCGAGCCTTAATTATTCAGCGGTCCATTTCCCTTTAATTGTACACTTAGTAGGTGATTATGGAAGCCCCTTTCAAAAAGAAAATTGCCAACTATTCTTCAATCATTTTTTTTTTGTCTCTTCCGCTAGTGACATCAGCATTTGTTTTTTCCTTGTTAGGCTTTTTAGTCCAGAAGAGAATAACTTTTTTCATGCAATACTGCAGTTAATTATGCGCAAATATTACAACAGTCACTTAACAGAAGATGAATAAATTCATATAAATGGCTTTTTTTTAACAACAAAATTTCTACTCCTACTGTAGTTTTGAAACTCGTTGATAACTAAAAATCCCAAAATATTAAAACTAACCCTTTAAAAATAGAGTTTACAACAACTATAATAATAATAATAACACTTATTAATCTGGATTTATACAAATTAATGTCTCTAATCACTTTACAGATATTATTACAGATACTATAATTGTAACCAGTAAAATATATATATATATATATATATATATGTGAGAGCGGTGAGTGGTTTAGCTCTCAAAAGCTCCAAAAGTACTCTGGTAAATTGAGAAGGAGCTCTCGTAAAAAAAACAAACAATGAAATACTTAAATATCACTGTAAGAAAAATCACATTTAAACAACACCAAATCCTAAAGGACCCCCCATCAAAGAAAAGTAAACTGCAACTGTACCAACAGCAAAATTGTTTCCTCAAAGTTACAAATTGAGCTACCGGTATCTGTCATTGTAGCATGGCATAAGGGCTGCGACATTGTACATTGTCCCTATGAAGTATGAGGGCATTGTCAGCTAATCACTACATTGACGTTGATTTAATCATTACAATGCACCAATTACTGGAGCACAAAATGAAACTACATTAACAGCCAATTTTCATGCCCCAAATATTTCATAAACATTTGGGCTGGCTTGTTAGCAAATTATCTCTGCTACGCTCTGAATCTTCTGCTCTTCAGGAAGGATAGGGCCCAAATGTGACGTTACGTTCGTATTCTTTTCAAGGATTCTCTTTAGAAAGTACTAATCCATTCACAGAGTTTCATCATATTCCGAAAGCTAAGCTTTTGAAACGATTGAAAAGCAGCGTTATCCAGGCGATTAGAACATGATTATTTCGAGAAACAGAAAAATGGCAATTAATTTCAAGGCAATTTAATTTCCTTCCTCTAATTGTACGATGATTTTGTTATGATAGCTAGGACAAAGAAAAGAATCCTTCATGATCTATATCTTCATTTCATGAAAGGGATGGATGATCTCTGTACATTATACGAGGTATTCGTTTTCCATCATTGGCAACTGCAAACGACATCGTTCCAAATTCCTCTTCCAATGCTTGAATGGCAGGAGTAGGCCTATTTTGTTATTAGCATGAACCCGAGTTATAATGAAAGATTTTATCGAAATCGGGCTTAAAAAGACATGAAATCAGAAACGAATATTTCAGTTTTGTGGTCTGATGTACACACCATGCTGGGAAAAGTCAATTCTGTTCACTGCCAAAAAAAAGAACACAAACAAGTTGTTCGTTAAATATAGGAAGAGATCAAGGGGCAAGGAAGAACCCCCCTCCCCATCCACAAATGCAATTTGGCATACACTGGTTCCCCCCCCCCCTACAAACAGCAATTTTAGACCAGTCCTGAAAGGGCATCTTTTAGTTTTGGCTTTGTCAGAGATTTTCCAGACTTGTGCCACCCCCAACCCATGAGAGAATCCTGGATATGCCACAGATAGGCCTACATGTTGGTTAACCCTGTAATTCCTAAGATGCTTTAATATTTTTAGTATTTCCTCCCATCACACCATCTGTTGGGAGCCAGAAGGGCATTGGTTCTGTACTTAGGGTTAGGGAGTTACACGTAATGCCCTTGTGGCCCTCAGCGGTTGGCAGAGGATATCATCCAGAGTTTATGAATTGGGTTCGTGCCTTCAGTCATCACATTCCTGACATCCTTGTTGTTTATTTCCACCAAGAAAGTCCCTGACCAGGCCCCTCTCACATCACGTCAAAAATATCCTAGTAATCATTCCTCCACACAATTCCTCGACACTTAAAGTCTGGGACAGTTGAGCCGGTATAATTTTTCACATTAACTGAATTCCTAACTTTAACCCTCGACCAAACACTATGCCTAACCTTAACCCTACCCCTAACCCTACCCAACTATAACCCTAACCATAACCATAAACCTAACCCAATCCCCAAGCCCAACCTAAAACCCAATTACAACCCTAACACTGTTTGAGGAAATAAAGCCCAGACCAAAATGTTGCTGGAGGAATGGTAGACCCTTCCACAATCCGTTCTAGAATTTTCTTGTCATGTGTGAACTGAACCCATCAACAATATTTTTGTAAATATAATCTAAATGAGTCATCAAATATGCTGGAGCTAGTTTAATATTCACAGGAAATACTAAAATACTTTTAATAGTGATTATACAATGCAAATGTAATTATCCAAGTGTGTGCATATGTAGGCCCGCCAACTCAGCTTTTTCACCATTCTCTACAGCACAGGGAATTTGAAATCTCCCTTAGTTAATTGACAAATTTTGAATTTCTTTATTTCGATTTAGACATTATGCTTTCAGAATGAGAACATACAGTGCAATATATTATTCACCATGTATAACTTTGAAACACCGTTCACATTAAGTTATGAAGATGTTTGATATCAATTTCATCCTTAAGGCTTACAACATAAAGCTATCATTCAATGCTTACACAATCCTTACCAAATTCCAATAGCAAGTATTCCATTTAAGGACAATATAACCCTATTCCCCTTGAAAAGAACCCACATCTGTTAACCTGCTAAAAAGCGTTTTGATTAGTTTGTCCTTTCCGAAATAGCCATGCAGATCATGGGGTGACGGAGAATATATGACGGAGAATATATGGTGGAGAGGGTGGAAACATATGATGCGATGCGCATCCGGTCAAGACAATACACGGGTCAGTAGTGGTCATTTCGCCATCTGTATTGAGGTCTCCGCCATCAGCTGGCCATGCTAGAGCAAACTTTCATCACTTCTCGGCTTGGAGAATGTCTTTATGCATAAACAGCTTAAAGGGTGTTGAGTAACATTATGAGATTTGCCAGGAGATTGATCCATGAAATCCTACCAACAGTTTTGATTATATACCAAGAGCAGAAGGACTAATAAATAAGACAATAGGCCTATATAAAAAATTCCATTCGTGTTTGATGCCTTGAGCATTTCTGTAGGTAGAGCCAAAAGAGCATTAAAGATAAAGACCAGTTCTGGTCATGCGATTGCATTGTGAAAGAAACGTTGTGGAATCGATCAGAAAAGGTTGATCATCTAGCATATAAGTATTGGTGTGTACTGCAAGGTTCTGGAATCATCAAAATGATAAGAAATTTGGCCCAGTCTTGGAAAAGTTACAAGCACTGTACACAGAAAGATGTATATGGGACTACGCGACCACGTGCGTGATATCTATTTGGTCCCAATAGATATAATAATTTACCAAATATATCAATTAGTAGGCGGTTCCCGGCAAAATTTGTATCATCACGTATTAGTCAAAACATATTCTTGCACATGATTGGTAATGAGAGCTTCCGTTTCATTTTTTGAGAGAGGAGCGTTTCCAAAGCTGGTCTTTACCTTTAACACAATATATTAAAGCCTTTCTGGCACTGAAAATACAGAATGTTGTTGTGGTTGTTAATAAATTGTCAATTTAAAAGTTGATATCTATTATTTGGAAATGTTTCAGTTTTATAAGCTCATCAATAGTAGCCTACAAGTATATTATAATGCAAAGAGAATCAAGAGACCAATAACTATCAAATGTGTAAAATATTGTAGATGCTTTACACTTTCGTCTGTTTGAAGCCAGAAAGGTGTTAAAATGATATGAGTTAAGGACCTTCTGGCTCCAAACAGACGGCCTAATGTTCCCTGACTACTCTGGGACTCATTAAACTTTGCCTTCAAATCAGAAAACAGAGATAGAGTTATTAGAGAAACTAATGAAAGTGGCCCTGAATAAACTTGGTAATAATTATCCTGGATATTAAAAACACTGTTGAAACACTCTTATTCAATTACCTCAAGTGCTCCTCTTTCATCAAACAAAGCGATATTGTTGCATGATGAAGTGAGGTTCCATTTTGAAGCGCTTGAGTACCTCATCCCTTATTCATCCCTAATGATTGTCCTTTCGACAGCGGTTCTCTTCACTTCATAAATCATGCTGTACAATCACATTCCCTTCCCTGCTCTCGCTGCCATCTTTCTCTTCTATCACTCCTTCTCTAACCTCGTTCCTTTACCCTCCTATCTTTGAATAGTCGGAGATAACACAAAAACAGCCGCGGTATCGGTTACACATAATTGCAGCGACATTTACGGAGATAGGGGATGTGGGCCAGCGCAACGAACCCCAAAGATTCCCCAACCCGTGTAATACCAGAAGCCGAATATATCCGGTGCGCCGGTGGCAACACGTATCGGGTTGCGTCAACGTTCAACAATGTGTCTTTACCCACAATCTAGCGTTTTAATGGATGAAGGGACAGAGTCAAAGGGAGTTGCGACACAGGTGATTCCTTCCGATTCTTTATCGGCACCCAAAGACGTCGCCCTCAGTGTCGAACGTCTAGATGTATACCCAGGCGCAGAGTGGTTCATTGATTTTGACCAAAGCGACGTCTTTAGACGGACCTGCGAGTCGCGTAATGACTGCCGTGCCACAGGTCCCGATATTGGTAACGCGTTAAAGATATTCATTACACACTCTGATCTTTCAATTATTTGTGATTCAGTACTGTTTTCTCTTTCAAAGATACCTTCCCGGGTACTCTTTCCCCCAAGCATAGCTTTCCTCGCTATCTGCACACTTTCTTTAATACAGCCCTCGAAAGTTTTCCTCGACGAGCGAACCCTGGAAGTGTGCATTGAACATTTTGTAAAAGACTCATCACAGTATCTACTAACTAGTATCTCCCCTCTTTTCTCTTCTTCAAATTACATCCGTTAGAGGCAAGTGTCTCAAACTTTAACATGTTTACCAGTACCTATAGACGATTTCGTTTGTGCATATCATTGCATGAACAAGACAAATCATACATTACTGAGAAAATATATAATGATCCATTTCCATGAAATATGCTATTTAGGATAAACTAATGGTTTACATTAGATGATGTACTTTACTCTTCTGATTGAAAAAAAAACAGATCAATTATATCTGTCCTTTCTAGAATAAAGATAAGTTGATAAGGCCTTGATTCTGCCTATCGCTTTAAGAGGGTACTGAAGAAGAAAAAAATGTCAATATCTTTAAATCATCTAATGAGAGCCATACTTTTTACACAGAGTTAATGCCCTCCTAGCTAGCAGACAAAACAAAAGAAATATGGCTATTTGCTGATATTTATCATCATCATTCAAGTTGCCCCCAAAACCTGGAACTCCTTACCCCCTGTACTAAAGAATTGCCATACAGTTTTCAAGAGGTGTCTGAAAACACATCTGCTCTAATTTGTAGTAATATTCCTCTCTGTTGGTTATTAATGTAAGCTTCGTAGGATAATGTTCTCTCTTTTTGTTTGTTTGTAAGTATTTCTTGTTAATGCGTTTTGTATCTAATGAAAAGGCGCTTTATAAATGTAATGTATTTATTATTTATATTTAAACAGTCTGCTCTTTGCGTTGCATTCTGCCTACCGGTACTGAAGGAGGAAACATAATCCAATGAGAGGCTGATGTATCAGTGAGTTTTGTTGGCTTTGACGAATAAGTTACAAATGGGCATTCAAGCATTCACATCTATCGACACATAAATTCCATTTACAGTAATCTCTCATGGTTGGGATAATACAACATAGGGTGCGTTCAATCGACACTTTTTCACCCTAGAATCACGGTTTTCAAAGACGTTTAGTTTAAAACACGGTTGCGTTCAAGCGATTTTTCGTCGGTCGTAAAAATAAACGTGTTTAAAAAAACAAACATGAAACGCTGAAAGAGATGCGTTTTGTATCATGATTCTGCAGAATCACGGTCGCTAAAATTCGCTTGAACGAACGGAGATCTCAATCATGATTCTATGACGTCATTATCTATTATATATATTATCGCTACCTATTTCTATTCTTCCTGGGTGGGCTTAAAAGAGAGAGAATCAGCGTTGATGGAAAATCGCTGAAAATCGCTTGAACGATCTCCCGCAGTAACCGTGTTTTGTATCGGCGTTTTGAATTGTGATTCATGTTTGTGATTCTAGCTTCGAAAAATCGCTTGAACGCACCCTTATTTCAGTCCATTTTGGAAACATTTTAATGGCGACATCTCAATGAATGTACTTCCTTGCCTTGTTCACAAATTTCCCTGTTGAAGGTTCAATGAAACTACAAATGTAAACATGATACCAAATTTGCATTCCCGGTAAAGGAAGTTTATCTATAACTTTGCAATGAAAGAATTATGACTAAATTATCATTTGGAATAATGAGTCATGTGTTTGTCAGAAGAGGCATTTGGAATAGTACTTTAATGATGTATGTAAGCTGTAGAGCTATACAGTGTGTGTTGCTTCAAGTGATTCAGGTGATTTCAATGAAAACCATGAATGTGGGAAGGGGGGGTGTGGTGATCAATATGAAGGGCACTACTCCAAGTGATTCAGACAACGTTTATTAAAACCATCAATATGCACTTCTATTTTTCATATCCCATCACCACTACAGTGTGTGTTGCTTCAAGGGATTCAGGCAATGTCAATGAAAACCATTAATGTAGGAGGGTCGGGGGCGGTTGTCATTGCATGTGAAGGGTACAATTCCAAATGATTCAGACAATGTTTATTAAAACCATCAATGGGCACTTTTATTTTTCCTATCCCATCACCACTTTTTAGAATAAATGGTATAGGGATGGGGTAGTGGTATGGTGATCACAATTGAAGGGCACAGTTCCAAATGATTCAGACAATGTTCATGAAAATCCTCCATGTGCACCTCCATTTTCCTCCCTTGGCAATAGATCATTTCCTGAGAGCAAGAAGGGTATTAACTCATATACTTTTACATACAGCACATGCCCTTTTGGCCCTTGGCGGACAACTTCTGAAATGAATAGTTCAACAGATTCAGACAGTGGTCCTGAAAGCCTATAATGGGTGCCTCTCATCTACTACTCTCCCATCCTATCTTCAATAGATCGGGACCGACTTGTCACATAACTCTCTCAATCGTTTCGGTTCTCCATTCCCCTCGTGCATCGATCTCGGCAGGTCCGCCAGAACCTGGCCAAATCTATCCCGACAGCGAGAATGATCTCACGGCTCATTTCGCCCGTCCGACTCCCTCTCCTCCTCCTCCTCCCCTGCTAAAGAAAAGTAAGAGGACATTGAGTAGGAATTGGGCCTCCTTGCCACCACTCAGGCTTCAGCTCCTGTCGCGGTGAAATATTGGTCTCATTTGCAGGGGTTAAGTAGGCCCTGGTTAAGACGTAATGTATGCTGTCCCCGAGAAGAGAGAGAGAGGAGAATAGGGTAGCGCCGTGGCTATGTTCATTGAGACCGTTATAGGGCCCTGCTGTAGTTTACGGAATCGTAAATCATCAATTACAGCGACAATCACGGCTGTCACATTATGTACAACATTGTAGGAAGTAGAGGAATATACTGCCCATAATGCCTTGTCACATGCCATCCATTTCCCTATATCGTAGAATGAAGACGACAGAGAGAATGGGGTTCAAATGCAATTCTTTACCCCTAGCAGAATATATAAGTAATGTTTTTTGTCTTCAAATAAGTACAAAGTTCTATTCAAGGTCATGGATTTTTTTTTTCTTGGTGCATCTTCTTGGTCTAAGACCAAAATCAAAAATCAACTTTCTTCAATTAACTTTAAACTTTACTTTAAAATAAATTAAAGAGAACGTGATTTGCGTCTGGGCTATTTGTCTGCCTTAACAAATAAGATTTGTGTTCCCCCTTTAGATACTCCTCTCCTTTGTGAATTACCTTTTACTTTTTTTATTTTGTTAGATTGTTCCCTTTGCCCAGATATCACAAAAGTTTGAAGATGAACCTTTTGACTGAAGAAGTAGGCCTGCTTATTACTCTTTGTTATCTGTTTAAAAAATCATAAATATATCTGTTATGTTATTGCATTATTGACAAACCTGTCAAGTCATATCTACGATCTGCTAGACATTCGTTCATCTCTCTCAGTATTCCATTATAGTACACATTTTTACTGGCACCCTTCCATTTTCAAACCTAAGCAAATGTCTGTATTATCAATTACATATGATATGCATAAGTACAGGTGAATTTTTTTAATGGCATTCAACATTAAAGTCCCTGATAATTATGGACACAATATAGTGTATACATAAGGGTCACAATAACCTTCAGAAATTCACAATGACCCCAAGTATTCCAGTATAGCCTTGCTTTCAAGCAGAATTATTTTTGTATCCCCTCATTAACAGTCCACATTAGATCAAACATTAGATCAACCAAACGAGTATGGTTGTGTATTAAAAGACTGTATAGACCACACTCTAAAATGAAAGCGAAAGACGAGAAGGGAATAAGTAACAAACTCCAGACTTCCCTTTTTTCAAGTTTATTGCTAAGGGAAATTTCTTTCTGTCTGAAGGTAGAAATGAATGCACTCTGCCAAAACCCATGTAACAACTGGACTACAAGGAATCGTCTCCTCAGAGTCAGAGGGCGATCGACCCACCCACCGTTATAACATTCAACAGAGTTAACATCTTTCTGGCTTTCAACAGATGATATGTCAGGCAATTTAAGGTCTCGGGTAAGGGGGCAGCAATTCACAAGGCACCTATAAAATTAGAGTGATGTTCCTTCTTGTGTATGGGAGGGAAAACAGGGTTTTCCTTAACCTAACAAAACTTGTCTGAATCATGCAATATTTTAAATACATTTAATCATACTATCATGAGATAACTCAGGCTGGAATCTTACGAAAACAGTGTACAGTATGCGCATTTTTAAATTGTGTTCTTAAAGGTTAATATGAGATCAAGTGATACAAAAGATGCTTTTTCTTATCCTCTGGACATTTACTTGTTCTGATATCATCCAAGCCTACAGTAATCAATACATCCTAACCTACTTATTGATGTGCCTACTCACTCATTACACCCTCTAACTGCATGGCAGTGCATCTTTTATTGGATCGATAATTATTCTTGACTGGTCAAACACAGAGGTCAAAGGTCAGCATCAATTACAAGTGTAGCAAGAAGTCTGGTTGTGATGTGACAAAATATTGATGGAAATTGATCCTGTTGTCAGTATTTGGAAATGTTTGTTACTAAAATAGAGATTAATTGCTAGTAGCTCGACACCTACAAAGAATCACTGAGGGAAAGAATTAGGAGTAAAGAGGACTACATTCTAGAGATGCAGGTTTCATAGATATTACATAACTTCAAATGCATCATGGTTCCTATCTCTGCTCCAAGAGAGCGATTTTGAATTCATAGCAATCTTAATGAATGTGTCAAGAGGGTGTACACCATAAAGAATATTTCACCACACCCTTTACCCAAAGGAGAATGATTATTTCATTCTGCTTCCAAAAAAAAGGACTTTTGTAATTGGAGGACGGTGGAAGAAAACTGGAAGGTTATAGGGGAAATGATAAAATACATCTCAATTAAGTACGATTCATTGCATCCTGGCCATCAATTATATCATCATTACATTTCCTTCTCTAAACAACAAATTTAATGATGTCATCCATTCTCTAATTACCACATCCAATCTTCTACTACTCCAAATATACCACCAAGACCATTGCCATCCAATATCCTCCTCCTCCATCTCCTCCTCCTCCTCTACCCCTCTACCCCTCTTTTTCCTTCCTTCCTCCCTCCCTCCTCTTCCACCTTCATCTCCTTCTCCTCATCCTTCCCTTTTTTTCCTCCCTCCTCCTCCTCCTCCTCCCTCCTCCTCAAAACCATATCCTCCAACCACCCCTTCCCAACATTACATGACCCCAACAACAGAAACGACCCCATCAACATCACCACCCACTTCCTCTCATTTCTTCCCTCACCTTCCCGACCCCATCACAGCCCAATGCTTCACCCCACTCCCGCCCCGTGCCACGTGCGATGAACGCCCGGAGAGGCGTCGATTAGCAGAGGTGCCAGAAATTGAATTTGGATTGGGCACCCCGGTGTTAATAGGTTTAGTCATAGTTGCAGTAATCAAATAATGAAATTTGCGCAACCGGCACTTCGGTGGTGCTTGTCGTCGTCGTCATACAATAACTGCCACAACAGTGTCCAATCTTGGTGCTACGTGACAGTCCTTCAGAATGGAAAATGGAAAATCGCTTGTAAAGGCTTGAGTGTATGCGTACAAAGCTTGCCACAGGCATACTTTGACAAGACCGGGACAAAAAATCCATCTACATGCAGTAAGGTGGAGTGTAGAAAATCATAAGTTTTTCCCGACATTGCTTTTTTCCGAATAGAATATTTGATGAGGATAATGAGTTGTAGACCTTCATGTAACGTTCACATAGAAATGGTTTTAAAACAAGATGTGGACCAGGTGATGCTCAGTGAAAGTCTTTATCATTTTTCCACTATCTTACAGAATATTCAACCACATACAACCCTCTTCTGTAATATTTGAGGCTCTTTTCTATAGGCTGCAATAGGGACGACAGAGATAAGGACAACAAGTATCGATGAAGACATAATGACTTTCAACAAATACATTATATCAAAACAGATCAAATGATCAATGTAACCTTACGTTGAAGTTCTCTTTAGCATTTCTAAGAAAATATGGCAAAACAAGGAAACAATATTTATGATGACTTCATGCCTCAAGTATAACATTAGCTTTCTATATATATATATATACATTATGTGGAGCATATAGATTATACAGACACCAAAGACATCTTGTACTGCTCACGATTCATTTTCATATTTCTTAAGAAATCCTCAAGATCTAATCAAATCAATGGAGGTCATTCAAAAGGGGCATTTGCACTGCAAGCAAAAACCCTTAATTTTTCCTCACATTCCACAGTTTTGTTGAAAATTGCTAGGCAACTAACTACCAATAAACAGGACAAACAAATTGAATCGAAAAATTACGAATTGAAAAATCCACCTCTGGAGAGCGTTTTCTTAAAACTCCGGCCAAATTTCTGATGTTTTTTGTGGTGTAAATGCGTGCTCTCAAAACACCAGTGAAATGTTCAGGTTTTTGCTCATGTGAGTCTCTGTACTTCCGCGATATCGCATACAGAGCTGCAACAAGTTATGCCTGCACATTACTCATAAAAAAACCTGAAATGTTTCGATGGCAAGCAAATATCAATAGGTTTTTCCAGTAGTGTAAATGGTAGTTCAGAAAAATGAAGGTGTTTTCAAATTGTTCGTTTGGGTTTATTTTGGAGTGTAAATGGGCCATATATAAGCAGTTGAACAAGAGACACAAACATTTATGTTTTCTATACTTGGTCACTTTTAAAGAGCCTTGGGATATCCTCATCATAATCTAGCAGCAATCTAGACCTTGTTCCTCATTAGCCAGACATCAAGGCAGACAAAAAGTTACTTTAATATTAATCACCTAAACAGTTTACTGCAAATTATTATTATTATTATTACTTAAAGGTAAAGAACAGTTTTGGAAACACCCCCCTCTCAAAAAATGAAATGGAAGCTTTTATTACCAATCATGTGAAAGAATATGTTTTGACTAATAGGTGATGATACAAATTTTGCAGGGAAACCGCTTACTAATTGATATATTTGGTAAATTATCATATCGATCCAGCCTGGATAGATATCGCGTAGTCCCATATACATCTTTCTGTGTACAGTGCTTGTAACTTTACCAAGACTGGGCCAAATTTCAGTCTTATCATTTTGATGATTCTAGAACCTTGCAGTACACACCAATACTTATATGCTAGATGCTCAACCTTTTCTGATCAATTCCACAATGTTTCTTTCACAATGCAATCGCATGACCAGAACTGGTCTATACCTTTAAATCCAGCTAACCTCTTGCTAATTGTTGAAGACAGCCATTACATTGTTATGTTGAGGAACTTTAAGCAAATGAGAAATCAAAAAATTCATGAAAGTTTTGTGCATGTGAAAGTTACTTTCATAGTATATTCTGAAGCATAACTATCTTTATATGTCATCTGTTTGGAGCCAGAAGGCATCAACTCAGATCCTTGAACACAAAGCTAACGCCCTTCTGACCCTGAACAGATGATCTAGTTGCGGACTCGGTTCACATATTTGCTAAGAACGAAGAAGAAAACAGACTGAAATGACTTTTAAGAAATCAAGTTGAGGGCGTTTTTTAAATTCCATTGTTCATTTCATAGAAATCATGTTTTGATTACGTAACACGTCATTGCCAGTTTCAAACATTTCATTCAGTGACGCATAAGGCTATTATTAAAATAGCCTTAGATTCTTAGAAAGTCTTTGCGATCTATTAAACATGAATTTAGCCTTGGAGTGATGAAAGGCTAGTTTCTGATCTCATTAATCAAAAGGCATTTGACAAAGGCATGAGGAGGATTGGTAAGATTGTTCCTCTGTGAAAACTCAAGAAAATGATCAAAGCATAATGAATTATTATAGCTGAAGGACGTCAGAAACTGTGATCTAAAAGGCTAGTCACACATCATCAATAATGATAATTAATTTCTTCTTCACATTCTGTCATTTTGTATCAAAAAGCGTTATTTTGTGTTTAGCGCTCCTAAATGATCAATTAAATTATTATTATTATTGTTATTACCGGTAATGTTTTGTTCCTCTCTACATTTTCAGTCAAACTTTGCAGACAGTGGTGTTGCTTTGCCGGTAACAGCCCTTGTTGCAACGGAAAGAGCATGAGAGCTTCGTCTCCGTAATCAAACGCAGCCATCGACAGGCGCAAGGCCAGATTAGCATGCAGACAACTTATAGGAGTGGGCAATGCTTGGCGGGCGGAGAGGACTGGGGGAGGAACTACAAGACAGACCAGGGAGAAACATCTTGTTGCAGAGCTGATAGGAGATTCGGTCGGCGATAATCAGGGGAAAGGAAAAAATGAGCGATTACAGCCATGATCTGTCTGTTGCAAAGACGCAGTGTTGATTTGCGTGACTGTATGTATTGTAGCCTTGCTATCTCCTCTCCACTGAAAGAAATGGAGGCTCATCCTTGTCCTCTCTCTGGGTGCGTTCAACGTACAATTTTTTGCCTAGAATCAGCGTTTTCAAACGTCTTTCAGGCAAATTTTTAAGGTGATAAATGCAAAGCCTTTTTCGAACGTCTTTAGATATGGGTATATTGAAACGCCGTGAATGTGATATAGAGCCAGAATCACGTTTCTGAGAGATGATAAATGCAAAGCTGTTTTGAACCACACATACAAATCGGACCTTCCCAGGCTAATCTGCTTCCTGGGTCAAACAGCGCAAAGCAGCTGCACAGAGACAAGGCTTTATTTTGAATCGTGAAGAGTCCATAAACGCGACATCCCGCAAAACACATTCGTATAGTGGGGTTCGATATGTACATAGAGAAACGCTGATTCTGAGTGGCAAGCAGAATAAACGCACCCTCTATCATTTCCATCACTGTTTTTTAGAATAACGCTTGAATAATGAAGCAGAAAAATGATTGATCACTCAACCAGCTGCAACTTTTTATTTTTCGTCAACCTCGATCCATCTTTTCTCTGTGTCATTGGCATATTATCTCTTTTTACAGAAAATCAAACAAATATCCAGTTACACTGTCAATACAAATATTTACTCTCCATGACAAAAATATGCATGAGATCAGACAAATACCATTTTGAAAGTACCACTGATATAAACCAAAATATTTTCATCATTCCAATCTATTACTATGTCAAAATTTTTGTACCAATATAAGGTTAATTGGAGGTCAATCTTGGATACTCTTTATTTAACACAGCAGGGGCTTTAGACAGTCAGAAATCACATCCTATATTAGTTTCGATTAAATATTTCATCAAAGAATAAACTGGAAATAACCAGTACACTGATAGCTATCAAACCACATTTGAGAATAAGAGACTGAAAACAAACTTGATAATAACTCATAAAACCTGATTAATGCACAAGTGGTGAGGTATACATCTTTCTATACACTGCCATATGAATCAAACTTTGCCTGATGTTTTTTAAAAAGTGCATCATCAAGGGCATATGTCCCAAATTGGAGGTGGGGCTGGGATGGGATGAGAGAGAAGAATGCACATTCCTAACATGAATCAAAACATGATGAAAGGCCCAGATACCAAGCTCCATCAAAATTTACCACAATTTTACTGATTTCGCTCTCCGTCATTTATCGTCAGAGACTGAGAGAGATGGCGAAACACCGTCCGGGAGAGAGCGCGCCAACGTCGTCTTCACATTAATGCATCTTAAAACGATTGACTGTGAATCTGTACTATTTTTCAGGACCATCGTCGGGAAGGGGAGTTGGGGATGTACGAAGTGGAGGATTCATTTTGTTCTATTAGTGGGTGAGCATGCAAAGAGGGATCCGGTAGACTACTTAAATGCTCTGTTTTTAGGGGGGAACCACTAAGAAGTATCCAAAAAGTACCTTGAACCTGAAACCGTCCCTCGGGCACGTGGGAAGGTCGTTGACGAGGAAAAGTTAGTCTGGTATCAGGCTCCGTAAAAAGGGATTAAACTTCAGAGATAGTAAATGGTTCACTGCAGCGTTTTGAGATTTTTAAGCCTTGTATGTTCTGTATTTTGCAGCCTGAGACATTGAAGTGACAGAGCCTAAATATTGATATCCCTGAACATCGCATTCAGTCTGTTGTGATGAATTTACAAAAAAAGGTATTGAAAATCCTAAACCAAGCTAAAATTTTCTATTTGCAAGTATAACAAGTTTGTATTTGCCAGGGCTACTTTATGTCCAATTCATGCAAAATCCATTAACAGAACTATTTGTTAGTTTGTTGTGCATTGTTCTTCTTCTCTTCTTTTCTTTTTTACTGGGAGGGGGGAGGGGCTCTTTAACGCATTGACAACTGAATTCACATGTTCTCTATAGCTTTAATACAGGAACCGCCCAATTCCAGTAGTTAAATGGTTAAGGGTTATATGTGGTAAATCCCCTTCCTACTCACAGGGGGATGGAGGGAAGGGGGGGGGGGAATTCCTCATATACTACGATAAAAGTAATCATTCATAGATTTCAGAAAATACCAGAAAAAGGGTACTGTGTAGCTCTATGTGACCATTAGATGCACAGAACATCCAAAAGTACATTTACTTTTCTGACATGATAACATTCAATAGACAACTCGGACAAGAGCATGTGTCTCGACAGAACAAATATCATTCATGTATTATTGGGCGGACAATACCAGGCTCGCTGCAATTCACACAATACCTTTGTGTCTCCCAAACTCAATTGCAAATACTCTTTCCTTTCCCTGCAACGCCAGGAAATGTCAGCATCGATTCGCTATACAGCGTCCGTACGTCACATACTTTGCAGCAGTGAAACCATTAGGCTATACATCACTCCGATATGAAGTCACACCTGCGCGTGTATTGTAAGTACATTTAAAGGAATGGTCCTCATCATGGAGTTAATCCCATTCTCATAATGTGACACTGATAGATACCAGAATTATACACCTCATGAAAATATTTTTTTCGTAATTTTGAAATTTAGTAATCAAAATGGAAGGAAATTACATTTGGTCTAGAAACAACTTAGTTTAACGAATAATGTCCATACGGCTGCAACCACAAGAAACAATGAGAGAAATTATAGGTAGATGTATTTGTTTACAATCGTCTGTTGAGAGGCGGATGGGTATCGATTCATATACTTTAAGTTTAACACAGAGTAGACACCCTCCTGTCTCTCAGCAGACTAATTTTAATTGTTATTAACCCTAGAAAAGGGTACATGTATATAGTGTATTCAACCAAAGGTTTATTTTCAAATGACACAAACAAAATTACAAAATATATGCCGCTTGACCAATTACAGTGCACATACATGTATTCATATGTGACATGGTATTCCTTTTTAAGATAATATAATTTCACAAAAAAGAGGAAATATGGGAGAAAGTACACAAATTGAAGTCTCTGCACTTTTTTCTAGGATCAGTCAAATTTTAAAAGGAATAAACCTCACCGGAAAGTACACAGATTACCCAAATATTGCCCCAAAATGAGTGGGATCCCCCTTCCTTGTTTTCCCAATTAACACCCTCATATGGAAATTAGGGCGTCGGCCTCTTTGCTCGGGCGGGATGCGCTTGCATCCTCATTTTTATTAGGGACAAGACGCAGCGGCCAGCTCGACACACCTTTAACGAAAGAAGGAGAAGGACAGAAAAATCGCTCGCTTTGCAATAACTGCGACCCCGTGATTTCCCCTATTCTCCCTTTTGAGCGGAGATGTTCTGCTGATGAGCTAATGCATACAGCAGGTAATACGCAGAACAAAAGTGCACCGTGCCCCCTGCCTGGCTCGGCTCCACTCCTCGTCAATTTGCTATATTCCATCATATCCCCTCTACCTACAGATATATAAATATATAAAACATATATGGATATACATCTTTCTGTCTCATTACTGTACTCTCCATCTGATAGGCCTTATATATCTCTCCATCTCACACAATCTCTCACAATCTCTCTCTCTCTCCCTATCTTTCTTCCACCTTTTCTCTTTCTCTCAAGACTCTCATCCTCTCTCTTTCTTTCTCCCGATCTCTCTTTCTTTCTCCCGATCTCTATTTCTCTCATCCTTCTAAAAATGTATCTCTCTCTCCTCTTCTGTAAGCTCTCTTTCCTCTGTCTCTGTCTCTCTCTCTATCTCCCTATCTCTATTTCTGAACTACATTTCTGGTGAGTGAGTTTGATAGAGCATATTCTGTTCTTGCATTGCTATTTTTATCTATCACCCTAACTTGAAGCCCAATATTACTAGCTCTTTAAGAAACAATATACCCCAATTTACTTTTACATTTAATAATTGAAATTTCTTCAACTGCTTACTACAAACAAAAACTTCTTGTTTTCTGTTTTATGTCATCCTCTTCTAACCACTCCATCTGTTCATAATTATTCTACATCTATCTGTGTCTATCGTTCTCCTCTTTTTCTCAAATTTCACCCATCTTCCTTTCCCACCCACCCTCCTATCTCTCTCATTTTCCATTTCCCCTCCATCACAAATGACCTTCATAGCATAGTACAAGCAGAGGACTCTGTATCGTTACTGTATCCGGCAAAGTTCATTAAATATTCAAACAGTAATTTTTTACCAATTACACCGGGCCAAATACGCAGTAAATGAACGCACACGGATAGGCTTTTTGCCATTCGCGCAAGGTTTATGTTTCAATCGACGTTCGTCATAACTCTCTAATGTGTATCGTGCAATTAGGACCGATATGATGGCATAGAGCACATAATTGCGCTGCTATCCAGTCAGATCCAATTGTGCGTGACGGGGAAAAGAGTTTTTTCTGGGGCCCATTGAGCCGCAAAATGTCATAGAAGGGGGTAGAAACCAAACGGCAGGTCTAAATTGGGAAGTTGAGCTCAAGAATCAATTGCGAAATCATACCGTCGTAAAGTAAAGCCTTTCTTGTCATAAATGATACTAGATTTCTCTCTCCCTCCCTCCCTCTATCCCTCTCCCCCTCCTTCTATTCCTCTCTCTCCCCCTCCTCTCTCTCTCTTTCTCTCTCTCTCTCTCTCTCTCTCTCCTTTTCTCATGCTCTCTGTTCCTTTTTGCATTCCCACTTTTTTTCTTCATCCTCCCCTCCCTCTCCCCTCTCTCCCTAATCCAACCATATGACTATCATTATTCTGTCCCAACAAATCACTGCATACATGAAATTGCATCAATATGAATTAACATATCTACGATTCTAAGCAATCAAATATAAACACCGTATTCAGATAAACCACAATGATTTTCGGTATATTACCGACAAGAGCATCAAAATATTACCGGTAAAGTGAAATAAAATTACCAAAGAGAAAAATGTGCTGTAAATATAAGATTAGCACCTTCCACTATCAAAACTGGCTCAAAAGGATAATCCCATTTGTCCATTTAGCAAATATTCTTGATGTTTATCACAAACTTGATCTTCGCGAACTTAATCATCGCGATGATACCGTGCTAGTGTGAATGCGTAGACTTGCTGATGGCTAGACTATAGTATTCACAGCATACCAACTGGTTCCAGTAAGATCCGACATACGCAAGGCCGACGAGTGATGGGATTTGACCGAGGTGCACAACAAAATACAAGATGGCCGGGTGCTAGTTATTTTCTCCTCCCTGCCCTTTTCTGGCGCTGCCAAAGGATGGGTAGCGACTAGCGAATAACAAGGACAAATACATAACTAACCCATATTACAGGAATGAAAATGAAATATAGTAAATGATTGCTCGCTCATGAACTGCAATTTGCAGGATAAATTTAAAGCATCTGCTGCTGGAAGCCAGAAGAGCATTCAGTTTGTGAATATTGAAATTGTTGTTTGAAATATATGAGTTACCACTCTTTTGGCTCTCTGCAGATATCGTCTGTTTGGAGCCAGAAGGGCATTAAGTCATGTATTTTAGCACAGAGTTATCACCTTTTTAGCGTTGACACAGACCATATTACGAATCACCTGCATTTGGGATTGATCATGCAAGCTCTGTATTGCAAAGTCATGCAAAGTTTCTGTATTAGGCTTTTCTTAGTTTGGCTGTGAAGTTTACATTTTAATCTGACTAAATCTTTATAAAGTTTGCATTTAGGATATAAGAAAGAATTTATTTAAATAAAGAAGGAATATGTGATACGATAGAATAATCTCTATGAAGAAAAGCTTGCGATTATTCTACAAGAGAGGGAAAAAATCAAAGGAAGAAAAAAAACTATAATAGGATAGTAGAATACAACTCCATGGAGGACAGATTGCAGTTTCTATGCTATATTAATGAAATGCAATAATAAATGCAATGAAGGAAACAGTAATGAGTTATATTTAAGGAAAAGAAAGATTTGAATGATTAACACAAGTTTGCTGTTAGGCTGTAACAGAGAAATAAAGAAAATGAAGGGAGATAAAGTCAGTTTGGAATAGATGAAGCCCTGTTTTGATGAGAGAGGACTAGGGAGGGAGGCAGGAGGTCTGATTCCGGTAGGCTGGAGGCGGGAGGATGGGATCGCATCCCTCGGTGGAAACCAGGACGACAAACGACAACGAGGAGACGAAAGGGGAAACGGGCAAGAAGGGCAAGACTGCAGCAATCTTCCGAAGGCACAATTACCCAGCATGGGGGCCATGCGCTCAAGCGTCAGACGATAACCCAAACCGTCACTTCAGAATCAGCGCACAATGATGGGACCAGTGACTGGGGTTTTATGTGCTCTGCACTTGACGGTGGTTTTCTATGGTGAGTCTTGTGAAAGGATGAGCTTTAATGCAATATCTGGTTGGAGATTGTTATGAATCTCTTTCATGTTCTACGAAGGCTTTGGTGTGGAGTGTGCGTGGTGTGAAACTGTAGGATTTGTAATTGATTTTCACTTGACAACAAAAAGCAAAATGGTTCTGCAAAAAGTCAAAGTACTTATCACTCTGAACTCTCTGGGCCCTTTTTAAAATTCTTTATTGCTTTTTATCGGAAATCATTATAAATTCATAATAAAGCTTGACGCACACACACACTGAATAGACAAGTTCAACAATGAATTCAAATTCATGAAAATTTCTCATGAAATATCTATGTGATGTACTATTGCATGCACTGGACGCAATGTTCCCGGAACCACCGGTAGGTGGCGCACCACACGACTAGGGCTTTAACGGAACACTCTTAATTACTTTCGTAGTAAAATACCAGGTAATGACCTAAAATGCCCCAGATATGTATGTTGTAGCCAACATTTTGACATTGTATCGCATGGAACGCCTTAGAATGGTTTCAAGAGGGTTAAAACGCTGAAAAACATACGAAACAGTATATATCTGAGCCAAAAAGTGAATTTTATTATTTTATTTAGTAGACCTGTGACGTCACACAGAACGTCATCTTCGGCATCATAGGTCTTGGAAGCAACGTCTTCGGAAGCATTCGGATGCTCGGAAATGTCACCTAAACAAAGTTGAAAGTTCGGTTATCCTATACTTTAGTGTGTTTTATTATTTTGGGTTTCTAACTTCAGTTAACAGCTCTACATGCATATAATACATACGTTGTGTCATACGGCCGTGCACATGGGCGAGTTCGGTTATCCTATACTTTAGTGTGTTTTATTATTTTGGTTTTCTAACTTCAGTTAACAGCTCTACATGCATATAATACATACGTTGTGTCATACGGCCGTGCACATGGGCGCGCACAGGCGGATTTTAAAGTGACACACTGGTTATTGAATCTAAGGGTTTTTATTATTAATGAACAGAGGGCAGTATTGTTTAAGGGTGATGAAAAGAGGGAAGGCATAGTCATGTAGCCTGGATGATTAGGGGCTAGAGTGGTGGGGGTGGTGGGGGAGGTGTCCGGGAAGGGGCGTTAAGGGGATAAAAAGGAGTGTTTATTACCTACTTCGTTTTAAGGGGTTTAATTAATAAGGAACAGTGGGCAAGATTGGGGGGGTGGGCGTAGTGATGTAGTCTGGATGATTAGGGGCTCGGGAGGGGGTCGGGGTAAGGGGATATAAAGGAGTGTATATTACCTACTTGTTTTAAGGGTTTTATTATTAATGAACAGAGGGCAGTATTGTTTAAGGGTGATGAAAAGAGGGAAGGCATAGTCATGTAGCCTGGAAGATTAGGGGCTAGGGGGTGGGGAGGGGTCCAGGAAGGGGGTTAAGGGATACAAAAGGAGTGTTTATTACCTACTTCGTTTTAAGGGGTTTAATTAATAAGGAACAGTGGGCAAGATTGGGGGGTTGGGCGTAGTGATATAGTCTGGTTCAAAAAACAGCTGGATGTGAGTTATCATCTTTCAATAGTCAAAATACAGTTTGCATATATTTGCTGTTGCTATGTCAGACAAGCCACTGCAAGCTCCCCGTCATCATTAACAGTAAATAAGGCCTTGTTGGCCCTTTGTGAAATTTAAAATACAAATATAGACTATGCCTATTTGTGACTTATCTATTTGCAAAAACAAAATTGCAATTTGTTCTTGAAAAAATTGTTTGGGTATATGCATCTACATCACAGTGCAATTACTAATGGACATCAATATCATGATTACAAAAGATTCCCATTCATTCGTTACACACGAGCAGCACCAAATGCCTCCAAGCCACTCACTACACACAGGGCACAAACCAGCCCTCCTAGCTGACCCGACCTTCTCTCGTAGAGGTCATCCCGCCAGAAGACTGGCAAATATTTGTATACACTCCTCCATTGAGCTCGGTGGTGTCAATCAAAGGCAAGGGGTCAAGTTTGGGAGCCATTTTGAACCCTAGGGGTCAGACGAGAGGGTGATGATCATAACATGCATAGCACGAAAATTCCCAGCAATGGGCTATTAGTGGGGTAGGATTACATGGCGTGTTTCTTGCACATAATTCTGGTCGGAATATATGATATAGTACTTGTCGTCAAAACATGGTCCTACAATGCACGCTCTTGGAGTTGGAGTCTTGCGACTCTTGTGCGGATCAATATCCTACATCGTCAAATTCTAACCCTAACCCTTAAATTATCCCTGAACTTATAAATAACCCAAGGCCTATCGCTTAGCCAAACTTGATCTAAAATCCAAATTGCAACCCTAACCCTAACCCAGTATTTTTGATAAAATAAAGCCTTGAGCAAATGATGGACAAGCCATAAGGTTCAATACTACATTCTTCATTAGCACTTCAAAGTCCAGACAGAATCCTTAAATGTAAACAAAATATGGGAGGTAAATATTCTAAATATGTTCAATATTCTCAATTAAATATCTAGAACCAATAAAGTCCTTCAAAACAAGCAGATTTGCTCAATAATAAATTCACAGTACCGGTAAAACCCTCTCCATGTTACAGCGCTTATAAGGCCATAAATTCTTTGTGCCAAAATCCTATTTGCAATCAGAATATGACAACTGCAAACAAAACCATGATAAACGAGCATGGATTTGAGCTTTTGCTGTTCTTAGATTCCACTGAAAGATCCATCAATTGATGGCAAGACCTGTATAGATGTCTGACCCATCAATGGCAGATCCAGGAGCTTTTTAAATAAAGGATGGTGGATGCATCAAAGAGGGGGATGCCTACTAGAGCTAGTCACCTAGCTGGACAAACCCTTTATGTGTGCATGCCATTGGGCCTACCTTCTGACCCCCTTCTTCCCCAAATTTATAAGAAAAAATAGGGGGCACATGCTTTCTGGACCCCACCCTCTCATCCCCATCTCCTCCTTCCCCACCCTCTGGACCCACTATTACCCACACCAATATTGGCCTGATCTGCATTGTCCCAACAGCAGTGTAATTTTCTAAATTAGTTGGCTCCAGAGTCCATTTACATATGGAGGGGGACGGGATGAAGAAAATAGGTGGTGTATGGAGGGTTGTAGAGCAGGTTAAAAAAAAAGCTTCATGCCTTTGAGTCAGGCCCATATATATCATTATTTAATATCTCATCTGTTAAGTGCCAGAGAGACGTTAATTCAGTGTAAAGGTTAACAAGTTAATTCCCTTCTGGCTCACAGCAGCCCATCTCATCTCTACTAAGAATTATTGAAAAGCCTCTCCACTTGCGTTCCATTAGTGCTTTATATTTGTTAATCATGTAATGTTCTCTCAATAGTTTTATTCTTCTAGCATGGAGTCGCTTGTCCTAAATCAACAACCAAAGGGGACGTCCGCCCTGGTATTGAGTTGGTTTTAACAGAAGCAGAAAAATGAGAGGAACAGTTCAGTGAAATGTCGAGCAAATAACGATTAAAAATAAGAAAGTTTGGGTTTTTTTTGTGCAACTACCGACGGAAAAATGGAACGTGAGAAAAAAATCGATGATTTTTGCTTGCTGTGTAATTGCAGCTTATGTAAGCCCATTACAAAAACAAATAGGCTCTTAACTGAGCTTCACTTACAAGATATTATCACACACATTAACACAACAACAAAAATCAGAGAGAGCCAGAAATGGACAATCTTTGAACAAGTTTCCTAGGAAATGATAACTGCATTCTGCTTATTATGCTGTTTTTCCAATCTCCTGATTACTTCCACATTTCCCTTTTCAAACGCATATAATCATAGCGTCGAGAACCCTAGAGCCACTTCAGGGAAGCAAAAATACGTCTTCCCTTAATGAGTGTATACGGAGCAGCAAATTTTGACGCTGAGTCCGCATTAGCATATTGACTGTTGAGAGCCAGAAGGGCGTTCGTTCTCTACCGGAGGATGAGTTTGCCTGTTTTGAGCTAAAAGGGCATTAAATCTCTTTGACAGGATGGGTTAATAACTTTCTGGCTCTCAGCAGATATACAAAGTCAGATGAGTTAAAGGGATTGGGGTATCTTTGCCTCAGATTCTAAACAAAATCCTGGATTTAGCTCATGCTGCAATCATAATTATAAACCTTTAGGTCAGTCAGGAACCCCATGACTTTTACAAGCCGATCGCCGGTCTGATTATCAAGATATTTATGATTGGAAATCGAAATTTCAAAAAACGTTTTCCCCAACGGTTTTATAACACTACAGTCTATTGGGGAAAATGAGTATGGTAAAATCGGTCACTCAAAGATTTTTACTTTTGTGAGGCACTTTTTTAGGATTTCAATATTACACCATATCACAGACACTGATAACACGTGGGACCATGCATCTCAGATTTGTAAGACTGAAAACATTGTTAAACAATGCCTTTAAAGATAAATACCAGTTCTGGTCATGCGATTGCATTGTGAAAGAAGCATTGTGAAAGAAACGTTGTGGAATCGATCAGAAAAGGTTGATCATCTAGCATATAAGTATTGGTGTGTACTGCAAGGTTCTGGAATCATCAAAATGATAAGAAATTTGGCCCATTTTTGGTAAAGTTACAAGCACTGTACACAGAGAGACGTATATGGGACTACGCGACCATGTGCGCGATATCTATTTGGTCCCAATAGATATAATAATTTACCAAATATCAATTAGTAGGCGGTTTCCCGGCAAAATTTGTATCATCACGTATTAGTCAAAACATATTCTTTCACATGATTGGTAATGAGAGCTTCCATTTCATTTTTTGAGAGAGGGGCGTTTCCAAAACTGGTCTTTACCTTTAAAGGGGAAGTCCACCCTGATATTAAGTTGGTATTGATTAGTGCTGTGATCAAACATTTAACCGTCCGGTATCCGACCGTCCATGGCACTATCCGATTTGAATGTGACGGTTTTGTTTACCCGATTTTTTTTGTTTTTGTTTTTAAGTGTAAAAATTACGGACAAATTTTACAATATAAATAATGAAATAATATATCTTATAGTATTTTAATTTATTTATTCCGGAAAATTACGAGAAAAAAATTTAGCTTATTGAAAATAAACATTTATAAGAACATGAGCTGCTATCTCTGTGTATTATAACATGTACATCGGTACATTCAATATGGCAGCCTTCATGAATCGCAACTTTAGACAACAACACTCGGCAAATCTTTAAAATAATCAGTTTATGTCAAATTGAAATCATGATTCTTGTACAATTGCAAATAAAACACGAGTAAAGACGGAAATATGAATGTAAGTAATATTTTTCTTCACAAATAGTTACGTTTTTATGTGAAATTAGTGCCGGTCGAAAGCAGTGTTTTTCATCAGAAGTGGTGGGCGAAAATCCCCCGCGCTGGTCGGGTCCGCGCCCGCCCAGTGCTGAACACTATTCTTACAATCAGCGGCGACCTTGGCAAAAGTGAGTAATTTTCGTTTAACCGAAAAACCGTCCAGTTTTGACTAGCGGTTAAACGGAATTGGAAATATCCGTAATGTTACAACACTAGTATTGATAGAAGCAGAAAAATGAGAGAAACAGGTCAGTGAGAGTTTGAGCAAAAACCCATTAAAAATAAGCAAGTTATGAGTTTTTGAAGGTGCGATCAATCAAACACAAATTGGCATATATATATATATATATATATATATTGATATATCTTGGGAGCTCCCCTCCCATTTGCCCTGTACTAAAAAACTTCAAGAATGTATATTTTCAATCATAAATTCACCCTCACTATAATTATTTACGTTTTCATACAGGCCCTATATGAAGCAAATCTATTCCATCATCAATAACTAAGAAAATGAAAGTTTATGAAATTTTCCGTACAGAGCAAATGGGAGAGGAGCTCACAAGATACTTCACAGTGTTGCCAATTTGTGTTTCTCTGATGACAACTTCAAAAATTCATAACTTTCCTATTTTTAATCAGAATCAGATATTGGTCAAACTTTCACTAGCATGTTTCTTTCATTTTTCTGGTTTTATTAAAAGCAAACTCAATATTAGGTGGACTTCCCCATTATTTGGCCAAAAGGGCATTAAATCTCTATGAAAGAATGAGTTAATGCCATCCTGGCTCTCAGGAGCAGACAATATTACCTGTGAGTTTGTTTCGGATGTACGATTTATTGCGCCATTACTACTCTCCGGGGAGGGTTGTGAGTGGCCAGAGGGAGGATGAGAGTTATTTTTTCCCAGAACCAGTCGCACCGGGGACTCACTCACTTCCATTCGCCCACTATATCTCATCATACTGATGTATCAAAACCGATTCAGAAGAGCTTTTGAAATGCATTCCATTTGGGATGTGACCCACTAAACATGGGGCATTGGTTTAGTAATACTTTCTAACCTGCAGTCAAAGCAGTGACATTGGACTCAATGGGCCATAGGGTTGGTTCTCATAAGGCCTGTCTTCATCAGACCGAAGTTGCAAAATAACCCGCTATTTTCAGACTCGGGATATTTTCCCGAAGCTCCAAATTGCGTCTTCACCAGACCGATACGCTCATCACAAACTAGCTCGGACTGGCACAAATAGCGGGCTATTTTGGACACAAGACCAAGATTTCTTGGGATATTTTCTCTACAAAATAGCGGGTTATTTTGCAACTTCGGTCTGATGAGGACAGGCCTATATCATCAGTTGAGTGCCAGAAAGATGTTCACTCGTATCAGTTAGCAATTTGCATAATAAACAGGTATATAACATAGAAGTGGATTGAGATGGATGGTACATGTGTTGAGAAGGGAAAGATGATGAACCTTTGAAAAGTGCGTGGGATCTGAAAAGTGGATGGCCTAGGAGGGAAAGGAAGACCTGAGATTTCATGGAAAGACGTGGTGAAAGAAGAAAGAAGTAAGGCTGGTCAGTGTAATAACTCCTTGGTCTCAATGAGGAGGATGCTTGAGACAAGATGAAGTAGAGGGAGGGAGGGTCATCACGGCATGAAAGTCGGTAACCCCTCGTAAGAGGGGAAAAATGCTGGCTTTAATGAAAAACGATGAAAATCATGACGACTTCTTGCTCTCGGCACCCAATATCTATTGTCTAGCATGCTACTTGAAATATGATGGAAAAGCCTCCCCTTACATTTGTATCTAGATGATTAGGGACATGAAATAAAGCGAGAGTATGAACAAAAGAAAAGAACAGAATACGACTCTCTAATCTGAAATTCATTTCAGTGCACAGCTAAAGAACATCACAAGAAGTGCAATCTTGTGGTTCAAATTGGTCAAATTCGTGTCGGACTTGGACACAAATTGATCATCCCGGGAATAAAATTACCTCAACAACACATCTTAAAGTAACCCCGAGATCTCGGCAGAGAGGTAAATATTTGATTAAAGAAGACATGACACGTGTATACACTACAGTCAAGATAAAGATGTATCATCTGTTTGGAGCCAGAAGGATGTTAACTCTGTGTTTGATTATATGAGTTAATGCCCTTCTGGCTCCAAACAGAAGAATTACCAAATATGGAAATCACATTCATTCCCTGATGTTTGTTTCTCTTGATGCCTATATACATGTACGTCCCTTCTATTTCAATCAAGTTTCAGATCAATCTTCATCCTACGTCCTGTCTGTTCAGAGCCAGAAGAGCGTTAACTGAGTTCAACTCTGTGTTGAAGTACAGTCAAACTGGTCTATGTGGCCACGTCTAGAGTGGCTGTTTATTTTGTCTTCTTAGAGAAAGAAATGTGCATTGCAGACCCTGTCTAGAAAGGCCACCTGTCTACAGTATACAGTGGCCGCTCTTCCTGTTTCCCTCGGGTGACCTTAAAGATACTATGTCCCTTTTGCAGCCAACATCAAATTCTGTAGAACTTTGCAGGAATTATGAATATGTCACGTATGTCCTATCTGTGAAATTTAAACGTTAGCAGTGTCCTAATATTCAAATTATGCAAGGAAACCCGTTTACTTGCTAGACTTCACTGTCAGACACTATTGAGTGACTGACTGGCTTTTTTCATCTTTGGTAATAACATACATAAAATGAGCTGTAAAGGGTACATGAGCATTTGTCTACATCAATAACCCACTTCTTGTAATGGCCAAAATTAAACTGATTGAATCTTTGCGCAGCATAAAACGTACGACCATTCGGTACAATGGTCTGAAAAATCAGACTATTACTTACTGGCTCTATAGCTCCTAAGTCGATTCGACAACTAATAGTCGTTATTTTCCCACTTAAAGACATTTTCAAGCCCCTGTTTTTTTAGGGAAGTTCTAAATTAGTATTGTCTTTCAAATGCCGTTGGAATTTAACCTTTTCATTTTTTTGGCCTGCAAATGGGACATAGTACCTTTAATAGACAGGTTTGACTGTATAATGATTATGAGTTAACTAGGTCTTTAACCCCCTTCTAACTCAAAACAGACAATATCACTGTAATCACCATTATCATGGTCACCACCACCACAACCATCATCATCATCATCATCATCATCATCATCACCATCATCACCATTATCATCATCACCATCATCACCATCATCATCATCATCATCATCATCACCATCATCATCATCACCATCATCACCATTATCATCATCACCATCATCACCATCAACATCATCACCATCATCATCATCATCATCATCACCATCATCATCATCATCACCATCATCACCATCATCACCATCATCATCATCATCACCATCATCATCATCAATTATCATCATAGCTGCTGAATGATATCGTCCTCCCCAACTCCTTATCATGGATAAGATATATTATGTAACATCACTATCACTTTGCTAGTGTAGAGCCCATACAATTCTCATTTTTTTTCAGACAGGGCAATATCTATATTCCCAATTCCATTTCAATTCTTATTCTTCATGAATCTGTTATTCAGCAGTGCATTATCACAGATGCCTTTTGCAAATAATTTGCAAATAAATTTAAAGTAAAGCACAGGCAAAATGCACATATTTTAGATGATGAGCTTAGATAAAGTTACCCTGGAGAGTAAAGAAATTATCTACTTACCTGTTTGGATAAATCCAAAGATTTGTTCAAGCAGAGAGGATGAAATCCAAGATCCAAGATAATCCAGGCAAGGGAGAGAAAAGAAAAGAAAAATGGACAGAAAGAGAAATTTATTAATACCATTGAATAATACATAGAGTATGAAATGCAAAAGCAAAGTAATACAATGTGCTTTATCGGATAAAAGCTATGGTGTAAAACTGATAACTACATCATAACAGTTATCATAATTACATTTGTGGAAGCAGTAGATATAGTTGGGGTAGACTTTATTTATTAGGACAAGTGACTTGTTTAGCACAAAGCTAATATATGCAAAAAGATTCATACGTGTACACACGATTTCTATTTCTTTGAAGTATTAAAATCATGTAGGCCTATATCACAACCATGCCTTAGATGTGTAACGAGAAAACATTTTAAATAGAACCAAAACAAGACTTTACGGACATTTTCTCAAGTAAGCATGATGGAACTTTACCACCAAGCTCAATCCCTTTTTTTTTTTTTTTTTTTTGGTGTGTGTGGAAATATAGGACAATAAATAAAGGTATAATAAGTTTTTTTCCTTGAAGTTTGTCATACACATTATTGTATATTCAAGAAATCAAATGATTTAGTTCACGTTCACACATCCTCCAGCCCCAAAAGGCATTTGAAATCTGGGGACTTTCCTTACTCGACTCTTCCAACTCCAAATATTTCAAACTTCATAATTTCAATATTTCAAATGCTTATCATGCACATTCATGTTTTGAACATCCTTGTTATGGTTCAACACCCAGATGTATTATGATCTCTATAATAAACATATGAAGAGACGAAGAAAAGAAGACAGGAAAGCATGTTCTCTTGTTTCAAGAATTCCAGCAAAATAACACAGGCATGGGACTGAGCTTCATCCTCAGCAGCATTCCCTCACACACATGCATACTCGCTCTGCACAAACTTTCACTTTGCCCATTCACTGCTCGGGATTAGTTTGCAAGCACAAACCCTTGGTAGTCGCACTGCGTAAAAGTGACTGAAATATGAGACTATGCAGACTGTACTGGTCTACTGCACCCCATGGGCTTTGTACTTTAGCTGCTCCTACTACAGCCAGAGACTGACAGAGTAAGGCTCTGCTCAAGACTTCATGAAATTGTGTTTGAGTGTCAAATTGGAGTCTGCGCCTGCAGACTAGCTCTGGATTGGCTCTGAGGTCAGAGGTCAATCCTCAGTATGACCCCCAGGGGTGCAGTGGAGTCCCAAACTCCAGACGGCTATTTGCATATTTTGGGGACACTTCTGGTCTGGTGGGTTGTAAAACAAACCATCTGTTAACAGGGGGAGAATGGGTGACAGGGCTGAGGGGGGAGAATAATGTGTCCCGTTGTTTATCCCATTAAACTGAAATATTGTTGGAACCATCGCTGCATAGTTTGTAGGCTGACTGACTGAGCAGAGGCAACAACAGACAGGCAATGCAAACTTTGACAACTTTGCTCAATGGTCAATCTCTCCTAGTTGGCGGCTGTGTACCACACCACTGACTACAGACAGTGCTTTTCCTTTTTCACTATTTTCTACAGATGTAGAAAAGTTTACCCAGAGAATAAGAGCTAAACATGTACTTCTGAACCTACATGTACATCTTGTACATACAACATATCCATATGCAACACATACTCAATATCATCTAAATCAAGATATTTCCTCTACAAAAAATTTGAACAAGGAGTTACTTTGTCATTTTCTTAAGAAACAATAAACACTTTGACAACATATTGTTAATCATTGCCGATTCCATGCTATCAAACTTTCCTGAATTGCAAAAACCCATGTTGTAGTGTGTAATTCACACAAAATTACGGAATGAAACTTTCTAGAACCATGCGCACAAAAGCTTCAGGTATTTAACTATTACTCTTAGATAATTATCTAACATTCAAAATTCACTATGAAAATGCACAGGCAACATGTTACTATACTCAAGCTGTGTACTGCGGCAAGGAGTACTCGCTGTGGTAACTCCTTGGTACCGGGAACAAACTGCTGCATGGCTTTCACATACAGTGGACAATTTCATTTCAGTACAAACCACAACTTTTTGAAGGAGGCCACAATACACACAGGACAGGCTATATAGATATCAGCTAGTGGTCAATAATAATACCACAGGGAGCCCATTGGTTGAATGAAAGACGACTAAAAGTCTAATCCAAAATAGGAATTACATCACATGTTATGTGTGTGGATATCATATGTAGAAACTTCTGGGTTGAACTGCGCTATATAAAAAGCATTATATTATTATCATTAGTATCTCATCTTCAATTCAATCTATAATATTGTTGTAATCATTTCGTTTCATTCAAAGAAAAGTATAGCAATGCATGAATTTGTACTTTTATGTACTATTACAGTAATCATAATCATGCAGGTCCATGAACCTATCCAGGTTGAAGGCAGGTTTGTGCATTGAATGATAGAATACAAAAAGCAAGAGAAAATACAAAAAGAAAATACAAAAATGGAATGTAAATTCATGATGACTTGAGGAGAAAACATATCACCATTATTGATGTTTTTTATCAAATAAGCAGGTAAGACAATTTGTGAGAAGAGGGGGTACAGTATTGATCATAATGAATTATGGGTGGTGGGTAAAGCTTATTAAACTTCAATGAGTGGGTAATGTTGGTCTATATTCTTATTCTATAAATTTAAGGTATTGTACTCTTTCCAAATGTTTATCCTTCCTATTACATAAAATAATGAAAGATTCCAGTATTTTATAGGAAAAATGCTACAACCAGACAATAATCATGAATTGCATACAACATTTCTTTAAAATATTTAAGTTTTATATTATGTATGTACAAATGTAGTATACAACAGGCACAGCACGATACATCATGATGTTTTTATTTCAAATATCGATCTAAAGAGTATGAATCCCATGTATTCACAACTGAATCTATCAAAGATAATGCCCAAAATATCTTGGGTTGGTGTCTATGAAAATCTATATCACATATATTCAAAGTGTGAATGATATCCTTTCTGTTACACTTTCATATGTTTGTGTTTTAATCACATTTCAATCATATGACTTTCTGGCTCTAAGCCATCAAGATGTAGCTAATCATCTGCTACCGACCCACTTGAAATCTGCTAAGGTAACAAGTACGTCTACTCATGAGACATGTTGGTGAAGATATCTGATGAGATAGATAAGTGTCTTTCTATTGAAGTGGTATCGCAAGTGCACTGTAATTCCTACTATAATTGATATCACATACTTCATGTATATGAGCACATCTGTAGTGCTATACATTTCTTTGATAAAAGCTTCCAATGATACTGGGTAATAATACTTGTAAGCACTCTGGTCAGTAATATTGTGAGTAACTGGTAAGGTGTTGCGGAGAACAAAAGTTCACGTTAACGCCCTTTTTCTGAGTTGGACGAATAAGCCATTATGCTGATGGCAGAAGACGGTAAGTGTAAGCGCATTGAGCCGTTCTGCCGTTCACTCTATTGTGAAAGCAGAAGGTTGTTAGCATTAAAATGCCCTTAACTAAAACATATTAACTTATTAGAAACAAAAGGTTGTTATCATCCATTTACACTTTTTTAAATCCATACAGAGAGTAATCCCAGTCATTTTTTTTCTTCAAATGGTATAACAAGTACAGAGTAAAGCAATCAATACCTCAGAAGAGAGTGACTGGAAATTTTTTTATGGGGGGTATGCGCATGTACTAAGGTCCTTCTGCTAGCCACACAACTAATTCTCCAGTAGTCCTACGTGTACATTTCTAAAAGGCAATATACCACAGCAATCCTATACTTAAGCAATAGGTATACAGCAACTTGCAACCCAGCACCATGATAAATAGCATCATATGGCAGTTGAGAATGGGAGAAGTACGGATGACCTGACAGTAGGACTTGAACCTGACCCTAAATGACATTTTCCAGCTCTCTTTTTTCTTCCCCCTGAAGCAGAATTGAGATCCTCAGTATAGTAGTAGAGGTTGTTAGATGTCATCATATTAGGATGTCAGTCCAACATCAGTTGGGCTTTAGATGGAAGTATATGTAGGCATAGATTCTCATATCATTACAGTCAATTACCAAAGTATTCATACCCTTACCAAGTTTTATCATTTGTTAAGTAACGGGGTATGTGAAAAATTGATTTGTTCCGATTTATGTTTCTTGAGAATGTGACATATTAAAGCTTTAATACATTTAAAAGTATTAAACAAAGTTCCTAATTCAATCAGTCCACCTTTCATTCTTGAGTTCCCCCCCCCCAAAAAAAAAACAATCAAATTTACAAGGGGTATGGATAAGTTAGTTGTTAAGGGTATATCAGAGCCAGATCATTCATACATGTAGCACGATCATTCATACACTTAAAACCCTCCTGACTCTTCGCAGACCTATACTTGAACTTGATCTTTTGCACTTAAAAGGGTACTACATAAAAAATAACAATCGAATATGGAGATCTATGGAGCAATGGTTAAAGAGAAAGACCAGTTCTGGTCATGCGATTGCATTGTTAAAGAAACGTAAAATCGATCAGAAAAGGTTGATCATCTAGCATATAAGTATTGGTGTGTACTGCCAGGTTCTGGAATCATCAAAATGATAAGAAATTTGGCCCAGTCTTGGTAAAGTTACAAGCACTGTACACAGGAAGATGTATATGGGACTACGCGACCACGTGCGATATCTATTTGGTCCCAATAGATATAATAATTTACCAAATAGAGGGTCTATATCAATTAGTAGGCAGTTTCCCGGCAAAATTTGTATCATCACGTATTAGTCAAAACATATTCTTTCACCTGATTGGTAATGAGAGCTTCCATTTCATTTTTTGAGAGAGGGGCGTTTCCAAAACTGGTCTCTACCTTTAAGAAAAATAAACCCAACAACAATCACAAAATCATCAGTAGATAAATCATCTACTGAACAAAATCATAACAACTTTTTTTTTTAAGGGGGGGGGGGGATTTAAGAAATATTTGAACATAATGCAAGATTTTAAAAAGAGATGTGCAAATCAAACAAATTTAGAGTAAATTTACCTTGAAAAGAGTTTTGTTCAGAAATGCTGACTGACAACTTCATAATCCATAGGTCATACGGTATGAGGCACTTGGTTTGTACAGTACATAAATCATGCCTCTATGACATTTATGATGCTTCAGAGGTATTCTAAGTGTTGAGCGTGCACATTAAAACGGGAAGTGGAGTAGAGATACATATCTTTTTGTCAGGTGCAGCTTTATTGCCAAAGTATTATCAATATCATGTCATGTGATCAGAGGGAACACATAAAAGTGTCCCATTTGGGGGATAGATACTTGAAAATGCGATGGTATGTTCTCAAATAAAAAATAAAAATAGTGGAGAACCATTTGTCATTACTTCTTATTTATTGATCACTCACTCACTCAGACTGTATATTTACAGCCAGTGAGTGCAGGGTGCAAGAAGACATCACTTCAAATACTTCTTCCATAAATTTGCCCCCTAAAAAGCTTTTTACAACAGCCAAAATGAAATTGAATGAAATTGAAATACACTGTACTACAATTTGATACACATATGCACTAGTACAGGTATTACATTTCACGCTCAAAATTGGTTTCAGATAATATTTCAGTATCAAATCATTTCGTCCATGGACCATGAAAATGCAAATAAAACAGCAAATTAATGTTGGTCTAACATATTGCAAATCGTTGCACTGAAATAATCAATATCCCTAATGTATTCATTCTCACATTCTAAAAGGGAATTCCCTGCTACAGCTACAATCAATGCTCCTTATGGCATGACCAGCCACCCCTTACCCTCATTGTAAGGCACAAGACAATGAAGACTGCATGTGGCCTATACTTTGAAAAATCTCTGCAAAAAAATGTCTACCAATCGAGACTAGACTCGTACACACATAATCAACTCCAAACGTTATTCGCTGAACCCTCTCTACTCGCATTCATTAAGACAAGGGACCATTGTACTTTTTCTCCGCCACGGACATAGATCTAAATTTGTCCATCGCTTGAAAGCAAATGCAAAGAAATGAGGGCGAATGGAAAGCAGAAGCAATAGGAATTTGGCCTGAATCTCCACCTCGTAGGCCAGGCTTTTTTTCCCGGCTAAGCTTTAACTAATAAGATCAGTGCGTTGACCAGGTGAAGTGCATGCGTTTCCTAAGGTTCAGTTTAATAACGTTGCCCTCGCTCTCTCACGGCTGTGTACAGCCATCGCTTTGCTTAGTCGTCAACACAGTTAGGGTCCGTTTCGAGGGGTAGATGACAAGACGGCTGCTAATCTTTGGCATATAGGCTTCTTTGTGCCGATACTATTTGACAATGCAAAATTACATTTAGCAAGAAGTTGGACAGAAATAGCCCTTTGATATTGTAAATAAATAGATCTTGTGACCATCTGAATCAAACATACTATTGCAGGTACTATCTAATGTTTGACATTGCTATTAAAGGGATTGGGTATCTTTATCACAGATTCTAAACAAAATCCTGGATTTAGCTTATGCTGCAATCATAATTATAAACCTTTAGGTCAGTCAGGAATCCCATGACGTTTACAAGCTGATTGCCCGTCTGATTATCAAGATATTTATGATTGAAATTGAAATTTAATTTTTCGTTTTCCTAACGGTTTTTATAACACTACCGTCTATTGGGGAAAATGAGTATGGTAAAACCGGTCACTCAAAGATTTGTTACTTATTTGAGGCACTTCATGATCATTTTGAAGTGCAATTTGTTTAGGGCTTCAATATTACACCATATCACAGACAGGGCCATGCATCTCAGAATTAACATTGTTAAACGATGCCTTTAACTTAGTTGAATTATTTATTAACTTGACTAAAAATGTCAAGTAATACATCCCTGGAAGTTTTAAGACAAATTTATGAATAAATTTATGAATAAATTGAAGGGGGAAATGATAATTTTCAATGCAATGAGAATGATAAGAATTACAATGGCACTGATAACCATAAAATCATAAAAACTGTGATCTGAACTATATGAATAATTAATTTCAAAGGAATGCCATATAATCTTTGCAATACACATAATCTTGCTTGCAATTACCTTTTGAAATGATTTTTCAATAAAAGCATCCTCAAGTTTGATATTGCCTTCAATGTAATTCATAATCATACTGGAGTTACAACAAACATTCACAATTTCCTTTTTTCATCTATACAGTCCTGAAGCATCTCACAGCAAAATGACAAGTTGATTTTGGAAGGGGAAAAAAAAGGAATCCAACACCAAGAAACATGAAATAATAATGTGTAAATGTAATGCTGAATATACAGTATGAATTGATGAAATGAAAAGCTCATTAGCTACATCTGAAAATATTGCACAGTAAAACTGAATTACTGGCAAGATGTCCATGAAACTAAAGGATGCATTGGAAAATTCATGTTGCAAAATGAAATGGCCGGAAACAAATAACAGTAATCAAATATCAGTAATCAAATATGCAGATCCAACAGCCATATAGAAGCACATAATTGCCTACAATAAAAGGTCCGGGTACTTTTCTTTCCCCAGTTGTTCAGAGAGCGGAAATTATCCACCTGCTATAACAACTTCCTCTATAGTTTTAGCGGCCATGTGTATGGTTTCACAGCAAGGTGATCCAGGTCAAAAATATGACTTATGAGTTCTCGATTACAAATCGGATACAGGTTCTCCAGGCTATGTTTTTCAGCCCATTTGCAACATAGGTCTGATTATGATGAGAATTACATGTAGAGGTGCCGTGGTCGAGTGGATACGTCACAGGACTGTGGATCACAAAGTCCACGGTTTGAGTCCCGCCGCGGCACTAATGTCCTTTGGCAAGACATTAATCTACATTTGCCACACATGACCCAGGTGATGTAAATGGGTACCTGGCAGGAATTAATTCTTTGAAATGCTAGAGAGCCGTAATGGCAGCCATACTAAAGCCGGGGTAATAAATGTGGAGCGCCAGGAGTGTCAAATGTGACAGATATGAGCGCTATACAAGAACCCACTATTATTATTATTATTACATGGATGTGATGTCTGTTTGCCGCCAGAAGGGCATAAACTCCTGTACTTGAACATGGAGGTAACGCTCTTCTAGCTCCAAAGAGATGATGATGGACGATTCTGTACAGTGTGTCCAGGGGAGTGTCTCACAAAGACTAAGATCAACTTAAGTTGGACTTGAACTATGGCAGGCCGTTCATGCCACTAGTTACTCTAACCATTCCTGGCATTGGTTTCTCAAGGGACGTACAAATCGTGGTCACAAATCTACAGAATTTACATTATTTGATAGATCATTATTAGGAAGAAATATCATCTAAAGATCATAATTTCTAAGGTTTTTTTCCCTCAAATTTTACTTCTGGTTCAAGATTTTTTAAGGGCATGAATCACATACTGTAGCATAGGTCCAAGTGTTAAATATAACTTAAGTTTACAATGCAAGTAACTTTTTTTCTTCAACAATGAACTATCAAAAATGTAAATTCTGTAGATTTATGACGTCCCTTGAGAGACCAATGGTGAGAGCAACCAGTAAGAGTAGTAACACATACGGGACACACTACACATGTTTGTTTTTTTCCCCACATATTGATTTCAAATATAAAGAATGTCTTGATATGACCCATGAATAATGGTGCTTTCCTATACCGCATACGTAAGCCATACAGCATGTCCACACACAACAAAATTTATCCCGAAACTCTATAACGAAACGTCGTATAGAGAATCATCGTATAAATTTCCGGGTGTCCACACACAAGAAATGTCGTATAAATCCCATTGCGTCCACACACACAAGAAAGTAATCCCGAAACTCTACAGCGAAATGTCGTATAGGTGTGCAGTTTGCTACTGCGGTCATGAAATGGAAGCGGAAATGAGAGATCAGGTCTTCTTTCGCGCGAGGTCACGTTAAGCCCCGCCCAGTTATACCGTTAGTTATACTAGTTACATCCACACACAACACATTCCGTGATTAGGCGTGATTAGACGGGATTCTTTATTGAGTTCTAGTTCAAACGATGCCCAAACCGCGTTTCGTTATACGACGTTTCGTTATATGACGTATCGTTAGTAAGCGTCCACACACACAATTTCATCGTATAACTATCCCGAAACGGTATAACTATCCCGAAACGGTATAACTAATCACCCCTAATCACAGAAAGTGTTGTGTGTGGACACGGGGATAGTCATAATTATAAAGAGATTTCATTCATTCACAGACGAAATATATACAATGTAGATGAATGTCATATATATTGTATGGGACACATTATATGATTGTACTGAATCGCCCCGATGTAGTAGTTTACCCAAAAAAATCTCTTCCCCCCCCCCCCGATATATACATATACAGCATTTTCAAATTAAAAGAAAATTTGTAAAAAGGGAATATCAAATACAAAACATATATGACTGCTATATGGCAAAAGAAATGTTCATACTGAATTGCATAAAATCCCATTACTTGTTCGGGAGATAAAAGCAGTCGTGTACGATTCTCATACTAGATGATATCCGCACGACAAGTTGGCTGTCCCCAATCATGTTCTCATTCAAAATGATGGCCAAACCCTTGTTTCACTAGATATTTTGTAAAATATTTTGTTTTACTATATTCACACCCCAAAAAAAAAAACCAAAAAAAATCTACAAATAATTGAATGAGTCCCCTATATATTGTTAGCACTCGGGATAAGGAGAATAGAGAAAAACATGCACAACGACCAAAGAGGGACCTGACTATCAAAATTTTGGTTAGCATTGTTATTCCCCCGATTTCCCCAACCAAACAAGTCAATTTGCCTGTAGCGCAACTGGCCAAACTGCCCAAGTTGAAATCGAATATACCAGAATTCTGCCAGTTTTTCTCCCTCTGGTTTTTTTTTTTTCTTCTCTCCTCTTCATCTCCAACAGCAGCCCTGGGCTGTGTTTTCCTAGCAAAGCCCCACAGACTAATCTACCATGCCTTCAATTCCGACTTGCCCCTACAATCGTTCTGTCATCAACACCGTTGGACGAAGACGCCATACAGCTAGATCACAAACACGCAGGGGCTCTCACGTGTGTGCAGGATACCAAATGCTTCTCAAGTTCTCATTTTTCCCCTCTTTACTGTCTTTCATGTCACCTTATCTTAGGTATTTAAACTGGGCGATGTTTCTTTTTGCTTCTTCCGGTACCAGCAGTATCGTCTTCTCTTCCTTTCTTAACATTACTTGATACCATGTGATGAGAGCCATAAGGGTGTTAGCTCTGTGTTACATGATACAAGTCAAGTACCTTCTACCTCTATGAAGATAATATTTCGTTTGTTTTCACTAGACAGTCTCATGACTCTATTATATTTTTATGTTGTACCGTAGGTTCTTAGTAGCTACTGCGAAAATTATAATCTTGCTGGTATGGGGAAAGTATTATTTAATTTTCCCTTTCCAAAAAAATGTCTGTACTCGCCTCCTTCCCTCCTCGTTTCTCTCCTCTCCTCATCCCTTTCCGAGCTCCTCTTTTCCAATCCCTCTGCCCATCTTCCTTTCTAATCAACCTCTTTTCTCTTATCCTATATTCAGTTTCCCTTTTTTTATAATTTCTCTTCTTGTTTATCGATCCTTTCTAAAAATCTATCATCTGGGCTCTCTGCATCACCCATCTCCATACTACTTATCCTCCATCTCTGCGCAACTTATCCTCCAACATTTCTGATTCATTCACATGATATTCCATATTCTCTTTTACTATGATGAAGACGATGTCTTGGACGTTCCAATCTCCCTTATCCCCCGCTGCTTATGTAAACATGTTCTTCTACTGTCAAGCAGGCATTAATAGCAAGATTCATCCTGCTTACCAAGGAGTCATGCATCCTGATTTTAGCCCCATTGTCCCTTTCCTACCTATAAGATCCATCATCCATAAATGCATAGCCAGGGGATTAAGACACAAAAAGCGTTTCCATGCATTCACATGCATAGCTCCCGCGTTTTGGAACTCTGGTCTAATCTCCTACCCACCAATAGGCACAGGAGTGTTCAGACACCGTCGTATATCATATATCGCAAGGGCCATTCATAACGGTCCTGTCTGGAACGGGAGATGCCTGTCACAGCTTTGGCGGTTATGCAAATGCCCGCTTTCAAGATATACGAACGAGGACCAAGAGATTCCAGAAGATCACGGGAGATGCCTGAGAATTGGTGATGGTTGTGGTGGTGGTGGTGATGGTGATAGTGGTGGTGATGTTTGTAGGAGTGAGGATAGTCATTGTTGGAGCAATGATAGTCGTGGTAGAGATGGTGATACTGGTGGTTGATGGAAGTAGAAGTGGAGCTACTGGTGATAGTGATGGTAGTGGTAGTGATAATCATGACTTTTGAAAGGACTTTCACAAGATACCAAATCTCCTTCTGTAAAATTTGGGCCACAATAACTTCAAATGTTGATTTGTAAATCCTGTCAGGATATACTATATAAACGACAGACATTTTTATGGACTGTTATCATAATCTCCCTTAATAAATTCCTTATAGATCAAATCAGAAGGCAAAAGTAAGGAAGTCACATACTTCTTACATGCAAATAATTGCCATATCCAAAAATATATGTACTTTGTCTCTCTCTCTTTTGTCTGTTATACATGTATCTCTAAATCTCTCATATCATAAAATCTAAATCTACACCCACGATCTCCAAAAGTACAATCTACACAATGCAATCATGATAGGATACAATTCTCACAGCATTATTCATTTCCTTTTGCTATATTCTCAATGATTTTTTTTTTTAAACTCTTTGTCCATATAGAACATAGGGAAGATGCAAATGGCATGTTTTCTATATTAGTATAAATAATAATATACAGGAACTCGGTTAGATTTGTTGTATTAAAATTACGACTGCATTCAGGCAATGTAAACCCTTTGCCTACTGTATCAAATGCTTAAACTCAGTAGTCAATGGGTTTATGAGATTTTCTTACAGATTTATCTTTCCAAAACTAGTTTTCCTGGGCTTTTTCAAGCTTTCCAGTGCTAAATTGCTCACCACACATAAGTGCATTTGGGAGAGTTATTCTTTGTCTTTGTTGTTATACTTTTGCTGCTCTACTATTCCTAAAGAAATGATTATCTTGGCCACTTTTCACAATGCCTACTTGGAGCAAGAAAGACAATAACTAGTAGCACTGTACAAAGAGTTCATTAATGCCCTTTTGCCTCTCAGCATACGATGTGTAATCAGATGTACATACTCGAGAGTCAACCCTGATGATTTGTATTTCCCACGTAGCAGTAGGAAAGATAATGATCTAATCAGAACACATACGCGCGTAGCCATCCTTTCCCCCCATCATATCGTCTGCTTGGAGCAAGAAGTGTGTAAGTCATATACATTAACCCATAGCAGATCATTTCTAAATTAATCAGTTCCTTCCTCAAATTGGCAACAATTGATCTCATTTTCCTCCTTCACAGTTTGAAAAAAAATTAAATAGTTATTAAATGACCTAATGTGACAAAAATTCCAAAATATAACAGGAAGATTTATATCTGAAAATGGTGATATCATATTTTACACTGCGTTGCCGATTAAGAGACTTTAATGATTAGTTACAATTAAATCTCCCTTATTGGAGAACGGCACAATGTACTGCATTAGAACCAAGTTTCTGTAATATTTGTCCTTTCTGCTTATGTACAAAGTGTAATTCCTAGCATCCTGGATCATAAGATAATGCAAAATCATCACTAAAAAGAGACGCTGTATTGCTACGGGTTTAACGCCCTTCGAGCTTTGAAAAGAGGATTTCATTTTTTCTTTGTGCATGAACCTCATGCCTGTTTCATTACAAAAATCCTGCTCATCATCATTTTCTAGGTCTTTAATTGGTTATGACAATTCCATTGGCTCTGTGAGATATCCACTTAATTAAGTCCCAGTTGCTGTCTTCATTATGCCTGATGCGCCTTGTCGTAATTCAACGAGCAGGTTGAGAGGGCGCTCTAATTATTATTTCGTTTTTGGCTTCACTTCAGCAGAGAAGCCTCTGACTTTGGAGTAATGCATCTCTGAGTAGACTAGTTTTTAGAATAGTACGTCTCCAACACACTTGTATGTTCAGCTTGGCTGAAGCTATGTTCTGAAGAAGTATGAACTGTCAGAAGGGCTTTGACTTGTATCCTTCAAAGGCATGGTTTAACAACCTGAGAGGCATGGCCCTACGTGTTATCAGTGTCTGTGATATGGTGTAATATTGAAGCCCTAAACAAATTGCGCTTCAAAATGGTCATGAAGTGCCTCAAGAAAGTGAAAATCTTTGAGTGACCGGTTTTACCACACTCATTTTCCCAATAGATTGTAGTGTTATTAAAACTGTTAGGAAAACGAAAAATGAAATTTTGTTTTCCAATCATAATTATCTTGATAATCAGACCTGTAGGCGATCGGCTTGTAAAAGTCATGGGATTCCTGACTGACCTGAAGGTTTATAATTATGATTGCAGCAATGAGCTCAATCCAGGATTTTGTTTCAGAATCTGAGGCAATGTTACTGACCCCCTGTCCACACACAACATTTTCCGTGATTAGGCGTGATTAGTTATACCGTTTCGCGATAGTTATACCATTTCGCGATAGTTATATGCTGAAATTGTGTGTGTGGACGCTTACGATACGTCGATAACGAAGCGTCGTATAACGAAACGCAGGTTTGGGCATCGTTTCGAACTAGAACTCAATAACTAATCACGCCTAATCGCGCTTAATCACAGAAATTTTGTGTGTGGACGGAACTAGTCTAACTGGGCGGGGCTTAACGTCGGATTGTGCGCGAAAGGAGATATGACCTCTCATTTCCGCACCTATACGACGTTTCGTTATAGAGTTTTGGGATAACTTTTTCGTGTGTGTGGACACCCTGGAATTTATACAATGATTCTTTACACGACGTTTCTTGTGTGTGGACACCCTGGAATTTATACGATGATTCTTTATACGACGTATCGTTATAGAGTTTCGGGATAAATTGTTTTGTGTGTGGACACGCTGTGAGTCACTTTAACATTGAGTTAACGCCCTTTTGGCTGTCAGCTGATGAAATGAAAAGTCATTAGACGAAATGATTCATCTCCCAAAGGGATTGTACATGTATACAATCAAAGAGAACACTTGAAACTTTGCTGTTATTTGACGAACACCACGGATTTCACATTTAGTCATCCCCAGCTCAATTATTTACTAATATTTGTTGTTATGAAAGCAATTTCATATTGCTACTTTGCTAGGCCCTTGATCTTGAATAATTGATAAAACACGGGCAATTCTCCCCCGTTTTTTTTCAAAAGCAGCTTGCTTTAATAATGAAGTGACCAGACATTGTGCAGGGATCTATTTACGGCAGACATGTGGATGGCAGATCACGGGCCAACTGCGATTTGAATTATTGGTGTATAATCTCAAAAACTCGCCACCACCTTCGAGTCTTTGTACGGACGTGTAACGTGATACGTGCTGTGATTCAAATACTAATATAAATGGGATGAAGAGTCCACCTTGATACACATGCTTCAATGGGTTTGCCACAGATATTCACCAATTCATGCGAATTGTAAATTATGACAATTAAATACATACACTCAGGCCTATGCAAAATACATGTGTACATAATATCAGTATGATTAGGATTATTAATAACTACCTAAGCTTTGCATTTTCATTTCAAACTTACCTAGAACTGGAATAACAACCCTCTATTTTTTCTTTCAAAACAGAGTTCATACTATTTGCAAAGTTCAATGTACACGTAAGAGTGACAGAACTGATTTCAATTTAGATCAGATATCACGTTCACTAATTTTTTTGTGATCATCCTTACTTTTCAAGAAGCAAACTTCTAAAATGATCCATTTAGGCTGACCAGGGTAAAATTAAATGTTTTTTTCATTAATGTCTTTACTGCTGGTAATTCAAGATGGATCCTATATCACATGCTCCTGCGGCATTTGCTCCTCTGTAATCTCCTACACTAACCGAATTCCAAACATCAATTCTGGACCCAGCATTACACCTTAGCCTAAGCCTAACCTAAAACCCAACTGCACCCCAACCCTAAACTTTTGACATGTCTGAAGCAGTTGTCACTGGTGCAAATGTCACAGCACCATTTTTGTAAGCAGAGAGATGGGGCATAAGGTTGGTAGGGGAGCACTAATGGTTCTGTTAATGTCTTTGAGAATGCTTATATAACATTTACATTCAAATCTACAGAGAAGTTTTCACCCATTCATCACATTTCTATACATTTCCAACTTCTACTGAAGTTCACTACAACTCTCCTTAACTAGCCAATTCACAAATCTCTCAAAATAACTTTGATTCTTATCAAAGTTTTCAGAATCGATATCAATCATCATAGACCTTTCCTATCACAAAAGGAAACCTTGGTGTATTCAATATTCAGAATGTTGCCACCATCACAAAAGGACCAATCGTTTCTATCCTTTTGGACAAGAATCTATTATTGCATGCCCTTTTAAAACATTTCTTTTCAAGCCATTATCACACTGTAAAAACACCTTTGCACAAATGGAAGTCAAAATACTGAGCTTGCTTTAAATCAGGTGAATAGGAAAAGAGGGAGAAAAGTGGCAGGCCTCGTCACATCACACAGCAGAAATCAACCCACGATCTAACACATCGGACCAACAAACAATGGACGTTCAACGATCTAATTGTGAAGAGCTCAAATCAAGTACAAAAGAACACAAGGGAAAGAAACAAAAACATGGGGGAGAGACGAACGATGGAAGGGGGAAAATGTGAAAAATCGCGGCTCGGGGCAAGAATGTTTTTCGACGGGGGAAGTCGCGGGATAAAGGACTGCCGAACGCTCCATCACCTCTTCCACCTGTCCGCCGAACGCAGCGAACAAAACGCCTTTGTTGCCCGTGGCACGGGTTCGACGGCAATAATTTCCAGTACTTAATAGAATCAATACAGGTTTCCTGCATAGGCCGTTGACAGGAATCGGAGTGGACCATCTTGATTAACTTCTTGCGAGTTTAAAAAGCCATTCCCAGGCCCCAAGTTTGAAGGGGGAACTCGGCAGTGGCACGCCTGAACTCATGGGGGGACATGACATAATTTGACAATGTTAAACATTCATGTTCAATCCCTCCAGGCTAAACTTCCTATACGTTCATATTGCACTGTTTCATGACACCTTACATCAATGTATAAAACCTACTGCTGATCATCTTCACAAAACTAACATGGAAATATGGGATTAAAATAGTTTTTAAGAGATATTAATCTCATAAATGTTGCAACAAATGTTCGATCACATAAGCCACACAATAAATCACTATATTACAAAGGTCATCCAGCGTACAATTCAAAACTGTATTCTGGCAAAAGCTCAAAATGAACTGTGCGTCTTTTTTAATCATTCATCATCCATAAGAAGCGAATCAACAACTACGCATCCGTAAAAATCCATGGCGATCAGTCGACACAATGGCCAGTTATCCCGACGGGGGGAGGGAAAAAAAGAGATGGGCAACGTCCATCCTCCTGTAGATGTGATCTGAGATTAGCGACTAGATTTTCGCACATTTGACCAAAATAATCCCGGTCTAAATCATATGCGAAAGCCAGAGATGAATAATCTCTGGCTGTTGCGGAATTACAGCTCAGTGGCTCGACAGCCTGGCTTACGAGAGTTGGGCGGACATGCTCTTTTTTCCTCTCTTTCTTGTGAATGGGTATTCAGCGATAGCGAGTATGGTGTGGCTCGATCGTCAGAGGCTGTGGGCCAGGGGGGGTTGTGTGTCAATGGACGGGATTTTCTTCTACCTCTTTGCAAGGGTTGGGTGATTTCATAAGGCATGCAACATGATAGAATAATCATGTTGGGGGTGATTTGTAATAGATGCTTGGCAGGCATGGGATATAGAAGAAGCTGATGACATACAAGTTTTGTGAGAGAGGGAAAGAGAGAGATGGAGAGAGAGAGGGGGAGAGAGAGCGGGAGAGAGAAAGGGGGAAGAGAAGGGAGAGAGAGAGATGGTGAGAAGAGAGGGGGAGGGAGAGAGAAAGGGGAGAAGAGAGGGGGAGGGAGAGGTGGAGGGAGGGAGAGAGAGAAGAAAAGGAGAAGATGTGAAAGAGACAGAGACAGAGAGAGTGAGAGAAAGGAAAATAAAGCTGGAATGAAAAAGAAAATCAAGGGAGAAAGAAAGAAGAAAACAATCGAAGTATAAAGAATAAATAAACCAATTGAGGGTAGAATGAGGATTAATTGAGAATAGAGAGGAAACAACATGAAAATAGATTGTTATCATTTTTTTGTCATTCAAATGTAAAAAAAGGTTACAGTACATCACCAGTTCCTCTATCTGATTCTGCACAATGGCAGAAATGTAAGGTCCCTTAAATAAAGAGTTCACTGGGTGATAATGGCTGTAGAAGTTGAACAAAAAACAGGCGTGGTATATAATTCATAATAATAATAAGTAATAATTCATAAGTTGAGCCTGTTTGTTGTATGAAGCAGAACAAAAGATGTTTAGAGATTTCATTCTTAAAACAAAGCATTGGCTGTGCATCATTGTATCAAAGAAATATGAAGTCTTTAGGGAGCTTTCAATTATTTATCTTGGAAGATTCAGGTACAAAGCTTCAAAGATATACAATTGAGTTACATTAATACCCATAACAAAAATACAATAAATGAATAAATAAATAAATGACTAAATAAATGTCATCTCACTAGGCAATCTTATCCAAGAAGAAATGCACAACTGACTTAAAACGAGGGATTACATCACAAGGAAAAAAGCAATAAAAATAAAAGTAGAAGATTATGAGCATCAAAATGTAGGCAGTACTTAAACGAAGTGGTCTGCAAAAAGACACATGTGAGAATGAGCAAGATAGAGAGAGAGAGAGAGAGAGAGAGAAAGCAAACCCAAAGCCACACTTACACAAAAAGAGAAGAAAAAGAGACAGATAATACGCCTGAAACGGATGAAATCTTCACCCGATAAAAAACCCATGGGGAAAACCGGTACACGATTCGGTCGTCTCAAGTACTTTGCGCAATCCTCTTCCAACGAGAAGCTTATGAAGCCACCCATAATTGCGGCCGGGTTTCTCGCATCGTCGCCGTGCACCGGGCAAGAGCCAGAGATTGAGATCTAAACGCCAATCTCTTACTCATATCATTAGTCTAGATTTCAGGTGTTTGTCACTTTTTGATAAAAACTGTTTGTACAAGACATTAGATATGTCCTTTTGGAAATGAATGATGTCGGAAGACTCACAATAAAATGCGAAGCAACTACCCGATGCATACTCAATATCCCTCTCCAAAAAAATATTGGTTGTAAGGAGGCTTTGAACAATAAAAGATATATACAGCCAAAAGTGTTTCTTTCAATATACAGTATACAGAGCAAAGGCATGATTTTTGACCAATTAATGCATATTTTGGTTCTTTCAATCAGTTTTTTTTATGGTTTCTGTCATCATAACTATACTTATATAAAATTATAAATGATGTTTTGATTAAGAAGCTGACTTTAGGTTAATCAATCGTGAGGTAAGACATATTTCCAAGGAAAATTATTTAATATACTGGAATCATATTAAGAAGTAGAAATTAGAAATGGCAGCCATTACAAATTTTAGCTAAACACGATTACATGAGCAGTAGTAGTATATCAGAATTCAGAACAAACATGTAATTTTTTTCCACATTTTTGATACATTTGTTCACACTATACTTCTCAGTATTAGTTAAAATACAATGCTGCAGTAGAGGCATTCAGTAATATTTGAAAAAGAGGACACTTTGTATTGATAATAGAATGAAAATTTGGATCACTTAAAGAACATATCATCTCTTGCCATGGCAATGATGGAGTCATGGTTCTACAAAATATGAATAATGCCTCAAGAAACTTGCTAACTGCAGCAATATATACAAAGTACATATAGAACATATCTGTCATTTCTACTGGACAGCCAGAAACAGAAGAAACCTCTCATTTTTGCAAACCTGCAGTAACAAATAAATAGTAACCAATTTCCGCCAATTTCTGCTGAGCAACAAGAAACACAAGATATCTTCTAAATTTGGCTACCAGCTACAGCAAATGAAAAGTAACCATTTTCTGCCATTTCCTGACGGGCAGCGAGAAACACAAGAATCCGAGGCAGCAGCCCCTCTTACGCTACTTTGCCAATATTGCTGCAAGGATACTTTTGATACGAAAACTGAGACATCAGCCCGGCAAAGAACACGCGGGCTGGGAGTTGACGGTATTACACCAAAACACGCGACTGTCCCGACCATCATCATCCTCTTCGTCTTCCCCTGATGAATATGTATGAAGGAGCTGGGAGCACTTCAACCAGATGGATGAGGGTATTTCTTTACCTCCTTTCTCTCTCTTTCTCTCTCTCTCTCTCTCTCTCTCTTTCTCTCCCTATCTCTTTCTTCCTTTCTCTCTCTCTCTCTCTCCACCCTCTCTCTCTATCAATCTATCTCTTTCTCTCAATACCTCTCTCCCTCTCTAATCCGTCTCTCATTCTCTCTCTATCAACCTATCTCTGCCTCTATATACCTCTCTCCCTCTCTCTCTCTCTCTCTATATATATATATATATATATCTCTCTCTCTCTCTCTCTCTCTCTCTCTCTCTCTCTTCTTGCTGTCTCTTCAGTCTCATCTTACGATGACCAGATACAGATATTCAAAACTATTTATCGTTCGGGTTCACGGCATAGTCAACTAGTGAGTACGAATCCATACCCATTTTAACATGTCCTGGTGAATTAATGAAACTATCTGAAAAGAAGAGACTGTCTAAAGTCGGATAAAATACTTTTGAAGTGATTAAACAAATAAGGAAATTGATAGAAAAATGATGACATAGAATCTAAGAACAGCAACAAGAACAAAATGAAGTTGTTTTATCTGTGCACTAAACAGAGTAACTTGAAATGAAAGCAAATACTTTTTACAAAAATCAGCCCAAGACAATTTCAATAGCCTTGTATGTTGATGTCACCTATTGAAATTTGCGATGATGTATTATGTAATCGGATATGATCTCTATGGGACATACAATAGGTTATTGAAATTGCACCCGAGTTGATTCTTAAAAAATAGTTGATAGTGTTTTTGACAGAACTAAATTAAATAGAAAGCCAAAGTTGCAAAGCCTTGAAGTATGAACATTCTTATTACACCAATTTGTGCCCTCTTTCCAAGAAAAGATTTTAAATTCATAAGCCGGTAGATCATCCTCCATAGGTTGCCTTTTTCACACGACACATTGCTGCAAGGGGCTAGCTGAACCAAAATCTCCATATCGAGCACACACCTTGCTCTCCAAATTCTGCAGTTTTCCTCTTCCTCTATAAGTGCTTTTACATTTCAAATAAAGTAATTCGACTAAGGTCTACATGTACTATACTAAAGGTTTGGGAATTCATCCTCTGCAAAAATGTAGTCGTTTTCTCGCAAAGTACCGTCTAAAGTTGAGTACAACTGATGGTGCCTTTCAATAATTCTGATCAGACGCTTCAGAAAATTTCAGCATACAAGTCATACCCGACACGATCTTAACATTTACCACAGAGTAGTTTGGAAAACATGCATGATCCGTGGGAGAACACTATTTCTCGGTTTATCTTCCTCCGTTTTTTATTGATAAAGAGGATATCTTGCCTTTATCGAAGCTGAACACGTCGCCTGAACCTTAAGCGCTTATCAAAATAGGTAATGGATTGAAAGATTGGCATGAGGTAGTATCTGAATGTAAGCGCCTTGCTCATCATCATTCTAACAGAGAAGCCGTATGAACTTGAATGAATTACTAATGTGCCAAATGGGCATTACCTGACGCATGTTTATCAATTAATGATGCCTTGCTATCTAGCTGTAATCAGTCTTTAGTCTAGGAAAACAGACCTTTATATTATACACATATGGGTTTGACAAATTAATGTTTGGGTATTATGATGACACATGGTTGAATTTGTTTACTTTTCTTACAGTGTATATTGCTTTTTTTCCCTATTTTTATTTATAAATTGAATCTATTCAGGTTAAACCATGGTAGTCTCTTTATGCAAATTATCAGAATATTTGAATTATTTAATTATCATAATTATCATAATTTTAAATAATCCTAACTTAAATTAATTTAAAAATTTGATTGAAGTCTAAGAAAACAATATCTTTTTCATATGAATACAAAATATTGTTTTTTGTGAATGGGACGAAATTCTGGACATTTTGACCATGTGTAGAAAGTCAAAATCAACATTCATAGAAATCTGTGTTTCAAAGCCTTCAAAGCCTTTCAAGGCAGAAATTTGTTACAAGGTTTTCCAATACGGAGATTTAATACAAAGTCTTCCAATAAAGTACTTCATTTCAAAGTCTATCTTTAACTACAAAAATCTACATCACGGTCTAAATATCAATATTATATTTTTATAAAGCCTTTCGATACCCCTAGAAGGAATTCAAAATGGTGCTTGGATGATTGGAAAGTGGTCACAAATCCACAAATACTTGAATCAAAATCTAATACATTAAAATAGAAATCAATTATTCAATGCTTTGTACATATCCATTTCATATGATGTTTAAATATTTGTATGAAATTAACACCTGGTTTCATAATCCAGAAATGTGAATTGAATTGGATCGAAGGTTTCACAACATTTTCAAGTCCTCTTCGATACTTTTTACTTATTGAAAACGTTGTCTCATCCGATGGGAAATCTCTAAAGACGAATCCAAAGGCAATGTTCCACTTCCATAATACACAGGACCTGTACATCGAACATTATAAGCAAACTCTACAACTCTTCGCCCATTATGAGCTTAACTATCAAAGTGGCATCCCTGGGGTGTTCATACATGTAAAGAGTCTACTGACTTAGAATAATCTTTCAACATCTTCAAACGCTTACATGAAAAATCATCAGATATTACCTTGATACTATCTCCATCTTCTAATTAGGCCTCGACCCAAAATAACATTTTCTCTAAAGGCTCTTAAATTTCAATTTTAACGTAAAGAAAATTATAAAGAAGGTAACTTTGGAGCGGAAAAGAGGCCTACATGTAGAAGTCTCATGTGGGCTAGTGGATACTTTACCGGACTGTGGATGACATGGTTTTAGGTTCGAGTCCACCCGCAGCCCTAACGTCCTTTGGCAAGACATTAATCTACATTTGCCAATGTCCACCCAGGTGTAGTACAGTAGTAGTAAATGGGTACCTGGAAGAAATTTATTCCTTAAATGCTTTTAGCATCTTAGGGCATTTTAGGGACTGGAATATGTAGACTAGACATACATGTAAGTTGGAGAAAAACACACTATGTGAATCAGAAATTAGGCCCATTTACACATCCCCAAACACTGTTTTGAAGAACCATTGATTTCATTTACTGCCATTTACACTACTGGTAAAAACCCATTAAAAAACATAGGTGTTTGCTCATACTGAGTTTTAGGTGAGTACTGCACATTCTCTGCATGTGATCACACAGAAGCGAGGAAAGTCGCATGCCAAAAACCAACATCGTACTCAAGTTTCAATTTAAACCACAAAATCTGTGAAATTTCAGTAGGAGTTTGTTAAAAAACACACTCCTGAGGTGGATTTTTGATTTTGGTGAGAAAAATTGACGATTTTTGCTTGCAGTGTAAATGCAGCTTTCGAGAATCAGAAAATGGGTACCCTCGCTGTTCACGTACATCTAAGCTGAGGGCAAATGATTCTAGAGGGTGTTGAGAGGAATACAGAAATCTCATTTAATAACTGGTACAAATTAACAAGACATCCATGGAAAGATGTTGAGGAGCAATCTCGCAAATTAAAAGTGCTATCAGAATTAATTGTTTTCCTATTAAATTTGAAGAAGTTAAGAGTTTATTGACCATTAATTTCTTGGCTTCTTCAAAAGGACTTTTCTGGAGTGATGTGTGGTGTAGTGTGGTTGAAAAGAATATTAAATGCCCTTCCATTTCTTTAAATGAAAGTTTGGTGAGATATAATTGGGTTGGCCCTGATGTTATTATGGGTTTGTTGTTTAAGCATTAAAATGCTCTTTTAGAATTTAATTAGTCTTGAAACAATGAGTGCAAAATGTGAATTAATACACATACAGTATGTTCATTCAAATCAATCTCTCTCTAGCTCTCTCTCTCTTTTTCTCTCGCTCTTTTTCTCTTGCTCTCCCTCTCTCTCTTTCTCTTTCTCTCTCTTTCTCATCACACAATCTTTTTTCCTCACAAAAACATATGTAACAAATCTATCACAGTTGCATCTAAAAAAAGACTCTCAATAAATGCAACAAAACAATGAATTACATATTGATGACATCATGGACCTGCATTATGAAAATCTCTCCATACACAAAATTTTACAAAATTTGTGAAAACAAATCGCAGAAACGGACAATAGCTGAATGGTTCTGCTGTGTTTCACAACATCTCTGTTGCTTCTGTCTCGATAATGGAGACAAGCACGCAAGACAGAATATAATTTAATCACAGACTGATTAAGCATGTTGCACATGTACACGATGTATGAATTCAATATAGGACATCATACAAAAACATTTCTCATTCATTAAAAAGGCCTCCAAAAATCATCAAGAGGACAAATTATAGAGAAGGATAAAAATATAAAAACAACCATCTGTAAAGCAAACATGCACAATGATTGGATTATGTATGCCTTTCATGCAATTAACCATATTGCTCCTACAAGTATGCAGTGTATACTTAAATCATATTTCTTTGATAAATCAATGATTCATTTTTGTTGGTGGAACAATTTCTAATGAAATCTATTTTGTAAATTTTACACCAAGTACATTACAATTTTATGGGTCAGCCACTCATGATGGAATTATTCCTTCCTTACTATGACATAATATCTCATGTATCTAACATCTGCCGAGAGGGCAAAATATAAAATAATATGGGTGACACCCTCCTGGCTTTTAGCATTTTCACACTACTGTTCATTATCACACTATTTTTGTATATTGCCAAGTGAAGAGAATAAATGAACTGAAATAAAGTGAAATGATCTGGTATTCATTTATTATTCATAGCAAGAAGTCAGAAACATCTCCAATGGTTGCAGCCTAACGGTTTATCTGTGTAAACTGCGAATATCAGATGACAAGCGCTCTAGCTTCCATAGATTTGTAGAACTTATTCATATCTTCCTCTTCCTAATAAGGCATATCGGATTACCCCCCTTCTCTCTCTCTCTCCCTCCCTCTCTCCCTCTCCCTCTCGCCATTCACGGCGTGTCTCGGAATGAGTCAATGCCAGTAATGCTGGCCAGGCACATTTATGCGCAAGAGCATATACGACTCCAGGGAGTGAGCAAGGAGAGTTTTTTATAGTCTCACTCATTTACATGTTTATGGGTCAAAGCATCACGCAAGATGTACGAGAGCCAAGCAAGATGTACGGGAGCCAATCTAAACCAAGGGAAGATGAAAATAACAAGCTTTAGGGTGCGTTCAAGCTTTAGTTCTTGACATTGTGATGCCATCATATGCAGGCTAAGGGTGCGTTTATAGTACACCTTTTTGCCTAGAATCAGCGTTTTCAAACGTCTTTTAGGCAAATTTTCAAGGTGATAAACGCAAACCTGTTTTCAAACGTCTTTAGATATGGGTATATTGAAACGCAGAAAAAAAGTGCGTTTTGAATGTGACATAGAGCCAGAATCACGTTTCTGAGAGATGATAAACGCAAAGCTGTTTTGAAACACACATACAAATCGGACCTTCCCAGGCTAATTTCAGGTTTAGAGAAATAGTGTGCGCCATGTGCTTTGTCATGTTGTTGTACAAGCATGGCCCGGGTCAAACGGCGCAAAGCAGCTGCGCAGAGACATGGCCTTTATTTCGAATCGTGAAGAGTTGAGAAACGTGATATCCCGAAAATCACGTTCGTATAGTGGGGTTCGATATGTACATATAGAAACGCTGATTCTGAGTGGCAAGACATGATAAATGCACCCTAAGAGAGAAAAGCTCTAATTCATTCATATGTGCATGATCCTTTGTGATGGCTAATCAGGTCTTGTACTAGATTTTTTTCTTAGAATTGCAGAAAGAAATTCAGAGAAGTTTACGGAAATTATGGTCAGGATTATGCACAGTCGGGAGAAAATGTGATGAATGTGTAGTAGTTGTTCTTTTTTTCTCTTTTTTTCATCACAGAAAGATTGGAGTCTTCATCAAATTTCTAATCCATTTGAAGATAATCTGTACTATAAATCAAGAAGTACATTCTGCTGGTAATATCACGTCTTCATCAAATATTTGTCCAAGATATAGAACTAGTGAAATGAATTAGAAATGTTATAATTTGATGGATTGCATTCTCTTAGTTTTATTTCATATTAGTCATGTTTTCAATTGGTTAACATGACTAGGATATGCATACATGAATTCTACCCTAGGGTTTACTTCTACATTGTACATGGACGATCCCACCCCACCCCGTGAACCTTCGGATCATCCGCCTTTCTGTGAATTCCCATGATGCTTAGCGAATGTCTTATCCCCCTTCCAGCACGCGAGCTTGGATGTCGCGTTCGGAATAAGATGCGTTCCCAACGCGACACCATTATGATTCCGATGCTAATTGGTATGTATGGCAAAATAGCATGCTATGTTCAAAGAGTAGTGAGAGGAGAGGAGAGATGGGGAGAGGGGGAGAGAGCGGGAAGAGAGCGGGAAGAGGGAGGGGGAGAAACATGGCAGAAAATCAGCATAAATTTGCAAATTGTAAATCTCGGCTTATAGCATGCTTGAGGATAACAGCATATTTGGAGGATGACGATGATGAAAAACGATGCCTCCACTGTACTGTATTAGTGTAATGCAAATATATATATGCAATGCATCATGCATGCCCATACTGATACCAATGGACGTTGTTAAAAAGGATATTATTTATTCATTTTCATATTCTACATCTTTCATACTTATTGAGTTATTGGGTTACCTTTTCTTAAGAGCATTAAATAGAAATATTGATGTGGTAATAGAAGTAGCCATGAAAGAAGAAGAGGAGGAAGAGGAGGAAGAGGAGGAAGAAGAAGAAGAAGAAGAAGAAGAAGAAGAAGAAGAAGAAGAAGAAGAAGAAGAAGAAGAAGAAGAAGAAGAAGAAGAAGAAGAAGAAGAAGAAGAAGAAGAAGAAGAAGAAGAAGAAGAAGAAGGAGAAGGAGGAGGAGGAGGAGGAGGAGGAGAAGAAGGAGAAGAAGAAGAAGAAGAAGGAAAAAGAAGAAGAGGAAGAAGAAGAAGAAAAAGAAGAAGAAAGAGAAGAGGAAAAAGAAGAGAAAGATGAAGAAGGAGAAGGAGAAGAAAGAGTACCGGTAGTAGTAGTAGTAGTAGTAGTAGTAGTAGTAGTACATTGTACTATTACTAGTAGTACTAGTAGTAGTAGTAGTAGTAGTAGTAGTAGTAGTAGTAGTAGTAGTAGTAGTAGTAGTAGTAGTAGTAGTAGAAGTAGTGCAGTAGTAGTAGAAATAGTGCAGTAGTAGTAGAAATAGTGCAGTAGTAGTAGCTGTGTGAAAAGGACTTATTAGTTTAGGGAGCTCTTTATATATTTTCGACAATATGATAGTTTATTGCAGTGCTCTTTGTAAATGTATATTTTTTTCTCCAAAATATCAAAATATATGGAAATCTGATCATAAGGATAAAACTGTATTATAGGCCTATGGGCCACATCTTACATAAGATCATCTACTGCTATCTCTTTTCTGTATTATGTAAGTTCTTGGAAGTTCCTAATCATTGAAGTGACTCATCAGTCTCTCTCGCCACAGAGACAAATCTCTAGGCTTCATAAGGCCCATTTACACCGCTAAAAAACAATTTGAAAAACCATCAAATTTGTTTCAACTATCATTTCCACTACTGGAAAAACCTGTTCTTTTACTATCATTATTATTTGTTTATTTTTGGGGTGAGTAGTGCACATGCACGACTTGTCGCTGCTCTGTGTCCAATAGCATGAAAGAGAGGAGAGTCACAGTGAGCAAAACCTGAAATGAGTCACCTGTGTTTTCAGAGCGAGCATTTACACTGCAAAAACCAGCAGATTTTCAGGTCGTTTGAAAAAGGTTTGAAAAACTCCAACTTTTTTGTCTTGTTTATGGGCAACTGCCAAAGAAACTCTGGAATGTGAGAATAATTCCTTGGTTTTTGTTTGCAGTGTAAATGCCCCTTGAGAGAGATATCCTCTTCTTCTCAGTCAATGGCACTTGATTGCTTTTGTTAAGTTGTGAAAGAGGATTAATCTAATGCCACAAGGCCATTATTGTACTAATTGCAATGATCTTGAGAACACACACATAGGTACACTACACACAGTAGCATTGAGAAGGCTTATATACTGTGTAATGATCTGGTAATGATCTGGCAAGGATTTATTCAACTTTAGGTTGCCATTATCACATCAGTAATTCATTCTCATTATCAGTATAAGGGGCCAAGCAAAAGGAATGAAATAAATGAATTTAAAAAATGTAAAAACTGCCCATTTCCTTCTTGCTAATGCTTTCTTGATCTATTAACTTTGTTTTATCTATTATTGACTACTATTACAATGTTCACAAGATCCTTTGTATGAAAAAGAGACTTGATAAAACTAAACTTTACCGTACTTATCTAGGTTTTCTCTGTTATATATATTATGTACTGTAGGATAAAACAAGTAGGATAAAAGGGGGCTGTTGCACATGTACTGCTTTAATACTGATTAATATTAAGGCCATTTAAAAAAAAAATGTTTAGCGTCCTGCCTTTTTGAAAAATAGGAAGGAGGAGGCCCTTTTTTTTTTTTTTTCCAAAATGGCCGCTCCATACATTTTCCAAGTCGGGCTATTTTTCAAGATGGCTGCCAGCATTTATGGTTTGTTCATTTTTAATTCAGAAAAAGACTATTTTAGCAGTATGTTTTTCATGTTTTTTCATTAAGATTAAAAAATAAAAAATAAAAAATTGAAAAAAAATTTTAAAACATTTTGAAAAAAATAAAAAGGGCAGGCGGCCCCCAAATAGGAAGCGGGCGGGGACGCTAAACATGAATATTTTTTTATATGGCCTAACAACTGAATTTCCCAAATTATACATGAATTTTAAGATTGGACCGTCCTGGACATGATATTTATTTCAGATATGGGACAAATCTTCAACAATTGCCCAATCTTAACAATATTCTTATAGAAAGTATCAAATCATCTTCGGACAACAAGGGCTTTAACCCTGTGTTAAGGCATGCGATGTAACATCCTTCTGGCTCTCATTATACAAAATAATGAGGAATCTTCATGGCTTCTTTTCATAAACAAGAATTGCATCTTTAAAGGTACTATGTCCCATTTGCAGGCCCAAAAAAATGAAAAGGTTAAATTCCAACGGCATTTGAAAGAAAATACTAATTTAGAACTTCCCTAAAAAAAAGGGGGCTTGAAAATGTCTTTAAGTGGGAAAATAACGACTATTAGTTGTCGAATCGACTTAGGAGCTATAGAGCCAGTAAGTAATAGTCTGATTTTTCAGACCATTGTACCGAATGGTCGTACGTTTTATGCTGCGCAAAGATTCAATCAGTTTAATTTTGGCCATTACAAGAAGTGGGTTATTGATGTAGACAAATGCTCATGTACCCTTTACAGCTCATTTTATGTATGTTATTACCAAAGATGAAAAAAAGCCAGTCAGTCACTCAATAGTGTCTGACAGTGAAGTCTAGCAAGTAAACAGTTTCCTTGCATAATTTGAATATTAGGACACTGCTAACGTTTAAATTTCACAGATATGACATACATGTACATGACATATTCATAATTCCTGCAAAGTTCTACAGAATTTGATGTTGGCTACAAAAAGGGCATAGTATCTTTAACATGTTGTCAATGTATTTACTAGACTGCAGCTTGAGAAGAAAAAAATTAAATTTCAAATATTTTATTGCCACACTCACACTTAAGATAATCACAAAAATAAGGCCCATAGACAGGGAAATAAAAAACATGATATTAATGCATTGTTGACCATGTATTGAATGTATTTACTAGACTGTAGCATTATAAGAAGAAAAAAAATCAAGAATTTTATTGCCACACTCACACTTATTAAGATAATCACAAAAATAAGGCCTAGACAGGCTACCGAGCCGAGATCAACCGGAAATCCTGGCAGTTTCAGCCTTTACAGACTGTAAATGCACTGCAGTATTAATCTAATTTCAAATTGTTCTATTATTTACCTCGAAAAATAATGCTTACTATGAACATTCAATTCAATTCAATCCAATTCAATTCAATTCAATTCAAGGTTTATTAAAAACATGTGTCGCAGCCCAGTGGCTGAATTGGTCATGTGTACAATTAAAAGACTCATTACATATTTCAAACATCAAATACAGTTACAATTGATTTGTCAATATTGAAATATATATAGTTAATGGTAATATTGCTTGGGCAGCAAAAATAAGAAAACAGAAGATAACATGGTGTCAGAAAAACGGAGAGGAGAAACGCAAGAAAAGAAGTAAAAGAGGAAGTTGTAAAAGTACATGTACATCAAAAAATATAAATTGCATATATGTACTTTTAAAGAGTCATTAAGACAACATACAAATATAAAAATAGAAATGAAAATATTCTTTTCATAACATTTTTGACGTTTGATATTGCAAGTATTTGTATTATTGCTTAGAAAAATGATATTAAAAAAAATACAAATATGGCACTCTATCATGGACCCTATTGCTATGTTGTTGGGAATAAAATAAAACTCTTAGAAGTTAAATAAACAACTAAATCCATCACTCTGAAAGTTAACACAGTGTTAGTTAATGCATCCTCGACCATGTATTGAATGTATACAGTCAAACCTGCTTTAGTGACCACCTGTCTACAAAGACCACCTGCCTACAAAGACCACATTTTTTGTTTCCCTTCAAATGGTTTCTCATTGAAACATGTACTAAAGGAACCTGTCTACAAAGACCACCTGTCTACAAAGACCACATTTTGTGTTTCCCTTGAGCGGTCGCTATAGACAGGTTTGACTCTACTAGACTGTAGTGATGAGAACATTTTTTAAATTTGGAGTATTTTATTGCCACACTCACACTTAGGATAATCACAAAAATAAGGCCTAGACAGACAAAGAAATAAATAACAAATATGATTATTGCTTAACAGGGCATTAGTTAATGCATTAGCTAAGTCTTAGCCTTAGGGGTAAGATTACTTCACAATTTCAACAAAGAAATCTTCACACATGCTACAAAGTAGCAAAACGATCTCTTCATTACTCCAATGACATTTAAGAAACTCATGCAACAAAATAGATGAAAGATCTTTATGTGCAAATATATACTTGAAACTATTTCACCTCTCCATTTTCCGTCTCATTCAATATAAATCACTGATTTAGCACAACAGTATTACCGTTTACAATAATAAATAACACACCTATTCATAGAAGTTGCCGTGTTATTCTTGATTCACAAGACGACTATTTTTGTCATTTATAAGCCTTCAATCATAATGCAATCAAATAATTTTCACATTTACAATGTAAGTCTGAACTTGCCATACACTCAGACATGAAAGCTTTCCTTTGTCGTTAAAACCACTCGTCGACTCATAAAAACCAAGTTCTATTCATTGACTTCCTGTGGAAGGATAAACTCTGATGGTTTGAAAAGAAAAAGAGACAGCAAAAGAAAATTGATTACACAAACTCCTCTATCTCATCGATGCACACTGATAACTACAATGCATTTGTTTTGAAGCATAATACAGTATAGTAAGATGTTTTAAGGGGATGTTGTAAAAGAAAAAGAAAATGTATTCCCCTTGACATATGGCTCTGTTTCCTGGGGATTGTTCTTCATACATTCACTTTAAGGCGGAAATCAACATGCATGCGATGACGTTATCTTGCAGACATGCAGCACAACTGGGTAATAAACATATGAAGATAACTAAATAACACAAAAACCCTACAAGGAATGTGAAACCATTGAAAAATACATGTAAATGTAATGTACATAATATGCAGAACTAATTTAGTCAATATAAATGTGAAGGGAATTTCTTTGGATCACTGCAGAGGTTTTCTTTTCCCCTGAAAGATATTGGCCATTTTGAAATTCCTCTTTATCAACTTATTGGAACAGCTACCAGAAGTCTTTTCTAATTTTGTAGAGCTACCATAAATGTTTTCATGAACAATGACTCACTAAGAACAATACAAGAATGTGTCTCCTAAAGGAAAAGCCAAATGTAAGTGAAATACGTACATGTCGAAGGAAAGTGCAGTCAACAAATTTAAGGATGGATGTGATAAAATACCTAAATGCAATTCTTAAATTGTGTACTGCATGGTTTTGGAATCATCAGAATAATAACAAATTGACCCAATCTTGCTGGAAACCACATACAGTAAAAAGCATTGCACACATATATGGGTGCATGGGACTACACACACATTTGGCATCAAAATGTTGGTCCAAAGTTTTAATGATTTTTTGTCATTTCTGAATAATTTCAATAGCAATCCGGTTATGTGGCAGAACTCACAGATCATTTGTCATCATAACAGAAATCGACCTTCTATTGAAAGGGACACCATTTTGAGATAACAATATGCTATAGCTTGCCTGAAACATTTAAGACTCTCTATACCTCTCTTTCAGCCATTTGTCACGAAACCCTACTCTAAAATTAAGAACACTAACATGAGCAGTCGTAAAAAGGTAAACAAACTGTTTTGCAAGAAAGAATGAAAACAGGGACACGATATGAAAGGAAGAGGGAATCAACACCACATTTTTGTTTGTTATGGATGTCATTATTTCCCAGGAGTTGGAGTTGAGTTCTGTGATATGCCAGAGGGGGCTAAGTCAAGCGTTCCACCTCCGAAGGAAATGAATAGCAAAGTCTCTGAGTCGTAATGTCTCGAGACTGAACACTCGGTGGCAGCAGCACAAAGGGGGGAAGGAGCAGAGTTAGTTCCACTGGCTGCTCGTTTTGAAAAGTCAGGATCTTCCAGCATGATGCTCCGCAGGGGAGGGACAATCCAAAGGGGGCTAAAGACCCGGGGAGGGCGACTCTTACCACTGTCTCAACCCCCCTTCGGCCCGCCTGCCACGCTACGCTTCACCGGAGCCTATCCGGGCCGCTGCCATAGTACAGCTTCATGTTTTGGAAGCGCACTCTCTCCCTCTAAGAGGCATTGAGCGTGTACTTTGGGCACAAAGCGAAGGGGACTGGAGCATAGAGGGATGCCCATTGATGAGAAATTAGTCTCAGTCTGTGTAAACAGAACGGGTGTTATCACGCTGACTCGCCTCACAGCCCTAAAAATAGGAGCCCCACACTGCCTAACCTAACTTCCAGGCTGTGCCATTTTCCCCTCTTAACCGTGTTGACGCTTGGATAAGATACAATGAACGTGTATAGTAGAGTACTGGTCATGCCATTACAATTTTAACATTGTGACGGAAACTGTCTGGAAGCAAAAGGGAAAGGTTGATTTCATGTATGTGTACTGTGAAGTTTTGCAATGATTAAATGATATGTATTATATATGATAACACTGCACAAAAACTAGATATATGGGACTACACACAAATGTTTGGTCCAAACACTGTTCAGCTCTTTCTCCTATTCAGATTCTTGAAACAAGAGAGCTTTTTAAGATCAATCCTTTAAAGAATCAAGAGACATTTCTACTGTAATATTCTTCCATTCTAACATACATATGTACAATTGGGAATGCTCAAAAATTATTTTCATCTTACCGGAACTCAACCTTTTCTTTAAAGATAAAGTCGAGTTCTGGTCATGCGATTGCATTGTGAAAGAAACGGTGTGGAATCGATCAGAAAGGTTGATCATCTAGCATATAAGTATTGGTGTGTACTGCAAGGTTCTGGAATCATCAAAATTATAAGAAATTTGGCCCAGTCTTGGTAAAGTTACAAGCACTGTACACAGAAAGATGTATATGGGACTACATGTTGCATAAAAATTTGTCCTGATTTTTATGCTGTTACATGCCATATTTAGAATATTAAGGCATTTGAAGAGCCATGCTTTTCAGGGAACATTTTAATCTGATGTTCTTCCACACTTGCATAATAACAATGTAAACGTTCACAAATTATTTTTCACCTCTTCCCAGAACTCAACCTTCTCTTTAAGTCTTGATTCTTCAAAAGCATGTCCCTATAACCATTTTCCCTAGAGATATCTAGTCTTTATCCTTTGAACTCCAGACAGATACTTTAATGACAAGGGGAGTCTCCAAAAGCTTGGAAGCCAGACTAGCCGTATGGTGACTACTACAAACATGGGAAACAACAAACAGGCTCATGTTTGTGGGAGTGCACCGGCTTCTGCTGCATCACAAGTTCAGAATACAGCCAGAATCCTTACTCGAGCACAGAATGTATTTTAGGGGTAGTGACTGCTCAATAGTAGTCTGGACAGCATATTATTAGCATCTACATACATTACATTCACAAAGGCTATTAACTCACAGTCTCTACTAATAACATGGTTCCGTCTTACTCTTAACTTGTAGAACGTGGTATGTGTACACATGTACATGTACATGTATGTAGTTGGTAGTTTGAAGTCCTCAAGTTCAGTTAGTTTTGTGTTTGAATTCAACTTACAATGTATACACAGTGAATCAACAGAAACCAGATTATCCAAATGTGAACGAGGCTACTTGTTCAACCCAAAGGGTCAAGAGGACCCACGCACTTGTGAATTGGCCCTTCAATTTCCCATAATTTTCTAAATCACTTAGCACTTGACAGTTGATGCATAGAATCTACCTACATTGTATGGTCCCTAAATGTGAACAAGGTTTCTCATTAAACCCAATACAAGAGGAAATTTACATAGGGTTGACAAAGACCTAAGTGTGAATGAGTCCTGCATGTAAAGTCCCCTCTAGTGGTAATACTAGTACCAAGCTGTAATTTCTCATAATTCTCCAAACCACTTAGCACTTGGCACACAAAACTTTGCTATGACAAACAAACTCAAACAAACACAACCCAGTGTATGTGTGCCCAGGAGAACAATTGGAGGCATTCTCAGGCTTTCAAGGGCCACTAAAGAACCCGTTTATGGCACCAACATGGGGTTTTTGTTTTGTGTGTAAATGAGATAAGGAACATTAATTGGGATGCATTGGACTAAGTGGCCTAATGAAACACACATTATGCCTCAGCCCAGTAAAGAATTTTTAATTTTGGATGGTCAAATGTGAAATGATGTAATTCTTTAGGCTTGCTGCCATAGCAACCAGGTACATGTGTAAGTTCAAAGGTCACTCTCAGAGACTCAGACCATCATGAATTGACTGACATGAACTAAAATAATGTCATTTCTAAAATGTTGCCCTAATAAGCACATAGCAAACATATAATAATTATTTACATGATTTCTACAAATTTGCAGACACAGGATGACAAGCACTACAGTAGTACAGGTACATAAAACAGACCTGTAATTGACAATTAAAAATATTTGATTCTGCATTCAATACTGTACTGAACCTGCACAGAAAGACCGACAGGTATATGTACTATTCTGTTTCACATCTCTTTATATATTGACCTTCAAATCTTAACCTCTAGCCATTGAAACAACACATCCCCTGCTCGTAGAACCCGTCATGGCGGCCATTTTGTTACAGGGAACTTCGCCTTTGTTTAAACCCTTTTTAGTCCGCCCACTCATTTCTATGAAATAAACCAGAATTCTCTCTAACCAAACACAATAGACTCTCACAAAGGCCAAGGACCAAATCATCAGGTGGACAATTAAACAACCAAGAGAAGCGCAAAACCCGCTGTTACCTCGGTCCAAAAGCCGCAGTTACAATTTTGTTTCTTTTCAATTTAACCCGAGAATATTGCTATATTGTACACATGACTACAGTAAGGATGTCATGTATCATGCTGCACAATGTGCACATTCAGTTTCATACAGAAAATGTGTAAAATTCAAGGAGAATCAATATAATTGTGTTTATGTTCATATTATTTCTAATCTCAGAGATGAAAATATGAACATCTGTATTTAATACAACTACAATGAACAGGTATGCCAAACCTCAACTTTGTACAAATTCAAATATACATTGCCTATACATGTAGTCCGGGAGCCAGGGGGGGTCAACCTAGCTGGAAGGGAAACCAATTTTCATATGCACAGATGTAAAGATCGCATAGCTCCACATAACAAATCGACCGTCTGGCATGTTCTAAGTGGTGGGTGTGGCCAGGGGAGCCCCTCCTCCAAAAAGCGGCCCTTTTGACGACAAATTAGTATTTTGTAAATAATATTGTAAGAAAACCTTGAACCACCATGAGTTTGGTGTCATATGAAAGAAAATTAAATTATCTACATTTTGATACCTATTTCAACGAAATTAAGATTAATTTACATAGCAAATTTAAGTTAAAAACATGATTTTTGTGATTTTTTCGAAATATTGAATTTTATCAAAAAGATTATTTTCCATATATCAAAATTGGAGAGGTGCATTTTTTCATAACTTTCCAGGAATTTGCTTATGTACAATGACAATATCCTGTGCGAGGATAGGCTTATATATCTTTTCAATAAAAAGTTATAGCAATCCAAAGTCATTGATTTGATTTCCATAAAAACAACATTTTTGCCCACATGTGTATTAACTGTATGCATATACGTGCATTAGTGTATTAAGGACCTGTTTGGCGTGTTTACATCGAGTTTTAAAGATAACTTATAACTAAAACCTCTAATCACCATGTATTTGGTGTCAAAAGATGGATAATTAAAATACCTTCATCCTGATATCAATTTCAATGAGTGATGTAGTGTGTGAAATATAAATTTTGAGCCAAAAGGTGCTTTATTGTAGATATTCCTCTGATTTTGGCCAGTATCTCGGTATATTAACTGGACAAAAGTGATTAGACATTTAGTAGTGCAGAAAGTTCAAAGGATTTGGAGCGCTGAGTGCAATTGATAAGTTCTTCTTCTGTACTCTGGGATGTTTCAGGAAATGTGGACATTGGCAGTTGCCTCCCCAGGCGCAGATCCAGGGGCAGGGGCCTAGCCCCCGCCAAAAAAGAATAAAGAGAGAGAGAGAAGGAAAAGAAGGGAAAGGGAAAGAGGAGAGAAAGGGAAAGAAAGAAGAGGAAGCAGAAGAAGGGGAAAACGGGAGATCGGGGCGAAAGGGCCTTGTCTCCCAGGTTGTTGCCTTCCCCCAGCAAAAAATAAGAGAGAGAAGGAAGGAAATGGAAAGAAAAAAGGAAAAAGGGAGATAAAGGGAATGAAATAAAGAGGACGAAGAAAAGAAGGGGGTATCAGTTGCGATTCTCCCGCCAACAAGTTGTGGATCGGGATGGGACCTAAAGGTCCTTGCCTCCCCCTGCCAAAAAGGGTGAAGGAAAGGCAAAGAGGAGAGCTAAAAGGGAACAAAAAGAGGAAGAAGAAAAGAAAAGGATGAAAACAAGGGAGATCAGTTGCGATTAATTCGGCCAACAATGTATGGATCGGGGACCAAAGGCCCTTGCCCCTCTCCCCCTGCAAACTTAAAGAGAAAGAAGGGAAAGGAAAAAGAGGAAGAAGAAAGGTAGGGAGATCATGAGTGATTTTCCCGCCAACAAGGTGTGGATCGGGCGAAAGGCCCTTGCCTCCCCCCTTATCTGACCGTGATTTAATACCTACCCCTGAGCTTACGGGGGCTCTGCCCCCTGGAATCCACCTAGGGCCCTAAGGCAGGCCCTTTGATGCTAATCTGATCGTAATGCATAAAACCCTGAGTTTCCGGGGGCTCCGCCCCCTGGACCCCACGCTAATTAGTGACCTGCCAGAGGCACAAATAAGGTATCAAAATATGCTCATCTGACCGTAATTAAATGCCTAAAACCCTGAGCTTACGGGGCTCTGCCCTGGACCCAACCTAGGGCCCTAAGGCGGCCCTGGATGCTCACCTGACGGTAATTTAATGCCCCAAACCCTAAACTTCCGGGGCTCCGCCCCTGGACCAAACGCCAATTATTGTCCTGCCAGTGTCACAAATAAAGTATAAAAATGCCATCTGACCGTAATTAAATGCCCATACGCCCGAGCTTCCTGGGGCTCCGCCCTTGACCCCCGCCGGTGCTTTGCCCCTAGACCCAACGCCCATTTACGCTACGCTCTTCATGATCGTAAATACTTTAGCCTCTCCCCACCCACTTTGAGAAACGTTCAGCGGGGCCTGCATGTAAGAGTGGTGGTGATGCGGATTTTTTTCTTCTGCCCCACCCAAACGATTTTGCTCATTACGCCACTGCTTTAGTGGTCACCATTACGTACCAATATTTGGCTCGCACAATTTCAAATTTGGGCCCTCCTAAGAAATCTTGGATCCGCGCCTCCTGCCCCCCTCATCCACCCCACCCCACCCCTTCCAGCCGCTTGTCATAATCTTGCCCATGACCAAGACAAGTTAGTGCATCGATCAACATGAATATAATATAATATCGCCATGTTTGGTTTAATGGTTTATTTTGCCTGACTACTAAGAAAACATGTGTATGCTTGTGAGCAACCAATACTCCGCATGATTCCTATTGTGATTAGATTAGAATGACATAAACTTTTCTCATAAAATAGTTTCGGCTAGGTATGCAAAGTTATTTTTCTCTCGATTACAAGTAATTCGGTACAAAAATCGAAGGAACATTATGAAACTACTTGATTCGATTGAATCTAAGTTTTAGTCTTTGTGTGTTTCAAATAGGAAGTTCCACAACTACAATTGAGATCAATTTGAAATCTTTTCTGCTTAGCCATGAATAACTTTAAATCGTTACTAACTCCTTGAACTTCTAAGGATCTCACGATTTGATGATTGGAAAATGTCATTAGGTACCAGCTTATAATTTTGGTAACACATCACCGTCTACATTAGAGTTCTATCATGCCCGTTGCATAAACCATATGGTCTTTTTGAACATAGAATAACATTTTTTTAAATTAGAATAAAATAAAATGCAAACTTGTCGTAGATTGTTTCCTTTGAAACAGCGTTCGAGTTACAGTTCCACCAGGGACACTGTCATAGACAATCTTTGATTACTTCTATTTATTGAATTTTAATTGGGATGTGGGCAAAAAGAAAAGAAGAAATGGAAATCTGCATGTAATACTCTGCAAGTTCAAGCTAGTAAATGTGCTACAACTGATCATTTCAAGCGTATTAAGCGTATTATTATTTTTGACTCTAGCAGGTCACTAATAGGCGTGGGTCCAGGGCGGTGCCCCGTAAGCTCAGGGATTTAAGCATTAAATTGCGGTCAGATGAGCATCCAGAGACCCGCCTTAGGGCCCTAGGTGGGGTCCAGGGTGCAGAGCCCCGGAAGCTCAGGGTTTTAGGCATTTGATTACGATCAGATTAGCATCCAAGGGCCTGCCTTAGGGCCCTAGGTGGATTCAGGGGCAGAGCCCCGTAAGCTCAGGGTAGGTATTAAAATTGTTTTCATCCTTTTCTTTTCTTCTTCCTCGTTTTGTTCCCTTTTAGCTCTCCTCTTTGCCTTTCCCTTCACCCCTTCTGTTTGGCAGGGGAGGCAAGGGCCTTTAGGTTTCCATCCCGATCCACAACTTGTTGGCGGGAGAATCGCAACTGATACCCCCTTCTTTTCTTCGTCCTCTTTATTTCATTCCCTTTATCTCCCTTTTTCCTTTTTTCTTTCCATTTTCTTCCTTCTCTCTCTTATTTTTTGCTGGGGGGAGGGGGGAGGCAGCAACCTGGGAGACAAGGCCCTTTCGCCCCCGATCTCCCGTTTTCCCCTGCTTCTGCTTCCTCTTCTTTCTTTCCCTTTCTCTCCTCTTTCCCTTTCCCTTCTTTTCCTTCTCTCTCACTCTCTTTTATTCTTTTTGGCGGGGCTAGCCACCTGCCCCTGGATCTGCGCCTGAGGAGGCAACTGCCAATGTCCACATTTCCTGAAACATCCCAGAGTACAGAAGAAGAACTTATCAATTGCACTCAGCGCTCCAAATCTTTTGAAATTTCTGCACTACTAAATGTCTAATCACTTTTGTCCAGTTAATATACCGAGATACTGGCCAAAATCAGAGGAATATCTACAATAAAGCACATTTTGGCTCAAAATTTATATTTCACACACTACATCACTCATTGAAATTGATATCAGGTTGAAGGTATTTTAATTATCCATCTTTTGACACCGAATACATGGTGATTAGAGGTTTTAGTTATAAGTTATCTTTAAAACTCGATGTAAACACGCCAAACAGGTCCTTAATACACTAATGCACGTAAATGCATACAGTTAATACACATGTGGGCAAAAATGTTGTTTTTATGGAAATCAAATCAATGACTTTGAATTGCTATAACTTTTTATTGAAAAGATATATAAGCCTATCCCTCGCACAGGATATTGACATTGTACATAAGCAAATTCCTGAAAAGTTATGAAAAATGCACCTCTCAATTTTGATATATGGAAAATAATCTTTTTTGATAAAATTCAATATTTCGAAAAAAATCACCAAAAATCATGTTTTTAACTTAAATTTGCTATGTAAATTAATCTTAATTTCGTTGAAATAGGTATCAAAATGTAGATAATTTAATTTTCTTTCATATGACACCAAACTCATGGTGGTTCAAGGTTTTCTTACAATATTATTTACAAAATACTAATTTGTCGTCAAAGGGCCGCTTTTTGGGAGGGCCCCCCTGGCCACACCCACCACTTAGAACATGCCAGACGGTCGATTTGTTATGTGGAGCTATGCGATCTTTACATCTGTGCATATGAAAATTGGTTTCCCTTCCAGCTAGGTTGACCCCCCCTGGCTCCCGTACTAATGTACTGTACTTATACTTTTTTCTGTTTATTTTAAGATTTAGTTTTGTATAAGTTAAATTGTGTGATATTGTTTGTGTGTGTATGTAAGCCTGCTTCTGATATCATGTGCAACTGTTCAAACATCAAATAAATAAATAGTCCTCAAAAATAGAAAAAGTCAAACAATCAATTCCTTTTCTTTTTATTAACAAAATTCAACATGAGTTTGGAGGAGTTTGGAGGACTGTTACCAAAGTTCTAGTTTTAGACTTTGTGATGTTCTAGACGTTGTGATGTTACTCATATATTGTGTACATGGTTTTTACCTGCATTTCACAACAAACTGGTGGAACTACCTTTTATTTTGCCTCTCTTTGAACTATTTACCAGTAACAATACCACAAAGCAGGGCGATCCAACAGCCAACATCCAAGTTGGATGAAATTAGTCTCACTATTTAGACTTCTTATTCGATACAAACTACAGGTAAATGAGGAGTACAAAATGAAGAACACTAATTTTTCACATGTGATGTGCAATATAATATTGTAATATTATTTTCTCATCCTGTTGAGCATCCCTGAACTGCTATTTTTGAATTAAGCCTAATTTCATTTTTGTATGTACACCATCTATATGTGAAATTTAGGTCTATACAGTATATCTTAATACAGAGGACAGGAAAATTTGAGATTTTCTTCAAATAATTAGCAGTTAGGATTGACTAATTTTTCTATCATACATTAGTAAATTAACTTCAAAGTTTGAGCGACACATTCTCTTCAAGTAAGAATGATTATATATTTTTGAAAATGTCAATACATTTGTCTATTGTGGATGTGTATTAGTTATAAGTAAGGAAAAGTATGAAACAATCTTTTTGAGTGAAACTTATATGAAGTAAAAAATGAGTTCTAACAAATTCAATCCCAGACAAACAAAATCAAACACATGATCTTTACACAAGCTAAATGCTGAAAAATAGATGGGCAAAACAAAAAAGAGGTAGGAATATCTCTTAGAAAGTAGACTAGAATTCGCCACCACAATGGAGGCATGATTTCACTGACCACACAAGATCAAAGAAAGAAGTCTATTGTCTAGCTGAGGACTTGCTATGTACTGTATATGGGGGCCTAATGATGGTGTATTGACTGTGCTTTTGTGAGGGGCAGTGTTCTGGAGTGCTTTCGGTTTGAGGGGTTAGAGGAGGTCTGAGGGTTAATCACCTTTGGTTTTTTAAGGGGAAAAGAAGGAAAATTTCCAGTAACTGAGGGGGCAATTTACATGATTCAATGAAAATGGTCAGCCTTGTATCAAGGAGTTTGTTAGTTTTATCATCTTCCTACTTTAAAACGAGTAAGCCTACTTGTATTTCCCCCTCTATTTCATACATGTTGTATATAAAATTTGGTTTTGTGTATGTACTGTGAACGTAGTCTAGAAGACTTTACTACATACACGTACTCTAACTTCTAAATTTTCAAATGCTGACACCATAACAAATTTGTTTTTCTATATTCTAAGAATTATGTGTTATATATTTTGCATCTCTCATTATCCCTCACTATAATTAAGTAATGCTCCCTTCCCACCTATGTTTCCTAACATAATTTTCCACCCCCCCTTCTCTCTCTCTCTCTCTCTCTCTGTCTTTCTCTAACCCTAATTTAACATTATTTTCCATTTCCTCACACACATAGAGGTACCTGTAAACCCCCCAATCTCTCTCTCTCCATTATTCTCTTCATCTCACCCAATATTTACCCTTGTTTCTACAATCATAGGCCGACATACATTCTTCGCGTATGCAGACTCACATACCTATATGTTTGTCTTGCAGTTGACTATCGGACTGAGTTAGGCTATACCAATACGCAATGTGCGATTCCAGCCAATTATTGAATTTCTCTCCTTCTCTCTCCCCTCCTGTGGGGGTTTCCTAGGAGTTCTCCCACCCTTTGACTGGATCATTTTTTTCCTCATAATTATTTGCTTGATTCAAGCACTACTCCAGCATATTTTGCACAGCTTTACTACAGCCTTTCGTATAGACCCACATGTACATGTATACTCTATGTGCATCAATATACACTAATTTCATTTCATGTATTCATTTCCCGTCAAGATAAAAACATTATTATATCATCTTCAAAATACAAACATATACTGTATATAATGAGATACCTATCTCAAATGGGAGGATCATGAAAAATGACCCTCAGGCTCAGGCCTACATGTACTGTACTGTACAGTAGGTCTATAGGGGGCTATATGGAAATTAAATTTGAGAAACTTGTTAGCTAGAAAATTAAAATTAAATTTTTCTCCATTTTTTTTGTGAAGCATAAAATGATACTAATTTACAGCTTCTATTATATTATAATTTGTCATTACTGCAGAGTATAAAACTTTTTCGAACCAACATACATTCATTTGTATACTGTAGTCTCACTCTCAAGCACTGGACACAAGTCACAAAGTCAGTTCACGAAACCAGTCACAAAATAATGCAAACTGTTCACCTCACTTAACCTCTAGTATACCATTGTTTCCTTTAAAAAGAAGTAGGCCTACATGTACGACTGTACATGTACATGTACTACCGACCCGAGTAGGAATCGGCTCCTTGTTACAACCATTGCTGGAAAGTGTTTAATTTTTTTCTTCCTCCAAAAGAGAAAAACAGACCCATTGTCCTTTTTGCATAATGGGAGAAACACAGAGATAATGACGATTCCACAGAAGTCCAGTGCAAGACCTCGCTGGCTCATTAATTGTACACTTTTTTTCCACTTCCTGGTGCTACATTGTATTTCACTTTTAGACCACACGTCTGCAGTTAAATTAGCTCACCATCCGAAAGGAGATGGTGCTTTGGAAACTGATGGCACTATTTTTTTTTTAAATTAAAAACAAATAGATGTGGACTGAGAACAATAATCTCCAGAGTGTTAAGAAAGGCCCCTATTAATTTAAATTAAAAATGGGCCCCTTTGCTGTCAGAATAGTCCCAATTATTTTCAAAAGACCCATTATTGCTTTTTCTTTTTTAAATCAGCCAATAGGTTGTACATCATTTTCAATGTGTAATACTAGAATATAAGAAAATTTCTATTTTGTCTACCTTTTATTTTGATGGTTCTTTTATGATTATAAACACAACGATATAGTTTCTCATATATATATTACGTACTTTTACAATGTTTGACCAAAACAAATTTCCATGTATTCTTGTGAATTTGGATGAATAAAAGAATTTAATTTAATTGAATTGAATTGAATGAAAAGCATACATACTGAACACAGTCAACATCAAACATTTTGAATGAACACAATTCCACATTATCAAGAACCAGCCTTAAGATTTATGGCGACTCCATGATATAATTTAGAAAATAGCGACAGGCCTTTCTGCATTTTTCTCCTAGAATTGTGATGATAACTGTGAAGGTCGCAGAAATTAGCTTACATATATATCCCATAAAAATGGAAATGGATCTCATGTGCTCTAATATATGATAGAAAGGGATGAATTTCTAATAAGATTACTGGAATTGCAAATTTGATTCAGTCTTGCACATAAATTGTTAGGATACAATTTGCAAGATGACTATCAATGTAATATTATATATTAGTTATTAGGTACATAATACTATGAATAAATAAAGAGTTTTAAGCCCACACACACAATTTGCTGTCTTTGCTGCTGCTTCTGTTATTGTTGTTATTGTTGTTGTTGCTGCTACTGTTATTGTTGTTCTTATTGTTGTTGTTGCTGCTGCTACTATTGTTGTTGTATTTGTTGTTTTTGTTGCTGCTACTGGTATTATATTTGATGTTGTTGTTGTTGTTGTTGTTGTTGTTGTTGTTGTTGTTGATTTTCCTTGGTGGGAATGGGTCATAGTAAATATAACCTGTATTTTTGTATTTTGTGGCATAATGTATAATATAATGTATTGGTAACCAAATTTCAAGCTATTTTAATGAAAAAAAAAGAATAAATGACCCACTGTGAACCAAGAAAGCCTCACGAAAATCCCCTGCCCTATAAGATGGAAAAGGGTAATTACAATCTTTACAGAACAATAATAATTACAACCCCAGTTGTTTCTTTCCTTGTTCAATTGTATATAAACATAAAATGAATGGTTTACTTTTTGCCAATAATGATCACTGTGATGTGAACATAATACTATTTCAATGTTCAATTCTTAAAGATTTGACAGCCAGAACTATTTCTGTACAAAAATATTTCATTCAAACCTGCTTTAGCAAAAATATTTCAATAAAGTATGTGTATTAAGCTTCTATGAACAATAGAGACCTACTCATGTGCAGGTACTATCAATCTGAAGTTATTTGAAGTACATGTTCATGTACTGGTTCACATAACAGTGCACTGAACTTGCTGCTTTGAGTACAAAATCATTTTATAATTAGTTAATTCATCTCTCATCTCCGAAATATCTCCGCATCTAAATATGGTCCCAAGCAAACAAGTTATTCATACACTGCCTCGCTTTACCCATATGCAAGAGGAAAGTCAACTTTATGTCAGAACATACGAATACTGTACATTATTTTTAAAAAGTTCTTTGACCTTTTGTCTCTACGTTCGGTGGCGCTGTACTATAGATTTATTGGATTCATTAACCCCCTTTCCCTGTAGAGTGGGGTAATGAAATCAAAATAGTAAATTGGTAATATATTGTGCAGTGCTAACATGGACTTACCACCCAAAGCAAGAACAGAGAAATGATGCATGTGGGACTACACAATGTAGGTTATTGAAAAAGAAATATGTTTCGAGACTAAAGGAATTCTCCTTCCATATCAACTGTACATGTACAAGTACATGTAGGCCTACAAATATAATACCCAACAGGGGCACAGTCCAATGCGATGAAGTGCAATGGTAGCAACTTGCGATGTTTGCTGTGCATGTGAATTTTTGAAGAATTTGAAGATCAAAATGCCAAGATATTGCTATTTCACTTTTAACCTATTTTTCATCATTGAAATATGGTTGAAATAACGGGGTTGTTGGCCAATATATTGGCTTCCATTTTGCAAAACCTTTTTCCTCTGCACTTCAGGTCAAGAAAACTCCCTTTTCTTTGAATCAAAACGTCAATAAAGTTTGTATCCTGGAGATAATGTCAAACTTGATATGTGGATTACTTGTGACACACAATTCTTCATTGAGCCTTGAGGTCTACACTGAACTAAACTAAACATATTGAAAAGCAAGGCATTTCAAAATTAAGTCTTTGGGACAGAAGTTTGCGTTCTCCTATAGGCCTATATCCCAAAATGAAAAGCAAATCTATTTTGTGACCCCTGTGACAATTGGACTTCATCTACAGTTGTACCATCAAATTGGCTACATTTTTCTTACATGTACATTTGCATATATCCTAAAGTATATGTACATGTACGTGAAGTTGTACAAACTGGGAAATTGAAATCTATGACCTACGTCATAAGGCAGAATGCCATTTAAAATTCAGCTACAACTCAACCAGTCAAATCAGTGTGCTGAAAACTACAGGTGTAAGTAATTAATCTAGAATTGGCTAGTACATGTAGCAGAACTTTGAATGCAAAGTATAGAAATGTACAAATGTTTTTAAGTCTGAAGAAGAAGAAAAAAACACTTATAAATTAATCCCTCCATGCCTATTCTTACACTTGTAAACTGTAAAATGATAAATTCAGAAAAGGAGGTTCGATAAGCTGCCTTTATCATGTACTAACTGTAAACTCTCTTTTAACACAGCCAACATAAATCAGTCATCGCTGTACTTGTGCATAAATTACGACCCCTGCCTATAATGTGGTAAAATATAACAGTCAAAAGGGGATCAGGGGATATAATCTGCAGCCTGATACTAATGGGGATAGCCTCAACAGAATAGTCGCTGCCCCTTTCGCTTTTGTACAGCCTCACGTTGCCGACCCTGAGGACATTTTTAATGCTGATTACGTGCAAAAAACGCAAGATAATGCACTGACATTAATACTCTCCAAGCCATTTATCAGCTAGGTGTGTTTTCCTTTTCTTTGCATAAAATTGTTGCAATAGTCTTCGTGACGGTATCACTCTTTTGTCGCGCTCGAGCCATTTAGGGGATTTGTGCCCTCTATCTCTTTCATGCCTCTTTCATGAATGAGGTGTGTGTGTAGTCTGGGGTTCACACATAAGGGAACGAAGATTGCTACAAATAGCTTTAGCTTTTACCTGTAATCTACTATTTCAGCACGCACGATTCGCAAGAAAGCTTGTACATAAGCTGCATTTACACTACACGCACAAACCGCCTGTTTTTCTCACATTACAGAGTTTTGTTGGAAGGTTCTACTACTTCTAGGCGACTACATGTACCCATGAACACGACGAAAAATCCAAATAGAAAAAAACCCATCTCTGGAGTGTGGTTTTTGAAACGCCAACCGAAACTCCACCGGTTTTTGCAGTGTAAATGGTCGCGCTCAGAACAAATCGGTGAACTATTCCAGTTTTGGCTCACATGACTCTCCTTGCTTCCATGCTAATGCATACGGTGACAAGTGGCGCACGTGCACAACTTACAACAAAACAAAAAAACAGATATGCAAATGCCAATGGTTTTTACAGATATTTCCAATAGTGTAAATGGTAATTAAAAAAACACAATGACTTTCGAATTGGTTTTTATGTAATGTAAATAGGCCTAACACTGTACATTCTCGCAACTTGGTAAGAGGTTTCCAGCATAGCAAGATGGATTACAAAGACTTCAATTGCATGACAGGACATCAATTTGGATTAAACCTTGAAAGAGAGCTGTCTTTAGGATCTAAGGAAGCTCACAAATAAATCTTGTTAAAGCATCACAAATCTTTGATGGAGTTCCTACATTTTTAACTGGTTTTAAACATTTTCTAACTATTGCTGGAATGTCATGATTCATCAATAGATGTAAAGATTTTCCTCACTACAATTTCTAGAAAAATGTTGTCGAATGAAGTGCATACATGTCAACTTATAAGCTTAATAACAGAAGAAAGAAATTGTCTTATAAAGCATATTGTCTAATATGCTTACTCTATCTCTATTTCTCTATACTGTACATCATAAACAAACACATTTGTTTCAAGATCTGAAATATCGTACAAGTGAAACAGGTAATTACAAGAAACATTTTGTAAATCTTACTTGTAATTAAAGTAAATTAACTGCTTAGACTGGCAAAAACCTAACAAGTAATAATCGATCTTATCTTCTTTGTTTTCTTACAAATACTGTGTAAATAGAATCTGTAGCTGTGAGGTACAGTGTACATGTCCATGCTACGCTGATTCACTGTTGTTTCAAGATCACACACTTTGATTGTTCATAACTGTCAAGTTCATGAGGAGTCATTCCTATTTACATTGATCTATCTTAAACAAATAGTAGGCAGTCTTGCGCAACAAGGACAGCTGCCTAACTGCAGACAAGCGTTTTTTTTTAAAGTTCCCAAAGTTGAGCTTTAAATAAAAGATTTCTTACGTTGACTACCGGTACTGTTAAAATATTTACTTTTTGGGGGTGCCGTTAAAGGGGAAGTACAACCTGATATTAAGTTGATTTTAATAGAAGCAGACAAATGAGAGGAACAAGTCAGTAAAAGTTGGGGCAAATTCTGAATAAAAATAAGAAAGTTATGAATTTTTTAAGTTGCGATTAATCAAACAAAAATTGGCAACACTGTGATGCCTTTTGCGAGCTCCTCTCCAATTAGCTCTGTACATAAAATTTCATAAACTTTCATTTTCTTTGTTATTAATGACAGAATAGGTTTTTTTTCCCATAAAGGGGTTGTATAGAAACATATTTTCAATAATTATATTTAGGATGCATTTTTGATTGAAAATTTTATGGAGGGAGAATAGAATTTTTTCTTCTTTTTTCTGATACTTTAATTGAGTATGAGACACATTAAACATCAAGCCAAGATCTTGTTTCATCCACCAAATGCTCTTGAAATACTTGCATACAAAGGTATTCAAATATTGTTAACACATCATTATTTCTATTGCCAGAGACTTTGGAACAAAATCTGCAAAAAACTGTTGCACCAAAAGAAACAATCACTCATGGAGAAAAGTGAAAAAATGAATGATAAAAGTGGAAATTCTGCTGTATACAAAATTTTGCTGATTTAAATCAGGAAAGTGATGAATACAATTTGATTTGTTTCCTTTTCCCTTTCTTTTCTCTTTTTCTTTTGAACAATGTACAATACCTTATTCTAATCTCCTGCCATGAAATTAATAACAATAAGTTACTCTCTTATCATCATATAATGCTTTATTTCTGCCCAGAGACAAACAGAATTTTACTAGCCTTGCCGTACAGAAATTACAACACGTTACGAAATCAGGTAAGTTTCATTTGTTGGATGGTACTTTTTCCATTCATTTGATTCAAACATGAAATAAACAAGTCATCTCAGCACCCCACAAGATAAAATTCTCATTTGCAAGAAAGTACTTTCTTTTAGAAGTAGGAATATTGTGGAGGATTGTCATACTTGAGAGCTCTTCGCACACAAATGTTTTTCTTGGAGAAAGTTCAAGAATGAAAAATATATATGCAAGGGAAATCAAATGGATACATATGCATGCATACATGTACACTATGTGTGACTGGATGATTGTTAAAAAAACAAGTGTCCATCTTTTGTATTGGGTGTTTTGAGATTTTTATTATTAATGGACAGATGTAATCATCGCTTGTTCACAGGTTCAATATATACTGGTCAATAAAACAAATTCCTTGACATATTCACAGCCCTACATCATGGGGTTTACACACCCATGTCCACATAATAAGATATTGAAACAAATGTGGATGTTACAGTTCAACTTTATTTAGTTAGTTAATAATGGTTTGAAGTTGTTCACATTATCATACTCCTTAAAAGAAAAATGGCTTACATGTACAAGAAGTGGGTGGAAGGAAAAAAGGAACAAAATTTCTTAATGTCATTTGTAAATCTACATTTTCTAAGTTTCTGAGACCAATATATTGTTTGGGTTGAATATTTTCAGATGATCAATATCAATACTACTCTAAAAGATGGGGGCCTACAATGTACCTGTATTAATACATGACATTCAATAATTTTAAACAAAACAACATTCCTTGATGCACTTCCAGTCTTCCATATACTATAGGTTTCTGAGACCAATATGGATTTCGAGTTTTGTTTTTTATTTAGCTCCCTCTTTAAATTCCTCAAATGAGCAGAAAGGGAAAACTTGTAGAATGTGAAAAAGTCATCAACAAAAATATGAATGTGATTTCCATGGACATGTGCATGAAAGATGCAAGTGGTAATATGGTTTACAGACACATGATCTGGTGCTTGTGGGGGTTGGTGTATTCCCAGAAATAGAAACTAGTTCAAAGGTCATGTCCATGTCAATCAAGGCTTGGGTTTCTTGCAATGTGGTGCAAGTGTGTTGTCCATATGAGTGGAAGAACAGAGAGGGCATTCCCACGGATTGTAATATTACAACGATTCTCTAAGACGAGTTTGTACAACATAGGTTCAAGCTTACAACAACTCAGTGGACAATTTCCTTACTAATCTTCAAGCCTTGACTTCAAAAACACTAAACTTAACCCTAACCCTAAACCTCAATGAAACCAAATTGCAAGTCTATTATTGTTGTTGTTGTTGTTATTATTATCATTATTACTATTATCATTATTATTTATTCAGAAAAGACAACATCAAGAAAACAGTGAATACAAAAAAACAGTAAGATTAACTAAATAACTATAACCCCAAGGTCTTTTTTTTTTAAATAAATTTTGTAATAAAACAAAGGCCAGGGCAAGGACTGGTCACCCATCACAACACCATTACCATACTCCATAGTACATATATGTACATTACAATGTATGTGCCTGGTGCCACGCACAACCCCTTTTAAAACTTCAGCACCTTTTTCAAGTTCAACACATAGCACATACATGTATAGTGAAGTCGCTGGTACATTTGAGATACATCAAGAAACCTAATGTAAAGTATGTACATGTATATCACAAATTCTCTGCAAGTGGGAACGTTCCCAGGAAAACATCTTGACATGGGTTCAGTGCATTAGATGGGCGACACAATCAAAATTCTTCCCTCACCAGGTAGCAGACTGAGCAATGTAAAACGCCAATCAAATCTCAAACAATGTGTTTACTTTCCTTTTTAATGCTTCTCTGGTAAGACAAAACTCTTCTTTTTTTTTCCTGCTTTCCTTTCTAATGTGAAAAACAGGAGTTTTGTAATGGCTCTATAATGGAGTCGATTATATGGCATATTGGAAACCATACTTTAATTGAATGTTGTAATATTCATTCTTTTTTTTTTTTAACTAAATCAATTAAAGCATGTGAACCCATTTACTCCTTGAGGAATAGTCAATGAATAACATGTATTGTCAGTGGACACATAAAATGGTTCAAATTTCATTTTTTTATTAATTGATCAAATATATTTTTTGTTTAAAGATTAAAAAACATATTGAACGTTTCTGGGGAAATAATAGTTTATTGTATTAAAAATGTGACTCTTGGATGGGCTTCCATGAGTATTTTTGTTTGTACCACAATTTCAGGATGATGACATTCTTTACAATGATATTGTATTTTATTTTATAGTAAAAAATATTTCACCTGAGGTTTGCTTTTATTGATCAACTTCTTACCCAAAATATTATTGGACTGATATTCTGAAATATTTGTGATTTCCTAAGATTAAAGAATGTTTAAGAATGTTTAATAATTTTTAACTTTTATACTTCTAATCTTAGTAATTACTATTCAATTTTAAAAGATGGTTTCATACTGAACCATTTATTTTAATCCACATTATTTACATGCTGCTTATCTACTTTTTAATAAACAGCAATCCTAGTATATTATTTTATTCTACAGTCTATTTAATAACAGAAGAAAAATATCTCAAGGAGTGAGTAAAAAAATCACAATCTTATTTTTGTATTCATAGAACTGATTCAATAAAATGGTATGAGCCAAGAGACAACAAAAAGGTCTATTTTGGCTACAAACCACAGTTGAGTCTAACTGCTGGTTATTATTTGACCCTGTGTATACACAAACCCATGTGAAGCTTCAGAACAAGGTTACCAGTATTGCACCCACCGGAGGCCTATTCTACAGCACCTAGTGCAGGCAGGCATTACAGTACTGTAGCTGTGCTGCTAACCACAGCGAAGCCGACGCATTCGGGGTGCATTTACAAAGGCAACGAGCTAGCTCTATGGGTTTATGTGCACACGTTATTTCACAGTGCCATATAGTACAGCGCAGTGATTTACGGCCCGGTACAACTAGCGACAAAACAAGGTCGAGGATTATAAATTGTAACTCACCCCCGGTCCTCCGACCATTGATCCATTTGGGTAGCCAGCATTTGCTATGAAGGCCAGGCTTGAGTACGGGGTGAAACGAGCTATGTGGTCGAGTTTGGACCCTGTAAAATGAAAAGACATAGGGGATTTGGAGAATAAATTGCCGTGGTTTGGCGAGATCAAGGGGGCATATTTTGGCGCCCGCCAATGCGGACACTAGCCCGAGCGATCGAGAGGGTAGCGCACCGCTTTCAACGTGTATGTGCACAGGCGGCCGATCAAACGTGAGCGGCGGCGACTTTGTTTACCCGAATTAACAGCTAAATAATTCAAAAAGTCGAACAATTAGAGGGGTTCCATGTATCTATATTGTAAGATCAACTAAGTATGAAGTCATGTTTCACATAAATATCAATTTAATCATCGTTAAGGTAAATTTATGGATTAAAAAAAATGTAGGATTTCATTTCTTACCGTCACTGACCGAGTGAAGCTTCTTGTGGCGGTCTTCTTTTGAATGATCGCCATAGCCTGAGCTCAGTCGTTTATTTCTCTGTTAAAAGACCATAAAACAATTTGAGAAAATTAGAAGGCATTCACGAAGATGACACACATAGGTGGAATATATCACATAAAAATTAGGCCGCTCAAATAGCGGTGTGTAGTTTGGAAAGCTATTGGCATGTACCTGCGAACTTGAGCCTTTTTGAGATACCGACTCTCCCTCGTCTATCAAGCTAGACTTCACGTCGTTCAAATGATCGAAAGAGTCCCGAGGTCCGACCACGTTTTCGCTCGCTTTTTCCTCCTGTTCTCCTTCCGTATGATAAGTCTTGGTCTCGTCCGGTGGTCCATCGTCCTCTCCACCACGACTATGCTGTTGTGGCATCGTTTCCTAGTAAAAATCCAACAAGAAATAGCAGTAAAAATCTCCCCAAGTTGACCCCACTTTTCGCGTTAGACCCATTCGAAACATGCACCCGCACCACTGAGTTTCGCCATTCACTTGTACTGTGTACATGCAGTGTGCGAAGTGCGAGTCTGGCTAACATCAAAGCGCTGCCGCACCCTTGATTGACAGTTCGGTCTGTCAGTTGGGTCAACGAGGGCCAATCAATTATCGCCCTGGCCAATGATGTCACAGCACAAGCTCATGAATATTAATCAAATTCCTGGCATTCCTTTTTAGTGATATTGTAAACCCCAATGCTTTTCAAACGGTAAACATTGGCGACTCGGATATTATTATCAAGCCATTTTCGAGCAAATCTTGTACACGTTATGATACTCGTTTGCTTTTCCGCGAATCACACAAATAGGCATGTAGGATTCGGTCTATTTAGGAGTGAATTGATGAGTACACCAATGTCTGAGGTCACAATTATTTTTGTGTGTGAAAAACTTAACTCGAATCTAACATAAGAGTTTATAAATATGATTAACATTAAAAAGGAAAAGAAAAATATTTCATATCGCATTTTTCCATGAACATTTCGAACATTGTAGAAAATAATGTTATAACCACATATTTTTTCATCAGCTTAGATTTTTTTAAATTTATTGAAATTTGACGTTTTGAATGTGTTTTATTGCTAATATTTTCTTTCGTAATAAAATAGTATTTTTCATTCTTTTAAATATATTTGTCAAAAAAACATATTGAATTCTAATATTATGTCTGTTGTGCTGAGGCAGTCTTTTATTATCAGTTAAAATAATGTTACTTTTGAAAGTAGATACAAAATTCAAAGGTAGATTTTGTTTAAAGAGATACAGGATGAATAGGGGAGAAAGGGAGAGAGAAAACAAAACTCATACACCTTTCCTGTTCGGCTTTACGGCGGCGAGACGGAAAGAGGCGGTACTCTTCAGCTAGCACATGCGCTTATGCGGGGTTCCTTTGAACTTGACATCGTATTTGATTGACAGCTCTAATCGACAGAAGGACACACCCCCTTTTCAAAGAGACTTAAACCGTGTGAAGTGAGAGTGTGGTTTTTTCCTTCTTCCAGCGGACGCGGCGAATACAGCTTTGCTCGCGCGTTTGTCTAGACGTCTTTATTTTTCCTCTTTTTTCTATTTTGTAAGGAGTACTGAGCTCATTTTTGTACAAAATTGATCGCATCTTAGAATAAACAGATGAAATAAAATTGAATAATCAGTCATTGGTTCAGATGTACAAGCGCGTTGATATCAGTAAATGTGGTCGCTCTTCATTACAAAAGAGTGGAATTATACATTTTAGGAGTCATAATTATGAATCACTTCCTTTGGTATTGAATCCAGTGATCCAATCCAAATTATAGTGGAATCCATTCCAAATTAGTGGTTGAAAAACTCTTCTGAGAGTGGACTCCACCATTTTTTTTTTTTTTTTTTTGTGGATATCCACTCAATGTCCACTCAACAACAACAGAAATCATTTACACCCAAAGAGTGTGTCATGATGAAAATTGCTGTTTTATTTATTTTTACAATTATTTTCTTCTTTTTATTGGCGATGATTGATGATTGGTATATATTACCGTCAAAAATGACACCTTTTCATGAAAAGGCAGCCGTTTTGGAAACTACGTACATAATATAGTCATCGGATGGCTTCTGAGCGCGCGATCGTCTGACGAAGGTGAGTTCGGTCTTTTTTCACCCAAATGCGATCGATCCGTGTCTCGCTAAATCAATAGCGCAATTCAAAGAAAAGACTTGTAATAATCGGATAGCACGAGGCAGATAGATAAAGAGAGAGGGGGAATAAAAAAAATTATCTGGTGAAAGGTCACTTGTACTTTCTTCGACGGGTTCTGGAAGACAGAGGGCATGGAGGATTATTGAGTATTTTCCGCGAGGAAAAGGAAAAAGGAGTGTGAAGATGCTGGAATTGTTATGACGAGAAACCCCTCGTTGAATTGAAATAACTACAAAAAAATAAGAAAGGTTATCGTCTGCACGCAAAACTTGTGTCGCTTTTCGCGCCTTTGCAATATTAATTGATGGGCTGGGTAACGTACAAACTTAACTAACAGGAGGACAGATGATAATATATTATAAGAGAAGCAAACCACCTGGTAAGCATCACTCGTACCTGTCAAATGGGGTTCTGTTTTGATGACGTAAGCGCCTCAATAATTCAAATAGGTTGGTTCTCTTTCTCCTTTACATCAAAATATTGACGGCCTTACTACTAATTAAAGCTAAATCTTTTTTTCGTTTCGCCATTCTCTGTGTATTAATAAGGTCACGTCTTTTTCGTAGGTCAGTCTACGGTGACTGTTACCCCCCTCCCCCCCTCCCCCTTCCATTCACTAGGCCTATCACTAACCTTTCTTACTCAGTTATAGTGACGCTTATTATGAAATTTGATTATGAAAAGTTGATACCGGACATAAATAGAAGCTTAACATGAAATATATCTTTTTGTCAGTTTTGTCTAGTGATTTTTCAAAAATCATAACTCACCCACGTTGAGGCAACATGGCCTAGCTCTATCATTTCCCAACTCCCCCATCATTCACTCCACTAACCCCTCACCCTTTCAGGGGATAGGGGAAAAAATATAATATGCTTTAGAGGACAATATTCTAAAACTGTCTTGTGTTGATTGTGTTGTCTGGCAAAGTAACCTCATTTTCTACAGCAAAAAAAAGATTAAATTACCCAAAGAAGAAAAAAATCAGCATATACGTCCCCCCCCCCCACGTCTATCTCAAATTTAGGGCTACCAGGTTGATTATTCAGGACAAACGTTATACGATGCATTGTAATCTCATTATCTTCACTATAATTATTTCTAATTCGAAATATCACGGCACTTCACCTATTTTACTAAATCCGCTCGCCTATTGCTATATATTAAAATGCAGGCTTCTTTGAAGTGATTCGTTAGGCGCAACGCCTCCCTGCATGTCACTCACCTCTATACACCTAAAATCACAAATCGATGATTTTAATCCGATTTTGTTTAGCCATTTCGAATTACCCCCTTTCGTCACAATAAACTAATCGGCCTCATCACGATCGCTAATATTAGAAGTCGAAGCTTACCCCTCTAATAAGTAATAATCATCTTGTTTTCTAGGTCAAGAAATTAAAAATCTGCGGGAGAAATTAAAAAGTCTTTGGTGTCTAAATAGGTCGTTATACGAATTCTAACGAAGACAATAATGACTTTACAATTTTAATAAAAAATCGCTTTATTCTCCGCCGAGGGGCGTGTACTTTTTGTGGCCCCATTCTGATATATTATTGAAGAAGGGGGCTTTGTCCGCAAAGAGGACACGGTATCATGACTTAAAAAAGAACGAAATTAAGGCATGAGTAATCAGTATCGACAAAAAACAGAAGAAATCGATTTGACACCCAAAAGGTGATTTCAAAACGGGTGGAAAGAAAAAGTACTAATATCAGCTAGGTTATACGTTTAATATTTGGTACGTATACGTGCGATGGAGGGATATTGCATGAAATGTCTTGAGCTGATTTTACTAATTTCTTGCTTTTCTTGAGTCACTGACACGACTAAGCCGGGGTATAGATCTTACTTTATTTGAGCAAAGGAAACGTGATCTCTCATAGTCCTCAAAAAGCAGCAAACAAGCCAAAAACACCGAGAGAAAAAAGAGAGACAAAAAATGGGGAATCAGGGAAGTAAGATCTCGACTACAGGATACAAGACCAGTCAAGCATTTTTTTACGATGGTTGTTCGCGAACAACACACACAAAGAAAAACTGTCTCGTGCTCTGATTAATGCCAAGCTTTTTCTGACAAGATTACCTCCATTTCAACCATTACAATTTCATTTTAAATTCAGGCAGACAAATACAGTGCAGAGAAATGGAAGATAAATTGCCATTGGCGCCCGCGATTGATTGACTTATATGAACGAAGTAATGGGCTCTAATTCTCCATATATACTGGGCAGGGAAAAGGGGACAAAATACGAAGCCTACAGTATAGCAAGAGAGAGAGGGAAAGAGAGACAGCGTGAATTGCGAAAATAACGGTCCCCTTTAGAGTGCGACCTCTCTTGGCCATGGTATGACATGAATGTTCGCTGCGAATGTTGGTTTTGAAGGGGGTGGGGTGTACCTCTTTATCTAGAACAAGGTGATGGGGGTGAAACGGGGAAAATCATTTAAAGGTAGGATTCAATATTTTTACAAGAAAATTGAATTTTCCGTTTGGGGCAAAAATACATCGCAATGTTGTACAAAAAAATAATTATGGATAGTGAATATGAATATAGAAATGCAGCTGTCATTGTAAAAAAAATGTTAATTGGCTATTTTCATGAGGATGTAACTATTTTAATCATATTTCATCTACATAACCAAACTCAATTACTGAAAATTCTTTTAGCGTCTTTGTTTTCTTCTTCCGCAATAATATTGGCTCAAGAGAATAGTATACATGAAAAAAGGCTAAAAGAGAGAATATTTCTATCATGTTATCATTGACCATTTGCAATAGAACATCAACATTAATTAACATGATGTTGTTTTTTTTACAGAAAAAACATACCTACGAATATATCAAATATTCAGATGACTTTAAATAGTGATTGTGAATAGTTGGGATAAACGGAAACGATCGCAAAAAACAAAAAACAAAAAACAAAACAGATACCATTATTTATATATATAATTATTTAGAGGTATTTGTCGAATTTGAATCATACATCCGGGTATTATATAAAAACTAAGAAAACAAAAGAAGAAAGCAAATCAAATAAAAATGACAACTACAATAGCAATGCCGTTGAACCACATTTCACCTTCTATCATAGAAATAACATGTCTTGCCACTTTCAAAATATCCCTAAAACACACTTCTTCCCTCAATAATATTATGTAATGTACATATTTCATTAGTCTATAATATTATGTCTTTTATGTTTCTCTTAGAATTCTGTGATTTTGTATGATATAATTTTTGATTTGAGCGCTCCTAAATATAGATATTATTATTATTACTGTCCTTGCATCACATTTCTGAACTCGGAACTAATTATGGTAACGACATGAAACGAATTCATCTCTCTCTATATAATATAAACCCACAACAAAACCTTAGATAAAATATTACTTTATAAACAAAATTAATTTAGAATACAAGTTCATTCGCGGTTTATGGTCCTTCAAATTGAAGAGTAAACCACGCGATTACCTTGACTCTCTCTCTCTCTCACCCTCTCTCTCTCTCTCTCTCTCTCTCTTTCTCTCTCTCCCTCTCCCCCTCTCTCCAAATTTCATACTTCTAATGATATCTAAATTATGTATCATTTAATCATATCATATTTTAAAAATTATAAATTTTCCTATTAATTGCATATCCCCTTGTTTGTGTGGCATGTATATCTCTCTCTTCACCTTCTCATTCCTATTTCAAATGTTTCCATCCATTTTATTCTCTCTCTTTCTCTCTCTATCTATCTATCTCTATCTACTTTTCTTCCTATCTTCTCTCCCTTCTCTCTCCCCTCTATTTTCTCTCTGACTCTCACCATTTCTCTATTTCCGATCTCTACACCCCATCTCTCTCTCTCTCTCCCTCTCTTTCTCTCTCTCTCTCTCTCTCTTTCTTTCTTTCTTTCTCCCTTTTCTCTTTCTCTTTGTTCACGTCACTTGATCATCCCCTTCTTTCCCTACATTTTCTTCATTATTTTCGTTTGTTTTTTCAATCTATATTCAAATTGAGATTCGTTCCTTTACCATTTTTAAATAATCATACAAACAACCCATCTTTAGTCTTTTCATGCTGTTAAGTTGAAAAATAAAATGAATGAAATCTAAATATGCTGTTTACCACTTTGTGGTATATTTTATTTAGAGAAAAAAATAAAGGAAAAAAACGCTTCCAGACCGCTACACTATATCTAACCTCCTCCTAACACTGAACGTGACAAACTCGTCATGCTCCATTCACGATAGTACATGATCTCCAGAAGTCTCCTCAGCCAAGGTTGTTTTATGCGTTTGAGTTATTCTCTCTCTCTCTCTCTCTCTCTCTCTCTCTCTCTATCTCTCTCTCTCTTATATCTCTCTCTCTCCCCCTTTCTCTATCTCCTCCTCCTCCTCTCTCTCTTCTCTCTCCCTCTCTCTCCCATATCCCCTCTTTCTCTGTCCGATTCTCTCTCTCTCTCTCTCTCCCTCTCTTTCTCTCTCTCCCCCTTTCTCTCTCTCTCTCTCTCTCTCTCTCATATCCCTCTTTCTCTGTCCAATTCTCTCTCTCTCTCCCTCTCTTTCTCTCTCTCCCCCTTTCTCTCTCTCCCCTTCTCTCTCTCTCTCTCTCTCTCTCTCTCTCTCTCTCTTATATCTTCTCCTCTCTCCCTTCTCCCCTCTTTCTTTGTCTGAATCTCTCTCCCACCCTATCTCTCCCTCTCCCCTCTCCCCTCTTTCTCTTATATCTTTCTCTGTCTGATTCTCTCTCTCTTCCTCTCCCCTCACTCTCTATCTCTTCCCTATCACTATCTATCTCTCTCTCTCGTTTTTTTTTATATCTCTCTGAGTCTCTCTCTCTCTCATTGCATTTCCTTCTCTTGACATTGTAATGTTTGATACGTGACACGAGTAATGACATCCGTTTTATTCTCAATCCCTTCCTTACATTAAAAAAAATTACGAATTGTATAGTATTTTTCTCTTCGTTTTTGTTTTTATCGACGCAGACAGTTAGATTTTCTTTTGTTCTAAATTTAGTTTCCTGAACAACAGAAAGTAAACATTATACTATGTCAAAATGATATGTACACGTTCTGGAAGGCACTGGCAATTTTGGATAATTATGATCAGTGAATATCCATCCAGAATAGTTTAATTTCATGTCGAGATCTTTCTTCTCTTTCGTTTTTTTTTCACATAAAATGTTTTTGTTGATGTTTGTTTGTTTCTGTATGTTGTTTGATGCTTTGTTATTCATTACAAGAGCAAGATACCCAAACAACAAGAGATACCAAAACCCTTTCAAGAGACCCTCACGATAATTCCCGATCCAGGATGCCATATTTTGGGGGTAATGGGACAGAAGAGAGAAAGATCCGGGGGAACAAGCCCCTGTTAAAACCAATCGGTATAACCTAGGTTTTTTGATGTGCCCCAAATTGAGTTCTTTTGCTCCTTTCAAATTTTAGACTCCACGCGAACATAAAATGGTTATCACATGTTGGTCGCTCCTTTTACCTTTGGGTAAAATTGTTGTCGGGGTATATATATATATATATATATATATATATATATATATATATATATATAAAATACGAACTCAAATTCTTAATTTTGCCTTCTTTTTTGTATGCTAAAGGTTTTTTATTTAAATTATTGTATTTCTTTCATGAAAAATAAACAATCATTGACAAGGTATAAACATAACTTCTTACAACTCAAAAGTGCACTTATTATCACCATCGTTACGTGCTATTGGATGCTGTGTACACTAAATAATTGGCAGATAAGTTATACATCATAATTCTAGTTAACTTAATTATAACATCAGCTTACTTGCATTTTACAGTGTATAACTGAAAGTACAGCTTCGACGCAATTTTTTTCTTTTTTTTTCTTCGATTTTTCACCGAAAGAACGATTTATAAAAAGCCCCTCACCGCCAGGTTTGATTTTGCTGGGAGTTACGTACCCCCAACCCCCACCCCCCCCTGTATCCGACACTGTATGTTATCCCGTTCAAACTTTCATCTTTATGTTTCTCTTATTTTTCTGTTTTCCTAATTTCTATTGAGCAACTTGCCACAAAGCTTGGAGTGTCTTTGAATGATCTTATACAAAAGTCATCTCCATTTTTGCTCCTTTAAAAAAAAAGTGTGCCGAAGTTGAACATTATTTTGTGCAAACAAAAGACGTACAATGTAACCATGTTTAGCTTGCCACTTCAGTCAACAAACAGCCTGGCTGATACCAAAACCATCATACACGTTTTTAGTTTTTCTTTCAAATTTTATGAATTTCTTCACAATCGAAACCACAATGACCTGATCATATTATGACGTCACAATCATGGCACCAAACTTCAAGCCCCGTTTCTGCCGTCAGTAGCGCGTAACGGTGTAAACAACAAATTTCACACAATATTCGTCTTTGTACACTTGTTGTTGCATGCACAAACCGAGAAATCAATTTAAAGTAACCACAATCAGTGGTCGATTCAAGGGGGCACAACAAGCCCGTGCCCCCCCCCCCATTTGAAACATTATCTGGTATAAATTATGTACACACAAACAAAACAGAATGGGCCCTCTTTTTGTGTTCTTGTGTCCCCTCTAAAATTATGGATCCTAAAAGGCAACTCAAGAAATGTGAAAATCCTTTTTCATAAGAGAATTTGGCATTGAGCCCCCACCGTTTTACAGAATTCCGGATTCGCCTCTGACACCAGACATTATACTTCCCATCAAAATAAATAACTTAAATCAGTTTTGAAAAATTAAAATGGATTTGATTGATATGAGTAAAATATCGCAAGATGTTGGAGAAAAGTCGCTTACTCTCCCAGAAATGTGTTTCCTGATCCTTCAGTACCAGGGGGATGCTTCACAAAGACTAAGATCGACTTTAAGTTGGACTTAACTATGGCAGGCCGTCCATGCCACTGTTTGCTCTCACCATTTACTGGCATTGGTTTCTCAAATGACGTACAAATCGTGGTCACCAATCTACAGAATTTACCTTTTTTTGATAGTTAATTATAGAAGGAAACAATATTTATCTAAAGATCATAATTGAGAGACTAATGGTGAAGGCAACCAGTGGCATGAACGGCCTTCCATAGTTAGGTCCAACTTAAAGTCGATCTTAGTCTTTGTGAAGCATCCCCCTGGTACTGAAGGATCAGGAAATCCCCCTGGTTTGTTGCCGATTTTTTTTTTTTCTTCATGCCAATAATTTGTCTCACCGTTTTCAATTTGTGTGCGTTTTGTCTACTCCTTTCATATAGCATGTCCATGCATTTTACCAAACTTGGAGCGAACTGAATTGAACCAAAGCCGATACAATTATATCCGTCAGATTCCTCCGAACAATTCAAATGTAATTATTACTTTTATAAAGAGTGATAGCACGCTTTTGTAGTTTTGTAACCCTTATTGATTTTAATGGATGCATAATTTATGATTGCGTGTTTATTTTATTCAATGAAAATTATCCATTATGTAGAATATAAAAATAGTCACCTTTTGATTCTGCAGTCGAATCGGGGCATTCAAAACAGACGTGCTGTGTCACTGGAATTATATTATCAATTATTAACACCAAACTTTGTCCCGATACATTCCAATTTTATTTAACTTATTGTTTATCGTTCATAATGATTTTCATATGGATTCATATGCAATGTATACATTTATATAAATGCTGGTAGTTAAATATTATACTATTAATTCTTTCTTATCCGTCCTGTTTACGTTTTTTTAAGGGTAGCCTTGCTCTTCAACATTGTCAATAGGAACATATGGTGTTTCTATAATTTCTCTTATAATCAAAGATTTAATCTTAAATATTTGTAAACGATAAATATTAATGATAATTATGTTGGAATTTATTTATATATTATCATCATAAGTTATTTTAATAAACAAGAGACTATGATGGTAGTTGTCTCGTGCACCACTAGGGGGATCATCAGTTGTTCTTCCACCAGTCGTCAGGAGTGTCGGCCTGTTATGAACAATAATCCCTCGCCCTCTTGATGGTGGGCCAGCAGTGCAATGACCCCCTCCATGGTGAAATATTTAACACTGCCTCGATCTGTTGATGCTATATAGGCAGATCCAGGAGCCAAAAGCGGTAGATCGAATCCAACTGAGAACAAAAAATAGAAGGGTAAAGGCCTTTTTCAGTCGGGGGGAAACGCCAGGTGCGATGGCTCAGTGGTAGAGCAGTGGTAGAGCAGCCGGAAGGTCCCGGGTTCGAAACTAGGTCAATGCGCTCGTGCCCTTTGGTAAGGCATTAATCCTCATTACCGAGTCCCTCGGAGAGGACTTAAAGCCGCCGGTCCCCTGGTTGTTTACTTACAAGCAAATATATAGGCCTAAATGCTTTCAGGTAAAAAAAAATCATCATCAAACATCATCATTTGGCGAGCTTCTGGAGGTTGGGGTTCTGGTATTCATTTTCTACATAAGCACGCGCTTATATTATACTAAAGAATTGTTTTTGATGGGGCTTGGGGGTGGGCGTGAGCCCCCTAGCCCCCATCTAGAACCGCTACTTCAGAAGGCGATATCAAATATATTTTGCTATAGAGTCAATGAATAGATGAATGAGAGAGAGAGTGGAAGGGATTTAAAAGAATACCCAGTAGAGGAATAAAAACGAAAAATATATTATATAGGCCTATTCTGTTGTACGATGTAAGGTATCTACCATGTCACTTTTTGTCAAGGAAAAAAGAAATGGTCATAATGGCTAAATTGTCTATAGATCTTCTGCTTGGTACGTAATATGTAAAGTATAAATTTGTTTTCGTCTACTGCTATCTCATTGTTTTTGACTTGGTTTCCTATAAGAACGTTTTGGGTACCGTTATCACCAGACAAAACAAAACAAAAAGTGAATTCTTGGAGCAATATTGCACCCGATGAAAGTTCATGTTGCTTTTCTTGTTCGCCAAACACTTAGAATAAACATTCATTAAAGTGTCTAAAATGTAAACACCCATAGATAAAAAGGGTGACGATGCAATGAGGGTGACGTGAATGCCCGTTGCACACGAGGAGAAATTTCATTTACTATATTACCAACGCTTATCAGGGTATATTCAGGAAATCAATTCATAAGAAAATAATTCAAAGCAATATCTGCGCTGTTCATTTTGCATGTTTTGTGTTCCACACGGTGCGTCAAAGCCTGCTTCAATCAATGGGGGATCCACAAACTACAAGCACTGCTTTTTAGTGGATCCCCCATTTCCTCAAAAATTAAAGAATTTCTTGTATTAATGTTATCATGTTCATACAGTGTATTTGTATACCTATCAAGATTTACTTTCTGTAATAATATATGTAATGCCTTTGTTTATCTTTCTGTTGGAAATGAAATAAATACGAATTTAATTGAATTGAAAATGACGCCAAATGGCGCCTCGTTGTATTTATAGGGCGTGGAAGACCCCGAAGTATTCATTTATTTCAGTTCTGAATATACAATAAAATCAGTGTACATTAAAACATTATGAAGAAATATATAATTATTTTGAACAGAACTAGCCAGGGCTCCAAGAAAGAGCCCTGACAATAATTAATGACAAGCAACACAAAAAAGGACACAATTTGGGGGTTCCTGATGGTGATGCAAATAAAAGAGAAGAATGATAGGCAGAAACTAAAGAGTGATTGATGGTAGAGAGAGAGAGGGGGAGGGGGTTATAGATATTAAAATATTAAAGATGAAAAGTAATATTATTATTAGTTACGGATTTCATTATTTTATCACACATTAATTCTAAATCGTCGATTCTTTTAATGACCTAAATCTCATAGTCAACGGAAAATTTAACCGAGAATAAAGCTTGAGTGATATGATAATGATGACAACGAAAAAAATAGCGTGAGATTATTCTGGTCACATTATTGCGTGTATTCTACCATGCGTTGTTCGTTGACAATGCATATCAAAACGTCCTTGGAGGAATATTAATGAATAATGCCAGAATAATAGTATTTACTATTTGACTCTCTTTCAAATATAGAACACCAGTCCTGTCAAAGTTGTTGCGTCATGCTGAGAGATTCATAGGCGATTTCATTCCATCAAGAGATATTTTCTATAATCACAAAACCCCTAATCTTCTATGTGACCGACTTATCGGTTTCGTACGACGAAAGTCCAATTCTTTTCAAGTCTTAATAAATATGACGTGTTATGTGTGAGGAGTGCTTTGGATGTATTTAGGCCGCGAATAACGATTTGTATAAAATGCTAGTGATATGAGGAAATATCTGTAGATATTGAACAGCGGTGGGTCTGTGTATTGTCTTCGGCAAATAGCTTCCGTGCCTGTATGTGTCTTTCTAAACCGAGGTGAACAAAAGCTGGCCTAGTCGCGCCGCCATTAGGCAAATATGGCGCAACAAAAGCTGAAAAGGGGTCATGCCAACAAATGCGCCCTTACACCGCTCGGCTGCCCGGCAGAGGCGACGATTTTTACACAAGGAAATGCGCGAAAACTCACGAAGCGACCCCCAACTGTACTCCCGGAACCCGCCCCCGTTTGACAGGCAGGTGGAGAACGTATGGGAAGTTGCAGGAAAAAAATAAAATAAAACAGAGAAAAGAACAGGAGAGAGAGGGGGAGAGAGAGAGAGACGAGTGTCGCTGAATTAACATCACTACAAAGCGAATAATAGAAGAGGGAGGGTAAGCATGTTTTTAGATTGTTTCAAAGAACAAAAAACACGTGATGCGACATGTTTAGAGACGGTTTTTTCCCGTTCAGTGCTCATCCCGTTTGGCTGACGCCTGTTTGTTGTTCCGGTGCGCATAGACAAAGCCTCGGGGTGAGAACCAGCGAACTGTGACGTCTTTGATTGACAGTTTGGACAAGTTTGGATGAGTATGGCGTGCGTGCATGCGAACGGACGCGCAATGTAAGCTTTTGATGTGTCGGGAGCACGTTCAGCATTGACACGATTTTCTCAACATCTCCGCATGCCACGTTTATTGGCGATTATGATAACTTATAGCACCACTATGATCTGACATCTATGTTCAATGATACAGACAAGGGCTTTTATTGATCAGTAAATATTGAGTACGTGTGATACCGCAGTCATACCAACGTGGCACTGATGTGATTCAAAGAAAAGGTTCAAATAAACAGATCACAACCAGATTATTAAACAAAATATTAAAAAACACCAAGGCGTTTATTTGAAAAGCAAGTTTGTTTGTTGCCGCTTGTTCATGACACTTTTTACTCTTTTGCACGTGAAAAGTTTCATAAAGAAGCCATGTGTGTGATCCGTACGATTATATTTTCATTAACATACATTTTTCTTCTTTATCCAGCCATCTTTAGAAAATGAATATGTGAATACGGTCTCACATTGTTCCAAATGCATAAGTTAATTATGTACACAAAAATTCTTTGATGACGATATGGTATATCGTTTCTTTTCTTGAATTCGTTCGTTTTCTTTCTTCTTTCTTTCCTTTTCT